>NMUC01000029.1:0-270578 GCA_002319055.1 Knufia petricola | reverse complement strand
CATTAGCGTGTCTAGAATAGGTATTGATCGTTTAACCAATTGGATAAGAGATATTCTTGCTAAAGTAGGATCAGCCTCGTTACTGTGGCATCAAAGCACGACGAGGCATACTGTCTTATTGGTTGAAAAACCGTGGGTACGCTAATGCTTACGAACACTTCCTGAGAGTACCACGTAGGTCACCTTGACGTTCGTAAGGGTCCCAGCCAATACAAACTGCGCAGAACAGGATCCGCAGATTTCACGCCGAGTCCGTTGCCTGTGACTGCCCCATTTACCAACCATCTATACTGTAATCTCAGCCATGGACGCTGAGCAGAAGTTTGAGTCAAGTCACCTGCGACTGCCCTCGATGGTGATAAAGGTGTGATCAAAGAGCCACCGCGGATATTATGTTCCGGCTGTGATTCCTCCGCAATTCTGAGATCGACGGCTCGACCAATTACCTCTTCCTGCGAAGCAACCTCTGTGCCTTACGGTCCCTAGTTGCCATGATCTTGAAGGCTACTAAAAGCTAGTGGAGATCTTACTCCGCCAACTCGTCCTTCTCGTGACTCACCCCTTCCTTTCTTGAACTGAAGCTTTTCAGACTTGTGTCGGAGGGTAAGCTGAAAGCGGCATGCTAATCCGAGTGGCCACATACAAATTGCAGAAGAGCACGACACACTCGCTCATGAGTCGACCAATTTGGCAAATCACATAGAACTTGTCATCGATGATTAAAGAACACTTCGTATGAAGCCAAGTCGCCAGCGGAGCACGAGTTGGATGAAGCACTCGTCTTGCACTAGGACATTTTCAAACAAGGTAGGCAACCCCGAAGATCTCAAGTTCATCCTTGGAACTCCCCAAGGAATAGCTGTACTGCCATCTATTGCATCACTTCATCCAGACCTTAGCTTTGATATCGGAAAGACGATTCCGGACTCAACAGCGCAGAAGGGGGATGGAGTATTGCCAAAAATCCAATTCTCGGGTTTGAGAATACAGCTAATGAGTGATACCCCACAACCACAAAGTCAAGGTTAGGTCGGCGACAGTAGTCTCTCCAAAACCTTAGATCTCTCCTGCGGGTATCTCATTAAGCCTTGAATGACCCCTTCTTCACAAGGAATGGTTACGGGGTACCAGAACTTGCAACAGGATATTCATTTCCACCGGATCTAGGATCCCGCTGACACGACTATTCCTCTACAATGATAGTGTCTTATACGTCCGTCCATCGCAACTGCTTCCTTGGCAGTAACGTCGTCATGTATGGCTTTGCTAGCCCGCGCAAAGTCTTGACTCGTTAGATGGTTTCACGCATTCGATATGTGAATCAAAGCATCAGCTAAGGTTTAGGCGATCGTGACGCAGTCAAACCCGGCGCCAGTCTTGTCGTGCTGGTCCGTCGCCCACGGCTTGGTTCCAACACATCGCAATTGAGAGGCACATCATATCTCATGATGTGCCAAGCGATGACCAGCTCCTTATATGGAGGCAGCTTCGCAGGTCCGACTGTATCGGTGGTCTAGCAGATGATCAGCTCAGTGTTCAGACCTATCTTCACCTATATTTGAGACCAGAGCTTCAACTGGCTATTTGTGTGGTCATGGCGATGATGGCCGCCACAGCCTTGGGCAGTCCTGAGCCTGTCAGATTAGGCTTGGAGCTCGTGGGCGAGCTTTTGAGCAAGATCGTTGACGCGAGAGCGAGCTCGGTGGAGGTGGGAATAAGGACGAAGAACCAGTCAGACGCGGCTAATGTTGTTTTGTAGCTTCTTTGTGTCGGGATGCTTGGCGGGGAGACCAATCCCGTACCACAGCAGCTTTTGCGGTTCGAACATGAATATCTTCCAGGTTCTGAGGGGTCCGGGGTGGTCACCGAGGAGGATTAGGAGAATGTGACAAAGTAAGTTGTGTACTTAGCAGCACTCCTCGAAGAAACCTGAGTTAACCGCGCTCCACGAAGTCAGGAAGGGAGTGTATGAAGCTTGTGGTATGAGCTGAACACAGCCTCTCGGGGCGTCGATGAGGGAGGAATGAAGCGAAGAACAGGAAATCAAGGTTGAAACTGTAACGGAGTGAGTTGGAAGTCGATAGCGTTTCTAGCATTCCAGAGTATAAGGCAGTAGAATGAGCCATAGTACGCTTGCCTTGTTTAGAGGTTGCTTGATGATCTCGCATACGCAATGCTCAACGTGAGGCAAAACACTTCTGCCTTCGTTTGACTTGGTCTTAGCTGCCACAGGGTCCTATGATGTTGCAGATACAGTGGAGACTCACATCGCGTGCCTCGGGGCATTCCTTGGCAGTACAGGTCTTTGACGATCGACATGCCTTGTAAACAAACAACTGACGAGATGGCCTTATGACAGAGCACGACTGTTCTGAACTTCAATGCAAGTCGAGGCATTGCTGCTTGCTTCGAGGCACCAATCCGGTCATGTAGAACCTTACCACATGCTGGCACACGCCAGTCATCTTCCGGCATGTTTACGGTATGGCCACTCCATTCGGTGCGCTGGTTCATTCAACAGTCGCTGGAAGAAGCAGACGCGTCGGCTGTCAACGTCCTCCACGACAGACACCAACGACGTTCTACTGCGAATCAAAGAGTTCACGCGTCAACACCCCGTTTCGATCTTCAGATCACTGTCGAATAATCCCTACCACAACCTTGCGATCGAGAATTATTTGCTCAAAAACTCCGAGCCGAACTCGAGAATCTTGTTCACGTATACGAATAGACCGTGTGTCGTCTTTGGGAGGAACCAGAACCCCTGGCTGGAATGCAACCTTGCGAAAGTGCAGGAAGGATTAGCGTGGTGCACACCAGACTGGACAGGCGACAGGACCGTCAAGGAGACCAATCATGTCTCTGAAGAGAAGAACCTGGTGCCGCTTGACCTCGTGCGCAGACGAAGTGGTGGAGGGACAGTGATACACGACGTGGGCAACCTCAACTTCTCATTCATCGTACCAAACGACAAGGACTTCGCGAGAAACAAGCACGCCTGGCTCGTGGTTTCTGTGCTAAGAGACTACCAACAACAGCATGAGGGAAAGCATGGAAGCGCAAAAGTACTCTTCGATAAGGTCAGAGTGAACGAACGGCACGACATCGTGATGACTCGACACTCAGCCGATGGGGTCATGGAAGACGCGCAAGAGTACAAAGCAAGTGGTAGCGCGTTCAAGCTCACAAGAGGCCGTGCTCTACATCACGGCACTCTACTACACTCGTCACCAAATATTGGCCAGACCAAGGAAGGACAGACTCGGACGAGTACATTCTCGACGTTGCTTTCGTCCCCTGCAAGGCCCTTCCTCCAGGCCAAAGGCGTTACGAGTGTCCGAAGTCCGGTTCACAACCTCTTCCATGTCGAGGGTCCTGACGATCGTTGGGATTTGGCTTCCGACATGGAGAATTCTTTGCAAACCACATTCAGGACGCTCTACAACGACCACAACGCGCCTTATGTTGTTGTTGGGGACAAGAATTGTCAGGGCGAGATCAACAAGGAGATACAGGACGATGTGCAGGAGATGATGACAGATGAGTGGCGGTTCTGCCAGACTCCATCTTTCGAATATGCATCAACACATGAGGACGGCAGTATAAAGCTGCAATTTGACGTCAAACATGGTATCATTCAGTGTCCTGTCATACAGGCTACAGACGAACCCTCGGCAGGAAACAGTGGTTTTGCCGACCTCGAAGGCAAAAAGCTGCACGAGGTACAGTCCTGGAAAGGATACGTACCTGAAAGCTTGGAGGCTAGTTCAGCCCAGATTGGGAATCACCTTGCCAACGTCTTTCCTCGAATTCATTCCACGAGAACGGAGGGTAAGATGCCTTCTGCTGACGATATCACGGTAGAGGAAGGTGCGAAGGAAGGAGCGGCTAGTGGTATTGCGATCAAGAGAAAATTGGGCGAAGGAGATGTCGAGATCGAAGAGAACGGCGACAATGTTGTGATCCAGCGATAAGGTCGTGGTCTCGTAGAGCCGGCATCATTGATGGTTCTAGTGTTGATGGACGAGGCAGCGCCGTGGAGATGAAGGATCGAGGCCCACCGCCGCGTAATCAAACACGTGCCGTTCTTGCGAATATTGAAGCATGAAGTGCTGCTTTTTACTCCCTACACTTTAGGCGCAAGCCTATCCTTTGCTCGATCTTGTGCTCGGCATAGGTTTATAGATATGTGAGCTGACCGAACAAAGACACAACATATGAGTTTCCAGCTATGTAGGACGTGATATGAGACACCCTCTCGTCATGGCGACAAAATAGCCATAAGCCAACGTAGTATGATCCAAGAAGTGTAGTAGCTAAACCTGAAAAAGCTACAGCAGCATGGTAGAGAAGCGACGGTTACTGCTTGAGGCAAGGCACAAGCGTCTGCACAGCCTCGATTGTGCGCACAGTAGGAGTGGGACAGACAATGATTGGCTGACGTCGGGTGGTGACCGACGATTGGAGCGTGTCATGCGAAAACACAGAACGAATCATACTTTGATGTTGCGCTAAGCGACGCAAGTGTTGAGATGCACAAGACTGCGTAGTTTATGCAGGCTGCAAATTGTCGAGCACGATTGCTGGGCCAGCTGGACAATTCTATGGACAGCGTTTCCGATGTCCAAAGATGAAGGGCCCCGGGTTTCGTGTCTGTCAGAAGATGGACACCAGGGGTTATCGATTGCCCCTACCAAATACAGTATGGGTGACTCCAGCGAGGCCCCATGGTGCGATCAAATAGGCTTCGTTCACTGCACGTTGGCCAGCTGGCCGAGCGCCCAAACTGCAGCGAAAGTTTCTCACATCGACGGAATAGCCCGAATAAGCCTGGTTTTCTGCGCCTGTTGTGAGGGCTGTTGCTAGTGACAAACAGCGACACCCTCATCTTCTATCTTCTCATGTGCTTTGAAACCAACTCTGCTCCCTTCGATTACTGCTTTTCATTCTTCGCACCACTGTTTTCATCTACCTTCCAGTTTCTTCGTACACCTTGTTTGTCAGCACTGGTCTGACCGACTCTCGTTGACACTACCAATTCCGTCTTTCGATCGATCTACCGTACACGCATTTTGTTGATTGCCTTTCGTATTTGCAACACCTTTCAGATACACACAAGATCGGTCCGTCCGAACACAATTTTCAATATGCAGCCGTGGTCGCTACCAAAGGTTGTCCTCTTAGCCCTTATCTCAGCTTCTGCCGTGCCTGCCCGACAGCTCGATGCAGCGCTAGCCAAAGTAGAAAAGCGACAAGTCAGCCTGTCTACTGGCGTATCGTCGACATCTGAAGCTGCGGCTGCTGCAACGACTTCCGTCGAGGCTGCTTCACCTACCTCGGATCTAGCACCACCATCGTCATCCGCCGACAACGCCCCGTCAGTCACAACCACTGTTCAGTCGATAGAAGTTACGTCGCAAGGCTCGACTGTCGTAGAGTCAGTGACGGCGGTAGTGACCCCAAGTGACGTGACCCAAGCCACGATCGTCGTTTCAAGCACAATCACACGGACCTCTACCGACGCACAGGGCAAGACCTCTCAGGTGCAGGAGACTGTCGCTTCTACGGCCACATCTGAGGTTACCTATTCATATTCGCAATATGTCACCAGCTCTGCGTCTCAAGTTGTCCAGACATTCACATCTGTTGAACAAGGTAGCACTGTCACAGGGGTACGCACAAGCAGCACTTTGGTGGCAGTGACGACGAGTGCTAGGGCCACTCCATCGGCACTCTCAGCAGGGGGCGATGGAGGCGATAACTCTGGTCTGAGCAGTTCATCTAAGAGCATTATTGGAGGAGTGGTCGGTGGCCTCGGTGGTGCACTGGTGATCGGTGCACTGGCCTACACCGCATGGAGGATCTGGGGCAAGAAGAAGAACCTTCACGATGATGACCTCTATGACCCGAACGCACAGCAGGAGAAGCTTAGCACATCAACCGACAACCAGACACCGTTTCAAAGCACACTCAACCAATACCACAATCCAGGCCCGGTCAACACTGCATCCAATTTTTAGGGCGTTATCTCTTCGGGCGACGGGTTGTCAAAAAGTCTTTCGAGCATGCAAGCATTACAGTAACGATAAACATGATACACTTGTCATTCAGTCATATTAGCGATGCAATACCGGAGCAGACCACATCGGATCGGATCAGTCATAGATGGGGTCAATCGAGGCTAGCCAAATATATGCCGTTTCAACCACGTTTCGTCTCCAACAACAATTTAAGCCAGTAACCTACATCTTTTTAATGCAACGTCTAGCGGCCGACTATGAACATCGCCGCCTCATTCCTTACAGATGACTTTACGGGGTCTCGCTGCGTATCGTGTAGATAGCTTCAACTAATAATATACACTTCATAATCATATACTTAGGTGGAAGTCAGCCTCCAGAGTACTTAATCAAGCCTCATATCTGCTGTTCAGGTCCCTGAATATTGCATCGCTTGACAACCGTTCAGCTCACACGCTAGTGTCTCGAGTTGGTCGTCTGGTTTCAGATTTCTCCTGATCCGATATTGCCGAGAGCGTTCAGCTCATATCTCGTAGCCTTCGTGCACATGCCAGTCTGGGAATACAATGCCGCATTATGCGGGATACAAAATACTGCAGGGAGAAAGGACGACTATCTCTGCGTCGAGGTCCACGATACGGTTCGGTCCTTTTGTTACTACCAGCTTGGCTCAAAAGGTACGACGTATTCGAACGCGAAAACGTCACGCCTCGACACGTGTCGACGAGCACGGACTATGTGCAAGCGCGTCATTGCTACCGTGCCTCCAGATATCGCTGTGCCAGTACCTAGGTAGGTAGGCATCTCCAAACTGCCGCCGTCAGTATCAGATGCAAGTCGTATACCCAAAGCATCGCTCGTCTGTTTAACGCAACCACCAGCAAATACTCTTAGAGCTGCCTTTGCCACAAAGTCTTCCTCTCACTCTCCAAGCAGTCTCGAGCGCATCCAAGAGCACGGCCGTACCATGTCCTCCTACCTCTTCTACTCCAGTCCACCACCAGTAGCCTATAGAGAGCAGCAGCAACCCTCCTTCTTCACCCCTCAAGCTCATCGCACGACTCCACTCGCCACCTGGCCATCCTACCACCCCAAATCACCCAGCCCACTACGAGCAAGCCATGCCAACGCCCAGAGACGGCAGCCCTTCATGAAAGACCTGCCCACGAAGCACAGCGGACTCACAATCACAGACGAGAACTCAATGCAGCAAAGCAACAGCAACGCGCAGTCATCACCACCAGCATACTCCCATCTCAACCAGCCGTTCCTAGACAGCGAATCCATGACTACCACCAGCAACCAGGACCCCAACATCTTCACCCCAAGCACGTTCTCGTTCTCACCCACGACAGCGTCTGCAACACCCTCAACCCACACACCCTTCCAACTCCAGCAAAAAGCCCGCGACTCCTCTGCCCCCTCCCTCCTCTCCACGCGCACCACCACCGCCCGCTCACAGCGCAAATCTGCCTTCGCCAACCGCCTGCGCACCACTCGCCGCGACAACCGCGACGACCGTCACATCGAGTCGTTCGAGAAAGCGGAGTACTGGCGCGAGCGCAAGCAGCGGGAGGAGAGGATGCAACGGGATGCGCGGCGGGCGTTGGGCGGGATCGAAGAGGAAATACCGCAGGAGGCTGAGGTTGAGGTTGATATGGACGAGAGCGGTCAACTGAGTCCCGTGAGCGAGGAGAGGGAGGTAGAGGAGCTGGTCAGTGCTTATTTCCAGGCCGGGGCGCCCACGGGCATAGATGGCACTGGCGGCGACACTGGGTTCGAGGATGATCCTGACTACGACGAGGCGTTCATGGAGGTGTTGAGTCAGGGGCAGGGAGGTGGGCAACAGGTAGGCTTAGACTCGTATGGGCAGCATCTGAGCCGTGATCAGGTTGGTCACGGTGTGGATGACTTAGGCAGCGCACAGGACGGAGATATGGATATGACGTGACATGACATGACATGTCATGGTGCGATGTAGCTGACTATTGTCGGGAATAGGTGCCTCAAGGGACCTTCTAGTGTGAGAATTGTACAGCAAATGAGGGTCAGGGTAGACGACAAAGCGCTTGTGTGTTCCTCGATCGAATCTTTGATCTACCTACTTCGGATGTTGTTATCTTATCTATCCGAATTGCTCTCTGCCTCATCCTTCGCACATATCTACGCTGTTCTGGGCCGTTGGCCCCGTGCCCGTGCAAAGCACCGATTCTTCTCCCACCAAATGCCTTCGTCCTTGGCGCTCTTTCTCGACACTAATAGGCCATCGTCCTCAGTGGCCTCTGCCTCTTCTTTGGTTTGCAGTTTCACGCGACCCAGCTTCTTCGTTGTGGCGCCGAAGATTGCTGGGTGGGGAACTTCTTGACAGCACTGATCGGTCCTTCTCCCTGGCGCACAAATGCCTGTCTCGGGGAATTGCACTCGCTTTGTTGGTCATATTGCAGGTTTTTTGTGTCTGTGTTCTTGGCGTGATCATTTGCTAGTAGTGAATGCCTAATGCCTGTAGTCGCTTCGGCATTCTCACGTGTAAGCACGTGCAGTCACAGGGCCGCCTTCCAAGATGAAAAGCTTTGCCCTTCCGTCAGCAGATAGCTTTAGGTGAGGCTCAGCCTTGTGGGACGTGCATACTCCTAGAGGATACCTAGGTAGGGTTGTGTCCAGTAAGCGGCTATATTTCCACGAGCCTCGATGCTGCTTACTCTGCTGACATGCTATTGTGAGCAAATTGATAAACTCGTCATATTGCATGCTTTCATGGTGGATTGAGCGGATATATGTCGAGGCTGCCATTGTATCCCCAGCTATGCCCGGGAGGCATACAATGCATCTCGGTCATTTGATTAGCAACCATGGACGCGGGGAAGTCGTAGGTTGGCACCGATGAAGTTGAAGAATTGAAGGAAGTGTTGGCAGGAGGCGATGCATAATGTGGGAAGCTCGACTGCGTAAGTTGTATTTGATGAGCGTGGTGGTCGTTTGGCAACTGATCGTCTGGTCGAGGTTGAGCGTTGTCGTGGTCGGTGCTTCGGCTTGTACTTTTCGCGTCTTCGGCGGGTCTGGTCCAAGGTAGTGCGCGCCAGCCCCGCCATTGGGCATTCGTAGTAGGTGTGATAGAGGCTGGAACATGATTCCAGGTTGGAATATCGCTGTAGAGTTCTGGATACTGTTTGAGGAAGTCCCTACCCATACTCCAGTACCGGATATCGTTAAGCCGCTCTTGGAACGTTGGCGAGATCTTGTACAATCCAGTTTCTACGTTGCGAGTGTAGCAATCGCGGAATTCGTACGGCCACTGGACTCGTAGACTGCTGCAGAAGAGAGTCCAGAAGAGGTTTGAGCAGTAGCGGTGCTCAGAAAAGACAAACCGCTCTCGAAGTCCCGGCCAAGCGAAATACTCGGTAGCGTAGGAATGAAGCAAGTCCTGTGACGGGCGCTTGACGTAAAACGAAGGGAGCTTCTTGTGTTGTTCTCTAGTCGGATTGAGGTGTGCTTGTAGGAGCAAACCCATCACTGTCAGGATGGCCAGCCTTTCTCTGGGCTCGCATGATGAAAAGATGATCTGATCGATACCGCGAAGTAGCTGCCAGGCAGGGTGCATGTGACCATCCTTCTCGACTGCATCCCACCCTTCAACGATGGCCCGCACAGGTATGTCGTCGTTGTAAGCAGCGAACTTTGACACGTTCAGTGAAGAGGGAGTCCAGTTGAACCATTCAGTGAGCGTTTCGTTTGCATACCGCCATTTGTTGAGTGTCTTGGTGCCGTCCGGTGCGGTGTAGTGAGCCGAGCATTCGCATGGCGTGCTCGGTGCGGGCTGCGAGGTCGATGCAGCCCACGAGGAACGAGAAGAGCTCTCAATGTAGGCTTGGTACTCTTTGTTGTGCACTGCGTAGCTGGGCGTATCGAGGGGACTGGAGATTGGCTGATTGCCGAGCAAAGGTGCCCGATAGTGGTGAGCTTGCTGTGTGTCGATAGCTAGAGACGGCGGCTGCTCACTCTCTTCCGACCTCGACCTGATCAAGGACAGTTCTTGTGTGTCAAGCTCTTCTTTCAGCGGGTTGTTGTCCGAGACAATGCTCTTGATGTTCTTCACTTGTTTTGCTAACATGTCACGCTCTTCCTTCATCTCCGACAATTGTGTCATCAGTGTTTCGACTCTTCCACTAGCATCTTGTGATCGGAAATCGTCGACTAGTCCCTCCAAGTATGCGATGTGGGCCTTGGTGCGCTCTCTGATCATGCGCTGACATCTTCGGTCTGTTTCCCGTTTCTTCAAAATGCGGGCAGGTACAGCACCAGCACTGCCAGAGCTGCTGGAGACAGCAGCCGTCGCGCTTTCTGTAGCCATAGTTTCCGTTCGTGTTTGGCCCATCTCCCGTTCACCTTTTCCTAGCTAATTTGACACGCAAGCTGCTTTGCTTCTGGTGTCGAGCGAAGCCATCACCACAAATACACACCCCTTATGCGGCGGGCGAGAGGGTCAGATGCACGTAGGGCGATTTGAGCGACTAGATCGACAACGCAGCTCTGGAGGACGACGAACTACAGAGCAGAGATTCGACAGTAGAGGTACTTGGGGGATGGCAACGGTCGCCAGAAACGATCATGGATCGTTGTTACGAAAGGTATCCATAACCGCCCGAGCGGCCCAGAACCATACCTACGATCATGTCCTCATCAGGGTTCCCAGGCGGGGTTGCCGCGATCGACAGTTGAGAGAGGTCCCCAAACAGCTTAGCAGACCAAGAGTCCAGAGGGGCGTCTGCCGCGTTAGGGTGTCGGGCAGAAACTTTATCGAAGCCTCTAACGTCGCCAAGAACTGGACAGACTGGCGGACATCTCTCGGGAAATGAATATGTGCTCTGAAACGTGTTCCGTGTGGCACCTAGAATTTTAGGAGCGTCGATCACCCCTGCCAGACTGCCCGATCCCGTCGGTCGATCATCGCCAACGCTTCAGCAGCGGCAACCTTCAACAGCATCTACCGTACGGCAGAATTTATCCTGTTCGGAAATCTTCGTCACGGAAGCCCGGTCCTACAGCGCGCTACAGTCGGCTTCATGTTGGTCAGCTGCTTGTATCGTACACAATGGAACGATTTCAGGTTTTGCTGCTTGGTATGCCAAATTGGCGTCTTTACGTGACGCGGGTGCGGTCGTTTCCACGTCCCGCGTGGCAGTGGTCCACATCGCTTTCCTCGATGACCAAGCTATAGACGCACAAGTACAACTACGCTCCCTGATCCTGGGCGCCGATGCTCGTCGCAATTCGACATGAAGCCGTTGCAAATGCTACATCCGGTGTCTGTTGCAATGAGCATCATCGAGAACACAAAGATGTTGGGAGCTTGACTGTGTCCAGCATAGACGCGTTTCAACGCCAGTCTGGAACGCCAGTTTGGAAGACGCGGATATATCACCCTGGCCCAACGTGTGAATGCAACATTCATCGTAGACTGACCAAGTATTTGTACGTGCGTACTGCTAGTTTGTCGAGAAAGCGGATTGGCAAGCCCTTTGACACGAATTTTGTCGCGTTCAACGACCCTCACTTCACTTGCTGAAACTCTCCCTCAACTGGTCCTGTTTAACAAGTGCGACTCAGTCATTCACATCGGCGGCATGTTGGGCCCACATGAAGGCAGTAGGTGGTTGTCTGGACAAGGCCGATGCAGCATAGTACTTTGCCTTTGATGCTTCTACGATGTAACCTACACTATTCTCGAGATGGATAATATTGTCCGATGTTGTCAAGTCTGTCCGGCCAAAGTAAGCTAACATGGGAGGATATCCAGGCAAATCCCTGGTGCTTTAATTATTAGCTTTCCAAACTTGCATTGGCACTGACGATTGGTAGAAACCCTGCCTATGCTGACTGTCCTTCGTTCAAATAACCAAAGGTGCCGCATAGCATTAATGACAGGCTACAAGTAGCCTTGGCCTCTTGCACAAGGACCTCCGGACAATGTTTGCCATATGTATCAACTTCGCAAGCCTCTCGCAGCGCTCGTCATTCAACTGACCAACAGCGTCCGAACACTTAGACTGCCAGCGGCACGTGAGCGGCAGGACTAATGCAACCATCAACTACCGTATGCCAGGGCCGTGCCACAAGTGTTCGAATCAAAGGAATGCTTGCAACTTTGTGTAACGTGACCAAACGAAGTTTCAGATACACAGCTGCAACACGCCATCGTAGCGAGTATACTCGCCTATCGATGATCGCTGTTGGACACACTTTTCAGAGGTCCAGCCTACCACTAAGCGATGACTAATAGTGTTGCACGTGGACGATCGCTTAGTCGTGCAAGAGAACACCACATCTGCACGTGCTCCACCGTAAATAAATTGCACGCGGGAAACCCGTGGCTACCCAGTGTGGGACCCGGGCCTCAGGGCTTCGCTGAACGAATACGAGGACGTCGTCCGGAGATTCGGGATCAGCAAAGATCGCCGTTGGGTAGCAAGTGGATAGCTTGATACGCCATTGAGATCGAGGAGACATCAACCACACGATCAGCCGCTATTGGTCTCAATTGCAAGTATTGCGTACCACGTAGCAGGCACAAATGATGCGGCACGATATCGGAGAGCACACATTTTGCTTCTCCTTCATGAGGTGTTGAGACAAAGCTGTATCGGTGCACGACGCGATCAATTGAGGACGATGGGAAATGTTAATGGAAGCTACGGCTACCACACCATCTTTCATCTACTGGCACTTGCCTTTCTGGAAATTGTCTTGGACTTACCTCACTCTCATTTGTTATATTCATCTTATTCGGTGTTGGTCCATGGCCTAGCCACAATACCAGTCTCAGTGACTCGGCTTGTTGAACGATGTTATTGTTTCGTCTGATCTTTTTGTGTGTTTGCTGACTCTTGGGCCAGATTAAAGCGGTTGGCGAGGTCCTGCCTCGCTTCCCGCCTCAACAACGCATTTACCTATCATTCAACCCCCATTCTACTAAGCAGGGATGATAGGGTCATCCTCCCACTCCGCTGCCCGGCGGTCCTCCTCTCGGGCTTTGCGTAACACCCATTGGTGATACCCTACTGTATCTTCGTACATGTCATTGAAGGCCTTGGTCGTTTCGAGAAGATTGTCCAAATATCGACTCTCTTCCTGCTCCGCCAGCTGGTCCACGACCACTTTAGCCTTATCGGACTTGTCCTTCAAGATCTTCCTCTCATTCGAATTCTCTGCCTTGACCTCATCTTCATGCTCACCCCGCATCACCCGTCGGTAACCCTCGAGTGACAACTTTCGTGACTTCTCATACATCTCCTGGTTGTTTGCACTTACTACCACTCGCTTGTGGACAACAATAGCGGCCTGCCGGAGTTGAAAGTGCTCGTTAGCCTTTCGCTTGCCTGCTATGCGGTCAGCCATGGCCCTTCGGCAGGCATTCAAGAATCTGTATTGGGCTTTGTAGCCCGGTTTCTCGAAGAACGCAGTATCGTCTCGCATGTAACGTTGTATCAATTCACGTCGCTCAAAGTATCGCCGGAACTGCACCATCTTAGCTTCTTGGCTGAGTGCTGGCTGGATCATCTCCCGGCACAAGGGGCACTTACTGTCTCGCTGCAGGGCGTCCTTCAGGCATTGCGAGTGAAAGCTGCCACCGCAGTGGCCTTCATGGATCAGTGCTTCATCGCCCATAAGGACTTGCTCCTGGCAGATGGTGCATTTGTCGTCTCGGTCTGGGGCTGGCCCTGTTTGAGACTTCATACCTATCATCTCTGGAGTCGCTGACTCTCGCTCCGCGAGCCTCACAGGAGGGCCACTCGGTAGCGGGAGTTCGGAAGGAGTGGGCAGTGGTGGTCTGGAGCCTTCGATAGGCATAATGCTCTCTGGTCGTGGTGATGGTGGGCCACTCATTCTGTAGTTAATGGTTATCTGTGGTGTAGTGTGCGGTCAGACTGTTGTGCTTCGTGCGGTCTATGGATGGAGGGAGAGGTCTTCCAAGCTGCCTGTACACCGTCAATATTAATCATGCGGCTTCATTACCGTCAGGGTCTCATGACACAAAGCAGCATTGCATGCTTTGTTGTCTTGCGTTGTAGATGAGACAACGGACGCACAAGAGAACAAGGCCTCACAAGGACTTAGCGTCATGATTGATTCTTAGCGAACGCCAGTGTCTAGTTGTACCCTCTCCATGGTCGAAACGAGAGTCGGTATTACAGTGCTGGCTGAAATCCAAGGTCTTGGCATGAAGGCTCAAGATTCGTTACTGATAGCATTGGAAGGATAGCATTGGAAGAATGGCAGGATTCGACCGAAAACAGGTCGACACCTATCGTGTATGTTCCAAGGACCTAGCTGTCATTGGCTTACCTATCTATTGGCTTGAATGATTCATAAATCACGTTTTAGTTCGAGGTCGGCCATGAGGTCTCGTTGACGTGGAGTTGGTAGCTGAAATGGAGCAGGAGGGTCATCTTCTCACTTTGCAGTTGGAGAAGAGAGAGCCATCCGTTGACCGAGACGTTCCCTGACACCGCAGACGGCAGTCACGAAGTTGTCCTCAACCATCTTGACGTAATCACGGCGTCGACGGTACTTGTCCTCAGCATCACTATCAGCAATTAGCCTCGAGGCACGGCCGTATATGCACTGGCGTGACTTCGGAGCTTCTTTGATATGCTGATAGAATCGCTTCCGTTGGATATAGTCAGGTCTCAGTCGCCAGAACGAGATGCGAAGAGTGGTGAGCTCCTAGACCTGCTTGTGCCGCTCTTCCCAGTCTAATGCTTAGTACTTGCGCATAATGGTATTTACATTGAACCACTACAGACGCGCACTGTCTCTTGTAGCGCAAGGCATCGCAAAGTAATCTTCCACCATGCTCATACCCACAAAACTCTGCGACGAGTAGCCAACAAGGTGCGCTCACGCGTGAGTACCAAAGGCGAAATGCCAAGCACAGTGAATAAATCTATGGCACATGCAAAGGATTTTGCCACCTAAATCGCTTGGTTGACTCACCACAGCCACACGTAATTGTCTGCTAAGGGGAGTGACTAGAAACTTGAATACTCTTGCGTTCAATGCTTGCCGAAGCAGCATTTGAAGTGCGACGTCAGAGAATCGATTCGCTACAGACATGCGATCAAACACCTTGATAGATCGGCGATTGGAGTCTACGAAGGTTGCCTCTCCTTGCCTTTCCTGCGTGCTCGCCTTCGATGCTACGAAGTATTTGTCAGACACCATGGGTCAGACGTGGCAATTGCCAACTCACGATGTAGCGGAGAACTTGTCGACTGAGCTTGCTGCCAGTGTCTAGGATGGCCTATAGTTGCAACCTAGTGAATAACGACGTGGACTTTTCGCTCACTTAGGTAGGCGCCTACTCACCCACGATTACCCTCCGCAAGAAGGGATACTCAATGTTGCAGCAGGCAAGCATGGTCATAGACAACACCGGTTCAACAGCACACAAGCCCCCGTGAGATGATTCACGATCATAACACTCTGGTTCAAAGGATGACTTGTGAGTGAAATTGTTCTCTATGAATTGCGGAAACCTTGTGCTATCTGGTTCACCACTATCATCCTGTTGACATCTACGCCTCCTTGTTGCCCTGCAGTCCCGACTCTTTCCACCACGAGTCCGCATTCTCATGAATGCCAGGCCCCTTCACACCACCCTTCGCTCTCTGCGCCGCCTTCTTCTTATGGTCAACATCATAGTCCGTGTTCCGTCGCGCCAGTGCCGAATCAAGGTCAATCTGACTCTCATGAGTCACACTGCCCATCAACACAGGCTTACCGAGCGGTAATTGGTCACCCCGGTCAACCTGCCACGTATGCCACGTCTTTCCATACAATCCCGCTACTTCCTTCATGACCTCCGTTTCCATGTTCTCCCACTCGTCCGGCTCGGGCCCACCGCTCGGCCTCGGCACGCACAGCATTCCGCTGCTCACCTCGAATTCATGGCTATGCCACAGCTTCTGTTCCTCGGGCTCCAAAGTCTCATAGACGTGCTTGGGGACCATGTACTCAACGCCGATGAGGCGAGCGTCCTTCTTGCCAGAGTCATAAATGAGGCATTGGCGGAGGTCTTTACGGACGTGAGAGCAGAAATGATGGGCCTCGACGGCGCGGGTCTTGCCTTGGCGCGCCTCGTCGGCGTAGATGTGCACCGCGTTGAGAAACTCGCAGATGTTGTGGAGGGGTTTGAAATCAGGACCGATGGACTGGCGGGGGCCGCTGAGCTCTGGTTCTGAGGGTAGGTCTGGCATGTTGGCGTGAACGTAGTTGAGAACGTGTTCAGAAGTCTTATGTAAATTGTGGGACTCTGGGTCTTGTGTGCTTGGTAGGTTCGAGTCAAGATCCAAGGCACCTGAAGGGCAGCCAGCCAGGTTGTTATATACCTTGAGCAGAGACTTATGAGGACGTCGAGTGCTCCAAGAGATGGAGTCACATTTTCGACGTCATGACCAGGATCGTGCTCGAATCTGCTGGTTTACCAAGGGTACGATCGGCGACCTACAGGACCGTGGGTATCAAGGATTTGTGCACCAATAATCGCCGCTTGAGATACCGATGATCCAGTACAAGCGAGTATAGCAGAGGGACCCGGTGCTATGAGCGATAGCAAAGCGGCGAACAAAGAATTCCACTTTACCTATCTCGTGACGCTAGCGACGTACTGTATGTTTACTGGGGAACATTCGGCCCACGCTTGGAATAGCTTTTGGTCAATGGCCAGGAAGCATTGACGCGGTCGACTTCTATATCGCCATCACCCTCCAAAGCGTGAATGCCGGTCGGCTAACGACTACAAGTGTACTATGCCACGATTAATATGTTTTGCGTGATGCTTCACGTGATAAGGTAACTTAAAGTCTCGATCATTAGAAGGGAAGCCACGTGCGTATGGGCTCATAATTAGATGTAGAGGCTGCCTATGTGAAATACTGGATGGACGAGGCAATCCGGTGCTAGAAGGTCTGTCACTAATTGCTAGTTGAACCACGCCCCAAATATAGTCTGCCACTGGACTAGTTGTCAGTCCCCTTGTCCTAGTTGTTTTGGGAGACGTCAGGGATCTGCCTTTTCTGCTTTGGGTGGATAGCTGTTTCCTTGGACTTCCACCTTGGGCTCGCATACACATCGTTCAGCTTCTGGCACCGAACCCATGACTGCTGGGATATGGTTCCCACACCCCCACCAAGAGCGCTTCCCTAGACATTGTCAGGACAGTAGCTAAGACGGGAGAAAGACAATGGAATCGTACCGCAATTGCTGCATGTGGCCTTCTTGCACATTTTGGGCTGACTTGGCGTCTATCCCTGACGTATTTGGCTTGAATGACGGACCAAGAGACGTGGTCGTAAGCACGCTGAAGCAGTGGTAGTACAGGACGGACAACTTGTTGGGCCTTCGGTGACTTTTATACTGGGCAGGAGGTCAAATGATGTTGAGGTAATGAACGGCGACCAAAGTCGGGGTCCAATAAAGAGATCTGATTGGCTCGGAGACTTTTGAAAGACCCCGCTAGTGGATGTACTTTCCAACCCAGCGCAAACGATTTGAATGTCTGCAGAATGCGGCATATACCCATTGCAGTAGTGGCAGGGAGAGCGATTGAAGATATGGCTGACCAGAAGGGTCCTCTCATGCAACCACAACACCAAATCGTCGATCGAGATCGTCGTCCGTGCTTGCCAGAATGCCAGACACATATCAACACTGTTGCTCATGTTGAGACAATTGTAGACAAGTACTATCGGGGCGTATCCTGTAGGGGTGATACCGCACGGTCGTCTCAGTTCTCGTTTTCCGGATCGTTTTTCAATTGCTGCTGAGGTACCCGGTAGTCTGCTCGACGTTGTACCATCTCACGCTTGACTGTGGCAGAAGCGAACGCTGGACCCGCTTGTAACGTCATGCTGATGCTTTGCGACTTGGACTGTCCAGGTTACGGTAGAACCGAGTTGACTGGATGCAATACCGGCGAGTTTACCGACTTTATTTCGTTCCCGATTAGAAGAACAGACGCGGCTGACACATGATTGCTCTAGTCTATGTGTATGCTGAGAGCGCACAGACCTTGTTCGGTACGGCGAATTAGGTTCTCAACTTGAACCTGTACCATTGTCATAACCTTCCAAGCAGTGAGTGTCAGCATGCCTGTCGAGACTGAAGACTGCACAGTCGCATCGCAGCCGCAGCCCCCGACATAAAGAATCCTATAGTACTTGGATTAGCCGATATATATTCGAGTCCCTCGAAGCCAACGTTCTGACAGAATTGCAACTTCTCCTCCTCACTTTCAGCACCGGCATTCAAGAAGCCGTTAGCTTTCCAGATTTTCTCTGCTTTGCCTCCAACCAGACTGGGAACACAGTCGTCTTGGCCGTGGGTTTGACAGGTTATCGAGGTGAATTTTTCCACCTTGCCAACGTTGGCACCAGCTTGGCCACTTTCCTCGCTGGCGCGACCGTTACTGGCCAGATGGGCAACTATGTCGGACCACGCCGGCGATGGTGGCAAGTCCTTTCGAACCTCGCACAAACCATCATGAGCTTCGGCGCTGCTTGGTTGCAGTTTCCACACGGAACTCGACAGTCTGGAAGGTGGGCATTGGCTGCAATCGCGCTGCTGGCGTTCTCCTCGGGGGCCCAGGTCGCGGCAGCAAGAGCAATCAAAATGACTGAGATTTCGACCGCAATGGCGACAGCGGCGTGGGTAGACCTCGTAATCGACCCAAAATTATGGGTCATAAGAAACCGCGCGAGGAACAGGCGCATATCGTTCCTCGCTGCTCTGGCGCTTGGTAGTCTTGCAGGCGCATTTATGCGTTCCAACATCGGATCGCCATGGGCGCTGGTGGTATCTGCGATCGGAAAGGCACTCATCATCCCTGTACTATTAGTGGCAAGGTTGGAGCGAGCAGAAACACAAGATGTGGTGCCTGTATAATACTGAAAGCATTGGGTGCATTCTCTTCGTTCAAGAGCTAGAGCACCATCCGCTTGATGGCAGTTGCTTGTGCACATACGTGACGTTCTAGACTCGTGTCAATCAAGGTGTAGTAACTTGCTTCAACCACAGAAGACATGATAGTAATGTCGATCCACGTGTGTGCTCAGCTGTAGATGTGACAAGCCAGCATCGCGGACCGAATCCTTACGAAGAGTGTCTGGATCGATTCAATTCGTGTGGCCCCTGCCCGCTAGGCAACGACATTGAGTCTTTGGGACGTACAAGCAGATATTCTACAGAATGAGGAAAGAGAGGTTGTCTGACGTGCTATCATGAGCGAAGCATTATGCTGAAGGCCAACGTACGAGATTCGTTGGGAGGCTGTCAGGCACCTAAGCCACCATTGGGCAAATATGGTGCAATCCTGCTCACCGACACGCCATTGGCTTGTCCTGGGGATGCTTGCGTATGACATCCAACGCAATAACATGGACACCATCACAACTGTTCCTGGATTTTCTTCGTTGCGTTCTGTCAAGACTGGCTTCATTCAACACATATATCTCTCACTCATCAGATTATTACAGAATTCGATGTTTGTTTCTCGAATGAAAACCGGCTTCGCACTGTCATAGTGCCTGTGGCCGCTCATGGCCCCTTTACAATCGTCGTGGTCCGCGCAGCCTCTATTAAGCTGACTACGGGAATGTTAAGCTCTTCACATGTATTCGAGAGCTTATCTCGAATGTAAACCCGGGCCTGGGACGGATAAATCTGAAGGTGAGTCCATGGGTATTCGACCAGGGTGTCTGCCATTGTGCACATTTCTTCATGGTCCTGTTCTGCTTGCTGTAACAGCAACGTGACTTGACCCAATAATTCAGACAGTCTTCCAGCCTGGCGAAGTCTTCCGTCGCGTCGCAAGTATGGAACCCAGTGGACCCTTATGAGACGCCTCGTCAACGCCATTTGGAGCTGTGAAAGAGTCGAGCCTTTGCACCATGGTCGCTGTACTATCTCATCGACCGTAGCGGTTCTGGCAGGACAAAGGAGACGCGGCTGCAAGGTCTGAAGCTGTGCCTGGTATTGTACACTGTTACTCAACAGACGTGCACCCTTTTCGTTGGTGTGGACGCTGAACGCTCCCAGTGCCAGAACGGTTGGATGTGATAGCAAAACCGATCTGATTCGTTTTGAAAGGCCTAACATGCCTAGTTCAATCTCATCCTGACACACCCAGCCAAAAATCTCGAGCAGGATTTCCGCGGGCATGCTTCCTAGGCCAAGAGCTGGATTCATCTCGACGACTAGACGTTACTGACAAGCTGGTATTGCTGTCAAGGGCCAAATGAACATCAAGGTGTTTCTACGGCTACCTGGTCATTGCCTGTTGATGAGCGACGGGCTTTGTTGATGGATGGGATGTTCACGCTACAAGCACAAAGAAAGCGGGGTAGTTGAACCATATCCTCCCAAAAGTCTGCGACAGGCACGAAAAGCATCCGATACCACGAAAATCAGTGCCACGAACAAGCGGAGCCGTGTATTCGGGACAAGCTAAGAAGATGGTTGTTTGGTCATTCGAGGTTCATGGAGAGTTGTCGGTTTTTGGTCAGTGAGGTTAGTATGATCACTCAAGCCAGCGTAGAGCCGGAGATATGCAAATTCGTCACTCTACCAATATCTAAGGTCAAAATCTGCAGTGTAGTTCTTGCAGCTGCTTGAATCCAGAATTGTCGATTGGTACGTTGTTTGCTGGCGGTCCCATGAACCTGGCTTAAATCTTGATTAGGTCCGATTGGCAGAAGAAGCTCATGTTGGCATTCAACGACCACACTTCGCGAGCCATTCCTAGGTTCGTGCTATGTGGTGCACCTGGCAAGGGCCTCTGCGCGAGATGGACAATGGGCCACATCTTCTCCCCGTATACTGTGAAGGCGTCCGCATGATCCTTAGGATGCCGTGGAAGTGTGCGGGATACCGACCGCTCGGGGTAGCGTACGAGTTTCGAACCAGATGCCCCTGACTCGCAAATTGCTCCTTTCCAGAGCCTGCGATTGGAGTACTGGAAAAGTGTGCCTACAGCGGTCGTCAAAAATACAAGACACCAGTCCCGTACTTGGAAACAGCAACGTAAAACACTGGTAGACAAGGTCAGGTCTAAACACCATAAGCCCGTGGGGTGGGAAGAATTCGGGGTTATTGCCGCGGTCGTGGTCGATTGGCTGAGTTTACCAAGCGTGGACGGGTGGCTCCATCCCCGAACACCCTGCCGGAGTGCTACCAATTAAGATGTCTGATTCGGTTCCTATTCTTTGTTCTCAACTCCATCCTTTTCTCTGATGTTCCTCATGTTGGTTCGTGCTGTCGGAGAGCAGTAGGTAATGAGTTCCCTTCCCGAGCCGTTTTCCTACATGATGGGGTCTCGGAAGAATCACTAGTAAAGCGCCTAGATCGCTGCACGAATTAAGGTTCACACCAAAGATGGACCATGGCTCGAGGACGAGAAGAATATATTTTGCCCTCCTCACCCATACTCAAGCAAGTCATTGACCTTTCTGGCAGTGCGTATCATCCTAGTAGCTGTTGTATCCACGTGTTAACCCCATAGTCACTCAATAATGCCTTTCCTGACCGGCCCCCAACCGCGCATCCTCATCGCAGGCGCCGGTATCGGAGGCCTCAGTGCTGCTCTCTCACTGCACGCTGCTGGGTTTCGCGACATTCACGTCTTCGAAGCAGCTAGCGAGCTGGCATCTCTGGGCGTTGGTATCAATGTACAGCCATCAGCGGTGCTGATCTTGCGCAATCTCGGTCTGCTTCCCGCGCTCGAGAGCATCGCTATCAAGACTAAGGAGCTTAATTTTTACAACCCACATGGTCACAGCATCTTGAGCGAGCCCCGAGGTGTAGATGCGGGCTACGAGGTCCCGCAATTCAGTATTCATCGGGGTGAGTTTCAGATGCTGCTGTTGGCAACAGTGAGGGAACGGATCGGAGAGGAGCATGTTCATCTGAACCATGCACTAGCGAGCTGGGAGCAGGATGGGATGGTGCCTCCCGCGACGCCTACTAGCAAACCAAGCAATATCTCCGCACAGTTCGTTCAGCGGAGTCATGGCGGAACACCCGCAGAGATCCCGCATATGACAGGTGACGTCCTGATCGCAGCCGATGGAATCAACAGCACAGCACGCAACCTTCTATACCCAGACGAAGGACCACCACAGTTCTCAGGCCGAATGTTGTGGCGGGGATGTATTGAACAGGCGCCCTACCTGACCGGTGCATCGATGGTGTGGGCCGGCCACGCTGACCAGAAATTCATCGCATATCCCATCTCCGGCACTTCCGCACGCAAGGGCAAATCGTTGATCAATTGGATCGCAGAGTTGCGAGTCCGCGATAAAAATGACACGGATCGGACTCCGCCCAAGCCGGACTGGACCAAAAGTGTGCCCAAGGAGCGATTCGCGGGGCCATTCAAGAGTTGGCACTGTGGAGGTCTGAGCATGGCGCAGTTAATAAATGACACGGATCGCGTGTACGAGTATCCAATGTGTGACCGAGATCCTGTCGAGCGTTGGAGTTTCGGGCGGATGACGTTGCTCGGGGATGCAGCTCGTAAGTTTTTCCCTCTCAATACGGCCAGCCCAGCACGAATGTTAATGAAAGCATTGACATTGAAATGCACTATACACATTGCGATGCAATCACCTATGTGTGGTCCGTTTCGGCGGCAGTTACAAGCTTACTAACTTATATACTAGATGCCATGTATCCAATCGGGTCGAATGGAGCGTCTCAAGCTATCTTAGACGCCGAAATGCTGGCACAATGTCTCAGAGAGGAAGTGGAAGATGTGCCGCGCGCTCTAGAGAAGTACCAGGAGGCGCGACTGCCGCCGACATCGAAAATCATCATGGCCAACAGAGGAAATGGCCCTGATCAAGTCCTTCAATTAGCCCATGAAAGAGCACCAGGTGGGTTTGAGAACATTTACGATGTGATACTCAAAGAGGAGCTGGATGAGATCGGTGCTCAATATAAGAAGATAGCGGGATTCGAAATGGACGCTGTCAATGTGAAAGCAAAACAGACGGAAGGTGCTGCGGAGAGGCTGGAGCTTAAGAGTCCTGCGGGGTGGGTGCATACCGTGTGAATGGTAAACATCAAAGGATGCTGGCGTGGATAGCAACGGTGTCTTGCAGCAAGTCAAGCCCTACCTTGATGTGCCAAGCCTAATCAGACTGTCGTTGGGATGGTGGCACTTGCCACGACCTAATCGCCTAGCGCTGCAAAGCCGAAGAGATGGCTCTGATCCGCCATGTCCATTCACATTTCCCAATTGACCCATCATCTTGTAGACCGAGCTACTGACAACACACGCAGAATGAAGGTAGCCAGAATGGCGCTCGCAGCGCAGCGTCCTCTAAAGCCCATCACCATATCTGTTTCGTTAAGCATCGAAGTCATGCGAGCAAATAAACCACTCCCTGAGGACCAACAATCAATGAAGCTTCATAGAGAGCTACTCCTATAAGTCACTGTATGCTCCCATGTCGAATAGGTCTTTGTTACTGCTCAACCAAGTTCTTGTTCTTGGACCCCCTTTGCTTTGAAATTCTATGATGAGAAGGAACCACTGCGATTGTTTTTAGTTCTTTTTGTCCCTTTGCACGAACGCGATGTAGCTTGAAGCTTGCATTGTATTATTGTCCATGAGGGCGAGTCCCACTGTTGATACTGCTTCAATGCCAATTATGGTAGGATTGATCTCGACAAGAGATTCGTCTAGGCCAGAACTCCAACATCATTACACGGCCGCACTTCCGTTGACAACGGCTCATGGTGTACTGTTTGTGAGAGAGGCTGACTCGGTGATTGCCAAGCACCAGGAGACCGCCCACGCCATTCACGTGATCTGACCTGCCTTGGCATTGCTTCTGCCCTGTCCGCAGTTCTCGCTACCATAACAGATTTGCAAAAAACCAATCGACAGCGCGGATTCGCTTGTGGTCACCCACCAAACTACTAGCGCACCGGTTACAGGCTTAGATTTTATAGACGGGATCGAATGCTTTTCCGTACCTATGGCCAATTGCGGAGGAAAGGTATAGCAATATGCCATATAGCGCTTTTTCGTGGGAATTGCTGAGAGTCTGCCCTCAGCGTTGACCAATGCTTGGACTTGCTTACTCCGAGAATACTGATACCTAAAGTCTGGGCCGACACAGCCAGAATTCGTCTTTCGCTGACAGTTAGTTCTGTTTACGTAGAGCTCGATCCAAGCACCGATACTTGAGGCCAATGAGTTTCCAGATTGTTTAGCAGCACGTGTAAACAAACAAAGGTTACTTCAGACATTTTAGGTTCCCGCTTTCGGACTCGATTGTACCAAAGCGACCATTTTGGTCGTCCGGCCAGAGCCAAACACGCAACAGGTCTGAGTAGTAATCTCGAAGCACGGCGAGGCTGAATTTCAACGAGGCTCTATGCCAAGCCTGAGCGCTAGCGTGCGGCTCTGTGAGCAACATTTCTTTGAACTTTTTTGTCCCTGCGCTTCTTGCTTCCTTTTCTTTTCTTCATCATCAGTAGAGGTGTTAACTACATGTTAATACTTTACCGGAGCTCCACTACGGTGGCTTGCTGAGGGTTATCACTATCGCTATGGGTTTTCCTCCGTTCCCGGCTTCGCAGAGCGACGCTTCCTTCTTTTTCCCTTACACAACATGGCTCTCACGCTTACGGTTCGTGGGTGCTGTGGAGGGGAAGCTACAGAATGATGAGATTTTCACACTTGAGAAGAGCAAGGATAGACACAACAATGGGGTGTGGTTCTTGCTCGCTGCTCGCAGCGTCTTGTGGGAAGGTCGATGGATCGATGCGATCGGCAGGTCGTTCGTGTTGATATGAGAATCCAATACAGAAGAATGCCGCCCAAACATGTTCAAGTCGAAACGAGGCGCCATGCGCAAGGCGGTAATTGCAGATACACACTGCTGACGGCCGCTCGAGTACGCCAGAGAGCAGATAATAGGGTCATACAAATGAGACTTACTCTAGCAATACTCACTGATGCTTCACCAATTTTTCAGACTCTAGTAATGAGCACCGTCTGGAGGTTACCTTGATACTCAGACTCTCAAACAATCCACGTCATCTATCATTGGTCTGTTTCTTCCGGTCTACACTTTTGACCTCTGTTGCACCACCCGTTAGACTGTGATTACACAGGACGCCAATTGTGAGTCGGCGACACACGATCGTCCCCACCTTCTCAGCCATGTCAGCCAAACTCAAGAGGCTTCGCTTCAGATGTATTCCTCCTTCGAGTGGGTCCTGAGCAGACAGAGCTCAAAGTCCAACGAGATGTTCTCACGCAAATTCCATATTTCAGTAAGGCTCTTGCACGGGACGCGTTTGTGGAATCTGTTGAGCTTATCTTCAATCTGCCAGATCATGACCCTACCGCTCTTTCCGATGTGCTCTGGTTTACCCTTGTCGGTGAGGTCCCGCCGATTATAGAAGAAGACGACCCGTCGGATACCACGGACATGTCAGAATGGGAACAGGTGAAGTCATACGTCCAAGCATATGTTGCAGCAGACAGATTGATGGTCGACGATATCAAAAGCAAGATCTTGAAGAGAATTGTCGTCTATCACCGGACGACGTTGGTAACCCCAGAAGTGATCGTAATACTAAGCGAAGAAGACCATGATGGCAGTGCTTTGTACGCCTCCTTCATTGCGCAGCTTGCATGGAATCACTTGCATGACGGATATATACGATATAGGTATGGCTTTCCATGTTAATGTGAAAGAGGACAGTGATGTGTCGAAATTGGATCCGTGTCGGCTCTTGACTGCAGTGCTACTCGTACAGAATGGAATGGAGCCAGCAAGATCAGAATTCTGGCTGAGTGGTCTAGACATAGAGCAGCACGAGGATGTAAGGAACAACCATGGTTATACTGTCGGATTTCGTGTTGACTCAGGAGTACAGATTCTCAAGGCCAGCATCCAAAGTATGGTCAATAAGCCGCGGCAATGAAGAGCGTTATAACGTTTGACCAGCGATCAAGCATGATCAAGGACAGATACGATATATCTGGCCAGATGTAATGCAACCAGGCAAGCAGAACAAGAAGCTCAAGACATTCGATTCCGGAAACGAGCTGGCTGAGTCAGGGAAATCCCACTACTTTTTTTCGTCCTGAGCTGAACGGCGACTGCCATAGGCATGACATGATTTCTTCGTTATTTGCGGCTTGTGGACCCCCTCAGTCATACAGGCTTTCTCACCTTGACACTTCAGTAGCCACAGGCACTCAACATCAACGTCTGCTTGATCATACGTGAAACCCTGTCGTAGATGCAAGGTCCAGAGCACCTGCACTTTCACTACCATGAGCATGTGAGATTTTACGGCAAGCGCCATAGCAGCACCTGCCAATTGATTGACAGATCTGCCTAACGCAACCAAACTTTACGTACGAGCCGCAGCTCTTCTCATCACAGCACCATCCTCAACTTGTCTTTGCAGAAGGCTTCTTCTTCTCAGAACTTCCGATCGATCATGGACGACATATTCCGCGGGTTTAGCTCTGAGACCTTGACCCTCGTCGTCGGCCCTGAAGCCAAACAGCTCTTCGTGCAAAAGGACATACTACTTCAGATACCGTACTTCAGAAGCGCACTGAATAGTGGAGAGTACATCGTATCGAAGGAGAAAACGTTTACACTTCCTGAAGACGACCCTCAGGCGGTAGCAGATGTCCTCTACTTTGTGTACACCAACTATGTCAGCGAACTCCCGAGCTATACCGGCGATGCTGCTAAGGAGTCAAATGCTGCCGATGCTTGTCTGAAAGCGTATATCGCAGCCGACAAATTCATGGCCGAGGATATCGCTAACTCCTTACTCAATGAACTAATCAGATACTACGAGAAAAAGACGGTATCCCCTCGGCAGATTGCCATACTTAGCGCAGCCGGGTTTGAAGGAAGCTCCTTGTACAAACTTTTCATGCGGCAAATGGTTTGGAAGATCAAAGATGATCAGGACTTTTACGCAGCATATGTAGCCAGCGGAGCTTCACAAGATGAACCGCAACACAACTGGAAAGGTGACTGTGCCCAGCTGGAAAAAGAGGACTTGCTAAGGTTGGCTTTCGTGATGGGGCAACCGGATTGTTACGTGGTTCCAATGCAGGCTGCACCTAATAAGCCTTGTATGCTCCACAAACAAGAGCTTAGCGAGACGTGCTGGGCCCAGCCATAGCAGCGCATACAAGTAAGAGAACGAAAACCAACAATCATGGAGTGGGTAAAGCGTAGATACAAGCTGTTTGCAAAATAACCGCTGACAGATGGGAAACTACACCAAACATGAAAGTCCAGCGAAGAACATGTCTCATGATCAGAGACCAAAAGGCGGTTAGTGCTGTGATACGATGCATCTCAACGCGTATCAGTAGTGTTTGGTATAAACGGAATACAAATGCGCCACGCTCCCATCAGGACACGAAACCACAATCTGGATCAAGGAATCTCGTGGTCCTCACCATGGAAGAACCGTAGAATAGCAGCTGCAACAACCAATCCGTCATGCTCCATATGCGCCTTCTCCTTGCCTTCTGCAGCCTGCTCCTCATCCTGTATCCCACCACTCTCTTCCCTCATCTCGATCTGGTTATGCACCATGTTCTCGTCAAAGCCCAAATGACCTTGACTCGAGAACAGCCGGTCCTTGATATACAGTCCTTGGATCTCGGTATGCTCCGAGCTAGCCCAGACGTGGACTGTTTGGTCGTCGCTCAGAAGATCTGTTGATGAGGGGTCTGGTTTCGTCAAAACCTGATCTTGGTGCATCTGGTGCAGATGCAGTTTCTTGTCGTCTGTGCGGAAAAGCTTCTGACCGATTTCATTCAGGTCCATCTCTGTTTGGGCAAGTTCCCAGCCCTTTCCTTCCGTAGGCTCGACCTTTGAGCCGAGCGTGCGCGCGAGGATCTGGTGGCCGAAGCATATGCCACTGAATCGGATATTTGGCCTTGTCTTCCACAGCTCGGTGAGTAGCTCTACAAGCTTCAGTACCCATGGCTCGCTGCCGTGAGCGTCGTACATTGAGCCGGTGATACATATCGCACGGACAGATTCTGGGATCTGGGAAGCTTTGGGGACGCTTCCGTATTTCTGGTTGTCCGGGTCGTCCACGACATAGTGCTCTGATGTCGACACTTTTAGAGGTGGTTTGTGCGCGGCACCGGCTTTTGTGAAGAGGTCGTGGAAGATGGCGCCGAATGAGCCTTTGCGGTCCTTCGTCTCCGGGTGTGGTTCGTCTGTCTCCAAGACTAATATGTGGACAGCATCTGGGTCATTAGCCACGGATTCTGAGGGAGCATTGAACTCTTTGTCGATCTCGTTGCTACTCAGATTGATACCCATGGTATTGCTGTCGGAGTTGGCAGGCGACATGATGACTATTGTTGTAGGTACACTGGGGTCGACGTAAGGTTCTCCAATACACGAAAGAGTCAGCAGCTAGATGGTTGGCGAAATGTAGAACAACTGGTGTAGAGTCTGGTGGACAACAGAATATAGTATTACAGAATGCGAATTGGCAATTGGTTTACTTCACAACTGGGTTTTCTACTCTTCTTACCTGGCTCACCTGTAGGAGGACTCCAAGACTATTCATTTCTTCTGGGAACCACGACCGCTAAGGCTGCAAGCACAGCTTGCTCCCGCCTATGCCAAGGGACGTGTTGGGATCTCATCTCGACTTTTGTGCTTCATCACGTCACGCCGGCGGATCTCGACCACATGGCGCATCATGATGTTCACACCGGTGCAGGTGGATAACAACTATCAAGGTCAACAGAGTTGGTTTAGATGCAAATCTGTGCGCGAGAGCGACGAAGGAGGAGAAGCGTCGTGGTAAAATTCGACTCGGAACTACGTCACCTGACTAATGCCAAGTACCAGAGTCAGGTACCTCCTCAGGCTGGTGAGGCAGTAACGACTGCGAAGCGCTAAGCCTGGATAGGCGTTTTGAGACCGAGGCGAGGTAGTAGCCTTCCCATCAGGGTGACACCACTCCCATATGTGCACAGCTTCTTTCTAGATTTCAGAAACGAAAGATGATGCCTGCTCACTGTCATCGGCGGTGCTGTTCAGCACTCGATAAACACTATGCATCCACGTGCCTCATCGCATCAATCCAACGTTGCTAAATTTGCGAACCTCTAGGACGACGGTGCGTTGGTTATTCAGTGCCCACTACGGGCTATTCAGCTGAATAGAATCCAAATCCATATGAATAGTCATTGTTCTTGCGAGCTAGCAATGCGGACGACACCAATATGTTGTCTCTTCTTACAATGTAAATGCCGGCCGCCTCTCGCAGCCGTCTTGACAAAGAACGCAAAGATAGGTTCCGAGGCCACCATAGATTAAAAGCGCCCATCCCATGCTATGCGACCATCAACGAATACACATTTTCCTAAAACACACAGAACCACCGTCGTCAGAGCCTAGCACGATCCAACCAAGATGAGACTTCAACAATCTGTACTACTGGCAGTCGTCGCCATGGTAACAACGGCTACCGCCAGCTCCTATACTGACGCCGAAGGCCACATTTACAAAGAAACCGTGCCAACCCCAAGTCCAGTAGATTATGCAGCTTATGTTGCCTCGGTAGCGAGAATGGCTACCCCCAGCTTCTATACTGACGCTCAAGGCAACACTTACACGGCCACCGTGCCAGCTCCAAGCCCGAAACCCAGCCAAGGAGCTGCACACTACGTTTCCGTGGTGGTGAGCATGGAATCGATGGCCGCGGAACAGGCTGCGGCGGCAACTGCACCTCTCGACCCGGCCAAGGCGGTGTTTACTTTCTCGCCCCGTAGAAAGGACGGCGGCAAAAGCTAGACAGGCGACGACGGGAACAAATGAGGTGCTGGGTAGCTCTTGATTGCTGGGGTTGAAGTATAGTCAGCGACGGTGAAGGCGAGGACTTGTCTATATGAGCTGGAGAATCAAACAGCTGGAAGACTATGGCAAGAGGTGACGTAGTCCTGTTCTCTGAGGACTGGACGTGGGCGTTTATTGTTTTGTGGTAGGAGAATTTGTGTCGACTCTTGCGCGTAGCAGGGGCCCTTTGTAGAGAAATACACAATCGTCGTCGTAGGCTAGCGGCATTCCGCCTTGCTCCTTCCTCTCAATCATCTTCGTCATCGCTTCCTTGTGCATCTACAATGACCACTTCGGGCAAGTCCCTAATATCGTTGATCCTCCCTACACCGCCCTCCCCTTCACCGGCCAAGTCCACAATTCGAATAGCATCAACGGCGAATATACCGGCCTTGTAGGCAACAAACATGATCTCTGCCTCATGACATGCTCCCACCCCCAAGGGCCCGACGCGAAGTTCGGCGGTAAGACTGAGCAGGTCTGCATCTGCCGGGATCGCAGATGACGAAGTTTGATGGTGCAGCGCGTACACGATTTGTTCTTCGACCACTGCCTTGGCTGTACTGGGCATATTGCGCGTGTGCTTCTTGTCGACAGTAGAGGGGGGCGGTAAGCTTGCGTTGGAGGCCTTTGGCGCATGGCGTTTTTGAAAGTGCTGTGTCGCGTTGGTTGGTCGTTGGATTCGCGGTAGAGGAACGATTGCGAGTTTGACGGGTTTCGGTGAGTTGTTGACTATCAAGACGCGCCAGGTGAATGGTATGCCTACAGCTGCTGGCATATCGGGCGCAATGAACGATACCGAGAGAATGGATGTTAGCGATTGGCGTGGGGCAGACTGCGGTATCATTTGGTGCTGCAGATTCGTCGAGGCTGTGCGGACGCTGTTTGTGCGAGCTAGTGCTCTGCTTGGATCAGGATATGGTTTGATATTTAACGATGAGGGACGGTTAGTGCGTTGCATTGGTTGCGCTGGCGCGCCGTAGGCAGGATTGAGAGCAAGCGAAAAGTCGACGTTGGTGGTCCAGGACATGGAGATTACAGCTGTTGTGGTAGGTGATATGATAAGTTTGACAAGAACTGAGACCGCGAGGACATCGATATTGGGGGTCGTCGACGTCACGTCGGACGGTGTTGAGGTGCCGGTGTGTTGAGCGGGTTGCAGCTCGTAGAGGAAGGTTGTGCAATCTTTCGGTTTGCATGGCATCGGAAGGAAATCGGGCATCAGGCACACTGCTTTGCCATTCGCCATGGAAATATCGATGGACTCGATGGTGCCGTGAATCTCAACAGACGGTATGAGCTCGATGTCTAGCGACGCAATTGTGGTTGAATCAGGTAACGAAGTGTTAGCTTTACTGTACTTCAGCCGCGGCATAACAGCCATATAGGCTCGTATCGGATCAGAGACATGGTGTTTGATACGTATCTTGTCATCCTGCTTCGGTAGGGCTGGATGCACCTTCTCGAGGCAAGATATTGGTAGGTAGGGTCTTTGCCCTGTAGTTCCCTGACCATCGAGGGCATGGAGCACATTCGGCTCTGAGACTTGAAAAGGCTCAAGGTAGTCACTGTCATCTGCACTCTCATCTTGGCCCGTTATAGTAGCAACAGGAACAAAGACAACAGACTGGTCGAGAGAGCGCAACCGTGGTCTCCCCAGCGTCAGGTAGGCCTCCCATACAAGCTGAAGCCTGACCTGGTCGGCATGCTCCTGTTGTTTCACGAGCGTGAAAGGATCGTCGAGATTGGCGACGTCTTCGGACGCGATCAAGTCTGCCGTTGGAGCACCACCAATCGGTGGTTCTCGGTCGCCATCTTGAGCAAAAGTAGCGCATGCATCGACGCGTATTTCGAGGGCCTTTAGCAATGACTGTAGTTTTGCTTCCGAACAAGCAGGAAAGTCCAGGGATACCACGACTCTCAATCTCTCATCTAATCTGCGAATGAGTAAGACTTAGGCTTTTGGTTGGTATGCAGAAGGGCTTACCGAAGTACAAGGTAGTTCTCTGCTCGATTTCAGCTTGTCCTACGATCTCATCAAGGGAGGCTGTCGAGTCGCTAGGGATGATGACGCTCGCTGTGACGTCCTGCAGTAGCTCTCTGTCATCTAGGGCGAGAATCATCGTTCTCACATCACATGCGGCTTGTCTACACCGAGGGCGATCAGTAGAGGGCTGTGACGCTTCTCTTGTCCTCGTCGACCTTCGAATCGGGCTAGTGGTCGATTAACGGAGCACGTGACTGGCTGGCTTCCTGTCGCCGATCAACAAATTTCCTTGGGTCAGCCTTGCTTGCGATCGAGCACCGCAGGACCACCCACTCGCTTCCTGCCTATCTGCAACATCTGCCCTTGAGCTTTGTCCTGCGTGTCGGTCGCTCTTTCCACTTCCAGGGACTTGGACAAAAAGCCGGCGTGTGCAGAATGAACGGCTATCCAGTACCTGCCTCTCCATGGCAGGAGGCACGAACACCTGACGGGCGACCTTATTATTACCACGCACAGACGAAGGAGACAAGATGGCAGAAACCGGAAGAGCTCATGACGCCAGTCGAGCGAGCTTTAGCGAAGCAGCCATGGAAAGAATATACCGCGCCAGATGGCCGGAAATACTACGCGCACGCAGAAACGAAGCAGACGGTGTGGGAGATGCCAGCGCAGTACCACGAAGCACTCAATGCAGCAGAAGCGCAACCGCCGCCCACCCCCGCTGCACCCACTCCAGCGCCAGCCTTCGCTGCAGGCGGGTCAACAGCACTGCAAACTTACACCCCGAGAGATCTATCTAGCAGTCTCGACTCACGCCGCGAAACCATTCCTCTGCCTGCGATCACCAAGGAACCTATCCCTGACTACTCGAGCTTCGAGGACGCTGAAGCTGCGTTCATGAAGCTACTCAAGCGCTCCAACGTCCACCCTGACTGGTCCTGGGAACAGACAATGCGCGCAACCATCAAAGACCCGCAGTACCGGGCGTTGAAGGATCCAAAGGACAGAAAAGCCGCTTTCGAGAAGTACACTGTCGAGGTTCGCGAACAAGAAAAAGAAAAGGCCAAGGAACGTCTGGCTAAACTACGAACAGATTTCGGTAACATGCTGAGAACACATTCCGAGATCAAGCACTACAGCCGCTGGAAGACAGTCCGCCCTATGATTGAACGCGAGACCGTGTTCAGATCCACCGACAACGAAGAAGAGCGTAAGCAGTTCTTTGCCGAATATATCCTCGAACTCAAGAAGCAGAATTTAGATCAAGAAGCAGCAAACCGAAAGTCGGCCATCAACGATCTGGCCGGGATCATGAAAGCCCTTGATCTCGAACCATACACCAGGTGGTCGGAAGCCCAAGAAAAGATCCAGGCGAATGAGCGCATTCAGACTGACCCAAGATTCAAGCTTCTCAGTAAGTCAGATATCTTGACTGCATTTGAAAACCACATCAAGTCTCTCGAGCGTTCCTTCAATGATGCTCGACAACAGCAGAAAGCACATAAGAACAGGCGCGAGCGTCAGAGTCGAGACGCCTTCATTGGCCTGCTCAGAGAGCAACGGTCTCAAGGGCTCATCAAGGCGGGCACAAAATGGAGCACATTGTTGCCACAGATTGAAGATGACCCAAGGTATGTAGCCATGCTGGGTCAGAGTGGTTCCACGCCTCTGGACTTGTTCTGGGATATGATCGAGGAGGAAGAAAGAGCGTTGAGAGGTCGACGCAACGATGTCTATGACGTTCTCGAGGTAAGTGCTTCCACGCTCGTTGCCAAGACAGTGCTAATCATCCGCAGGACAAACGATATGAGGTTACAAGCAAGACCGACTTCGAGGAGTTTTTCGAGATTATGCTCACTGATCGTCGAACAGCCAATCTCGATAAAGATATACTACACCTCATCTTTGAAAGACTACGAGACAAGGTGCAAAAGCGGCACGAAGAGGAGAAACATGCAGCCGATCGGCACCGACGTCGTGCAATCGATGCTCTTCGTTCCCGAATCAAGCACCTCGAACCACCGGTTCGAACCACCGACACGTGGGAGCTGATAGAACCTCGAGTCGACAAGACAGAGGAGTATCGTGCTCTTGATGACGAAGCACGACAGGCCGCTTTTGAGAAAGTCATCAAGCGCCTGAAGGAGAAAGAAGAGGACGCCGAGAAAGACCGAGAGCGACGAAAGGCTCGAAGAGATGACGACAGAGACTACCGAAACGGACATCGGGATGGTCGCCGCGGTCGTCTTTCGAAGACGCCAGAGGCTGACCCATATGAGGAAGACCGCAAGCGAGCCATAGCAGCGCGCGAAAGACAGTACAGAAAGCCATCCCTCGGTCTCAGCCCGCCTCGAATCCGTGACGGCCGCGATCGGGATGAGAGGCACGGTCGTCTCGAGCGCAGCCCACCTCCACGAGCATACGATCGGGATCGCAGAGATCGCGAAGAAGAACGAGAGCGACTGTATCGAACACGAGCAGACCCTCGTGGCAGCAGGGACGAGCTCAATTACGGCGAAGAAGCACGCAGTGTCACTAGTGAGCGCAGAAGGCGCCGAGATAGCCCAAGCGATAGTATCGACAGCTCGCGGCAAAAGCGACGTCGACGAGGAAGCAAAGGCTCTCCGGAGCGCCGTAGAACAAAAACCCCAGAAGCGGTCAAAAAAGAGGAGGTTGAGCCTGTTGGTGTGCATTCAGGCTCCGAGGAGGGCGAGATCGAAGAGGATTAGGCGAATGGGTGGAACCATCAAGGTCAGTGAAAAGCATCTGTTCAGAGCTTGTGCTGTGCATAATCTAGGGCACATCAAGGCACTTGCTCAAATATTCGGCACTCTTGTGGCGTGGAGAACCTCCGAGTGCGGACGGCTGTCTCCAAAACAATGGTATGTAGTAGCATTTACCGCACCTGTACTCACCATCAGCAAATTGAAGCTGTCTGCTTGCTGCAATGAGCAAAATCAAATCATGCTTGGCCAAGTCTTTGCAGGTGCGTCCTAGCCAGATCCACGATGCTGACCTCCTTCCTTGCCTTTACTCTATTCTACTCTACTCGACCCGACTCTCCGCGGTCAACAGGCATCTTCACCTGTACCTCACCGGCTGAGTCAGAACAATCAATTGTGTTTCATCTTGTCTTTGCCCTGCTTGCTTGCTTGCTTGCTTGCTTGCGTTGTCCTCTGCCGCTTCCGCTATGGCAGTGCCAACCAGAGCTCGCGTGAATCACTCGCCGTCGTTACTGGGCCTGCCCACCATGTGCCGACTTCGTGCATACTCGTCGGAGCCGACATTTCGTAACAGAGGTAGCGCAGAAATATGGTAAACAAATATCCGAAACGGTGCTAAGCGGGGAATTGATCAATTAATTCATCAAGAGGGGCCAAGACCGTGAAACCGATTTTTGGTAGAATTTACTTCATGAAATTGCATACAGTTTTCAGGCACCAACTAGCTTAGCTGCGGCAAAGCACTCTCCATATGATAAGACAAGCTCTCCAGATTCGTGTTACACACCCGATGTGATTTGGAAATATCTCCCCAACTGCGTTGCTGAACACCCGACCTGAACGAAATCTACAACTTGCTCCTGAGGTTTCCCCTATCATCACGCTTGAAGAGAACCTTTGAGTCCGGGTTCGGGTCGAAGACGATGCTGTTCAGTGGGTTATCCTGGCTTGCTCGCTTGAACATGTCGCCGTACACATCGCCGTCGTACCTGCCCAGACTCGAGTCGAGCTGCCAGTCAGGGAACTTCCAGCTGTCGACGAGTCGGACGGCATGTGGTCTGATCTCGCCCATGAGCTGCGGCACGGTCTTTGTTCTTGCGAGCTGGATCTGTCGGATCGTGCAGGCGGCCGACTGGAAGAACTCGGACGACTCCTTCTCGAGCGTGTGCAGTGCGTGAAGACGGAAGAGGCTGTGAAGGATAGTCTTGGTTGGAGAGGGAAGCTGGGACTGTAGGGCTGAGCTGGAGAGGGCACCTTGGAAGTTCTTGACGACCATGTACTGGGCGTGAGCCGTGCTCAGGCGGTAGAAGTCGACGAGCAGGCTGTTCCAGGATTGCTTCTCTTCGTCTCGGTGCTGGAGGGCTTGGAAGGTCAGGTAACCGACTCGCCAGGCAAACGCTGCAACGAGGTCTTCGTCGTTGCCGAGGACGTCGAACGCGGCGCCGACATCTTGCCTTCGCTTGTAGGTCTTCAGGATGGCTGTAGTATCATTGTCACCGTTGACGGCGTTGAAGTTGCCTGTTTTCTTGAAGTTGCTGTTGACTGCACGGGCAGTCTTGAGGAGGTAGCGGGAAACTTGCTGAGTGAGCATGTAGTTGTCACCTTCCCACGTCAAGGTAGGCAGATAATCGGCGTACCACGAGGCGAGACCAGCGAAAGAGGAGTAGCCGTGGCCTCCGCAAGCTCGACGGCACACCTCGAGACCCTCACCTGCGGTAGTCGATGCATGTGCTTTAAGGGCACAAGACGTAGAGTGCAGATCTGCGAGCAGATCGGCACCTGGGTTGAGCTCTTCGGGACCGGCTCCACGTGATGTCTGGCCAGCATCCTCCGAGACCTTGCCCGCATTCTTGTTCCCGGCCTTTTCTTTCTGTTGCATCTGTGCTTGGTTCTGGTTGTATAGCTCAATCATGCCGCGGCCGGTGAAGTGGAGGGCGAAGCAGGCAGCCAACAGTGGGAAGAGACGCTGCTGAACCATGGTATAGTTAATGACCTGGTTCTCGCGGATTTCGTCTTCTGGGGCATCACGGTCCGTGAATTGTCGCCTGACAGAGCAGTACCTGATTGCGATGGTGACACCGCGAGCTAGGACCGAGCCGGACTGCAACACGATGTTTGATCGAACCCAAGTTAGGGTGCCATAGATAAGAGAGGGGTTTGATGGTCGCATGTATTTGTTAGTTTGGGGATCGACTCTGGAGAAACGAGCCAACATGTTGACATGAGGTATCTTGACCTGATTGAAGAGCAGGAATCCGTTATCCATGGTGTTGTATCCAAACTTGGGGCCAATATCTCCAACGTGGATGTTCTCCAATGGCTCGTGGGTCTTCATGTCTCTGATCTGGGCCACGAATGGGTGTGGGCCATAGTTCTTGCCATCAACGATGAGTTGCGCCATGACGACGGCGTGGTTGGCGACCTTCCCCAGAGAGCCAATCCACCATTTAGAAGAAGTCAAGTGGGGAGAGTGAAGGATGAAGGTCTTGTCCTCTGGGTTCCAGGTTGCTGTTGTCTCCAGGCCTCTGACGTTGGAGCCATGGCCGAGCTCGGTCTGAGCATAGCATCCGACATATTCGTAAGCCTCAGCTTTCTTCAAGAACAGTTCGTGCTGCTCGGGGGTTCCTTGCTCTCTGAGAGTGATGAGGAACATACTGGCGTGCAGGCCATAGGGCGTAGGCTCGCCGGTGAGCTCGTTGGCCGCATTGTACTCCTCCTTGGACCAGTTGTGCTTGACGGTCAGCTGTCTCAACCTCTTTCCTCGAGCTAAGGAAGCTTCGATTCTCTCGATCCTGCCTCGGAAATAGTTCTGTGTCTTGTCGAAGACGGGATCGGCCTTGAGGATATCGAGAATGCGTGCATTCCGTTCGAGGATGTCGTTGGTGAAGAGGAAGGTAGCGAGCTTGTCAACATCGACGTTCGACTTCTCCCTCTCGAGCTCGAGACATTTCGAGCCAGGTCGGCCTGACTCCTTGAGAGCCTTGACCCAAGCTGGATTCGACGGCATCGTGTACGATTGTGGGATGATGAGATCAGTGAAGTAGCAGAGTTCCTGGGTGACAACAATCTCACTTATACCAAAATCTTATTCTCAGACAAAGCCTGCACTGGCGTGTGCTCGGTGAACTACCGTGGTCAATTTGAGAGAACGGAGATCGGAATATTGTGCAGCTAGTCGGCCTGTCGTCATGCATCTTGCTACCGAGGCATCTCGTCGAGCTGAACGCGCTAACTGCGATCGAGCTAGCTCGCCGACAAGCTTTCTGGCATCATGAGCTAATCTTAATATGGCGACTGTCCCGCCCCCTGGCGGTTGGGGTTCCTCTCCTGCAACACGTGAGCACGTCGCATGCCCCGAGCCTACTGACCGGCGGGCTCGGGACCAACAAGCGTGTGCCTACAACGGCCATAGGGGGGTCTACTGTCCATGCCGGGCAATGTTTCGCAGTATTGGAGCGAGACCGAGGACAAGGAAGAGGTGGAGATGAGCACTATGGACTCTCGAAACCCAGACAACGACTCAGCACCCAGTGCACCCCTGATCGAACGACATGAAGACCAACAACAGGCTCGCAGCACCATCCAGACTGGCGGCGGGAACGCCTTCATATGGACACTCACTCTGGCAGCCTGCGTGGGCGGGCTCCTCTTTGGATACGATACAGGCGTCATCTCAAGTACCCTCGTTTCAATCGGCACCGATCTGTCGAATCGGCAGCTCACCAGTCTCGACAAGGGCCTGATCACCGCCGCGACCAGCTTCTTTGCCTTGATTGCGAGCCCCATCGCTGGCTTCCTGGCGGACAAACTGGGCCGAAAGAGCATAATTATACACTCGGACATACTGTTCACCGCAGGCGCACTATGGCAAGCTGTCACAACTTCCGTCTGGGGCATGATCCTCGGCCGCTCGATCGTTGGTCTGGCAATTGGTGGTGCGAGCATGATTGTGCCCTTGTATATTGCCGAGCTTGCGCCTGGTCATCTACGTGGCAGACTGACCACAGTCCAATTGCTGTTGATCACTGGCGGACAAGCAGTAGCATATATCATCGGCTGGGTTTTCTCCACTATGCCCAGTGGCTGGAGATGGATGGTCGGAATCGGCGCTTTTCCCGCCATCACCCAGATCTTCATGCTGGCGTTCATGCCCGAAACACCAAGGTACCTAGCAAGAGTCGGACAGGAAGAGAAAGCTAGACAGATCCTCAAAAAGGTCTATCGCAACACTACACCCGATCTCTCCTACACAGTCGACACAACTCTAGCTGCGATCAAGAAAGAGATCAACGAAGAAGAGGAAGCAGCAACTTCTCTCAAACTCACGACCCCGTCCGCCTCGCCGAACAAGCTCACGGCAACACTTATCTCCCTCCTAACCCACCCGCCACACACCCGCGCCCTGATCATAGCTTGCCTCCTTCAGGGCCTCCAACAAGCTGCAGGCTTCAACTCTCTGATGTACTTCTCCGCCACCATCTTCCAGTCCCTCGGCTTCACCAACCCAACGCTCACATCCCTCAGCATCGCGCTGACGAACTTCGCATTCACTGTCGTAGCATTCTACCTGATCGACCGCCTCGGCCGCCGACGCTCCCTACTCTACACAATCCCCATCATGGCCGTGAGCCTGTTGCTCGCCGCGGCCATGTTCCGCTTCGTCGACCTGCCGCCGACACACGCTGCACCAGAGACTAACGCCGAAGCCGCCCAGCCAGGACTACCACACTACCTCGTCGTTCTTTCTCTGCTGATGTACGTCTCCGCCTACGCAACGGGCCTCGGCCCCGTCCCCTGGCAGCAATCAGAACTGTTCCCGCTGTCTGTGCGCTCCCTCGGCTCGAGTCTCAGCACCTCGACGAATTGGGGACTGAACACCATCGTGGGGCTGACGTTCCTGCCTATGATGCAGGGTCTGACGCCGACGTGGACGTTTGTGGTCTACGCGGTGGTGTGTGGGTTGGGCTGGACGGCCATCTGGTGGTGTTATCCCGAGACCATGGGGATGGAGATTGAGGATATCGGGAGGTTGTTGCAGGATGGGTGGGGTGTCAAGGAGAGTATGGAGAGGTTGGAGAGGATGCGACGACGGGGACACGAGAGAGAGACGGGGGAAGAGCATAGAGGATAGACAATTTTGTTTTGGCATAGAAGATAGACAATTTTGTCACGTCTTGCAAAGATGATCTCAACCGAAGTCATGGCCCTGTATGTCTTACATAGACCCATGCCGGGATCTGATTCGTGAGCTATCGTAGCCTTCCATCGTTACACAGTTCCAACCTCCTGGTTCGTACCTAGCCTCCCCGTCTGTGCGATGCAACATTCGTAAGCGTACAGTATGTTTCTTGATGACATGCTAAGCACCCCTGCACCATCAGCCCGTTCGCTTTCCTCTTCTCAGCGGTGATTATTGATAGTGCCATAATCTACAGCCGATATTGAGACTCGTTTTTTCTGCTGATAACAGTCGTCGCGCTTCATCATACGTGTAGATGTATTTTGCAGCTTTCCTCCTCGGGGCTTCCGTTGTCTTTGATCGATCGCATGGTGTTTTCAATGCCTTCGTCGCCACCCTCACAGTCCCGAAACACATCCAAGTCCTCGAACAGGTAAGCCTCTGGCCAAGGGGTAGCGTGAATTTTCTTCGCCTTTTTAGTAGGTGAGTGGTCAGGAAGCTGCGCGTAGTCATCGTCGACGCATAGTCGTTTCTTTGGAGATGCAGTGGTTCGCGCGAGGATCGTCGTGTCTGGTGTCCGTCGTAGAGCATCGAGAAGGGGTGTGTTACTGACGCCACAGGCGATATCCTCGACTTTGTCGGTGAATTTCTTCAACCACGTTCGCTTGGGGTAGCGTGGCAGCTCGGCGAAGTGGACCTTTTTCGTGGATGGTTTGGGGCTGTCTTCGTCGACCATGATTGTGGGTGCGGCATCGCGAAACGTGGTCCAGACGTCGGTCTTGCTCGGTGTGGATGGCGGTGGTCTTGGAGGTGGACTCGGAGTGCTGGGAGGTGATGGATACCTTTCTTCAGCTTGGTGGCCTCCCCAGTGCAGTTTGCGTACCGTGTAACTGATTTGAGCTCTTTGCTTCTCGTTCTTCTTGTCCTCCTCGACATTGCCAGTGAACTTCAATCTGGACGACACCTGTGCAAGCTTTTCTTCCGTCCGCGAGTACTCTTGTTGCTCGGTAGTAATCTGGCCTACAAGTGCGTAGACGAGATCCTGGTCCGGGAATTGTTCAGCAATCTCGTTGTCGTACCGATGACAAATCGCTCGGAGGTGAACACGTTGTTGTGCGAGTTGAACACGCAGATCGTAATACTCTTGTGGCGCTTTAGTGAGGTGTTTTTGTTTCGCTTTCACTGCCATTGTGGCTCGCAGTGTTGTGGGTAACACTCAATAACGATGCTTGAATATCAACGATGAAAGCGCCCAAGGTGACTGTAAAGTGCTGCGAGCAGGCTAATAGCGCAAAAGGAGGTTGTTGAGCGACACCAGGTCCAGTAGTAGCGACGCAACTACTATTCAGCCATTTAGACACTGAGTCTTGTGTTGTCGGACGTTGCCATGGTGCTTGCAAGCAGTGACAAACGCCTTCACTTTCGACGCGACTAGGAATAAAATATGGCTTGGAGGCGTCCGAATTCGCGAATCGTCTCGGACGGGCGATTTCCAGAAGAGTCAGAGCCTGTGTCTTTTTGGCTAACGTGTGGAACGAGGCGTGTTCGAAGCTTCCTCACTCTTTGCTCGTGTGTTGTGGGAGCTCATCGTCCATGCCAATGATCGGTTCTAGAAATCCACGGAAAGTAACTTTGTTGATGGTCCGCTTCTTCTCTGCATCCTCATCAGCAAGACCTGAGTCTGCGGACGTAGGTCTAGAGTCGGATGGCGATGTATCTCCAGATTTGCTAGTATCATCCTCGACTTCCAAAGTCCATCTCATGCCGTAACCCAGACTGTTCCGTACTTCGTAGACAGCAACTCCAGGATGCAGCAACATCACGTTCTTCCATGCTAAATCATCCAGCATCTGGTCCCTAGTCGCTGCTGCCAGTCTTGTCTTATTGTCGTTGCTACCAGTGGGCAATGGCCAGAAAGGATGGGCTTTGCCATGTTCCGACGACGCGCCACCTCTTTCAAAATGCTTACAAAGGGCTACAGCGCCGGAAGAAGACCTAGTCTTTGGCCGAGGAGGCGTCTCAAAGGCCTGGATCAGTGTGTCACGCTCGGGAGGAAGCATGAAGATGGTGCCTTGAGTCCTTACCAAGCCAGCAGAACGATATGTCGACTCTGCCTTCGACGGTGAAGCAGACCATGGAATTTGAATGCTCTTGTACATTCTCAGGGACGACCTGTTCATGGAAATTTGGCACTCATTACATTGTACGGGAATTTCCCAAATTGTTGCATATGCAGTCAGTCAACGACTGTTCATCAATGGACATACGGTGTCAGGAAGCCAGAAAGAGTCATGCTAGAGCCGCTTAATAGACCTAGCAAGGTTTACAACAGGAGTGCACGAAACGCATACGTGATGGAAGAGAAACTGAGACGAAAGGAGCGACGCGTCAGAGACACGTGACCGACAGCTCTCATGCCGAAGACGCTAAGCCGTACTCAGCGCACTTGTTCCTGCACCCATGTCCATCGCAGCATCCTTCTTTCTCTTCCGGGACCTGGCCATCTACAGTCCAAGAAATCTCTACTTTCGATCGTCCGTTCTACGACATGGCTTCGATGCTCGTTGTCAGAGTATAAAACTTTCTGCGACACCACCAGATTGTCCCTTCTGTTGCCCCTCTTTTGTAAGGTAGAGCGGCGCTTCAGCGGTTGGTCGGTCCAAAGTCTTGTGCTACGGTTTCGTCGTTTTCATTAGGATTTTGGATATGGTAAATCTTGAAAATGTACGTGAGAGCGGGTACTGAATACTCGAGATATGTATTCGCCTTGCGGGGTGCCTCAAATATTTGCACAACACGCCACGGGGCAGGCTTCGCGCGAGACAGACGACATTTCAGATCATGACGATAGTCCTAACAACGATGAAGAGCACAATGAAAACGCGGAGCTGACTGGATCCGCACCAGCTACAGGCAATGGCTCAGTCGCTGGCCAAGTGCCGGCATCTTCGATCATTGACCTCAAGGTAGCAAGGCCAGAGCACGTCTTCGCGGTGATCTCACCCGATGTGCTCTCCATCTGGTCCGTAAGACCTGCGGCGCCCATTACGTCTTTGAAACGTTCGGAGAAAACCTTGACGAGCTATGGCAAGAATGTGGGTGTCCATTTCCGGCCTGACGGCAGTCTTGTAGTCCTGCACACCTCGCTTGGCTTCTTGTTGTTGTATGCAGTCGAGAGCGATGGTAATACGCGAGTGCTGCTGCAGCGCACTCAAGAGAGCCAGACAAGGAGGCAGAGCGTTGCTCGGACATTTGGCGCTGGAGGGGCCAATGGCTTGCCGGAAGTTGTCCTACGATTCCGCAAGACGATCAAAATAGACGCTGGCATCCAGTCGATCATCGCCACAGATCAAGATCTGATCGTTGCCACTGTGAGACCTGCAGCAATACAATGCATCCGATGGGAGACACAGAAAGGCCTGCACCAGACGTCCACTCAGGTGCTCAGCAAGATGACATGGATGGAGAACAAGTCAAGTATAGCATATATGGTTCATGACAGAGCGATGAATCTCTCTGTGTGGCTCGATGTCGATGGTTCAGTCTACGCGGTTCGCAGAACGAGGCCGCAGCTCGCGAAAAGAAACTCTTCCGAGGACAGCTCACAGTCATCTGCATCCTCTGCACAGCCGGCGACCAAGCTGTTCGATGGCTACAGATTTCACCACCCAGCCGAGTCAGGTGATAGAGCAAGCCTCGCCGCCATCAATGCCAGATTCTCACTTATTGCCGTAGCAACGGTAAGCGGCAGGATACTGTGTTTCGCTGCCAAGGATTATACAGGCAATATACCATTGTCGCATACATTCAAATCCGGTAATACCTCTACGACCGCGATGAAAGTGAACTCTTTGGCGTGGTCTCCAGACGGCTACTGTCTGTTTGCAGGCTTCGATTCCGGGTGGGCCACTTGGAGTGTCTTTGGCAAGGAAGGGGCCTCAACTTTCACAGCAAATGCATCACACGCAGAGTCTCATGGAGAGGGCTGGCTTCTTAGCATTAGCTCCGTACAATGGCTTAGTGCAGGTTCAGAACTGCTTCTGACAGCGCCGGACGATACAAGAATCTGGAAGTTGGATTTCTCAAGGAGCGCTGCAGTCGGAATGTTTTCATGCGCCAATCTGGTTCGCGCCTTGCAGCAGACACCGACCGAACTTGCTGTATACCGCGGCCATGAGCTGCCAGATCTTACCTCAATCTCGAACGAAGCTTCTCTGTGGCATCACGCCCAATATCCTGTTGCTTACCTGCACAACCAGTGGCCGATACGGGTTGCAGTCATCTCACAAGATGGTAGATACATCGCTGTGGCGGGCCGCAGAGGCTTAGCTCACTACAGCGTGACGAGCGGAAGGTGGAGAGTATTCGCTGACTACGCTGTGGAGAACTCGTTCGCAGTCCGTGGAGGCATGTGCTGGTTCAATCATATCCTCGCCGTTGCCACCGAGCACACTCAAGGTTATGATCTAAGGCTGTACTCGCGAGACCAAGAGCTTGGTCGTGCGCCGCTACACTCTGAATCATTTTCCATGCCTATTGCTTTTGTCGGCCCGTCGGGAGAAGACTCTCTGCTCGTGTACACTTACGAGAATGTGCTCTACCATTTATTTTGAATATTACGAACAAGGGTGCTCAGCTTCTGCAAGTTGGGCAGATCGCATTCCATGGAGTGGTTAGGGCGCCGAGCCGTGTCAGATCAGTCAGCTGGGTTCTTCCGGAGCACCAGTTAAGGAACGGTGATCCATCTCGAGATGTGGAGCATGCGGCTGTCCTGTTTCTGATCGACGACAAGCTCGTGTTGCTGCATCCGTCCCGGACTCCCGAAGATGATATCAAGTACGACATGCGAGTCATTGCTCATCAAGTCGAATACTACATCTTGATGAGAGACCAAATATTCTTCAATTTTACCGAATCCCTCGGTGAATCGGCACCAACTACTCCATCTCCAGGTGGCATTTATGGTTCAATCGGAAACCAGATCCACTACTCTTTGCGCGATTCACTGTGGATCTTTACTGGTGAGAACCTCTGCCTATGGTCCGATGTGCGGGATTTACTGCAGTCTATGGTCGGGCTCGCTACATCGAAGCAGTCGCTGCTGTCCATACCAGTCGATTTCTATCCTCTTTCGATCCTGCTCAATAAAGGCATCGTTCTCGGCATGGAATCTGAGTTGCTTCAACGGCGCGATGTCAGCTTTGCACAACACAGAATGTTGATTAGGACACAACTCTTCTTGCCTTATGCACTGAGGTACCGACTTCTCGAAGCTAACGACACAGCGGGAGCCTTTGCTCTTGCTCATCAGTACCAGAACCTGAGCTATTTCCCCCATGCGCTCGAGATTCTACTTCACATCGTCCTAGACGACGAGCCAGACCGGCGGAAGAACAAGACCTCAGCCTCCTCTGGTCCACTTCCACTGCCTGCAGTGCTATCTTTCCTGCAGATGGCATTAACTCCGGAAAACTACCTTGCGACAATTGTGCAGTGCGTGCGGAAGACTGAGTTTTCCTACTGGCAATATCTGTTTGCCCACCTGCCATCTCCTGAAACAATGTTCGAGCAGGCTATCCTGCTGAACGATCTGAAGACAGCCAGTGGCTATTTGATCGTCATTCAAACATTCGAAGAGGAGCAAGAAGGAGAGGTCGACAAGTTACGGGACGCTGAGAATCGGCGTCGCTTCGAGGAGCAGATTGTGCGGTTGATGCATCTGGCCAGATCAAAGGATGACTTCGAGTTATGCTCGGAGTTGGCTCGGTTCATGATTGGAATCGATCCGCGTGGTGACACGCTGCGGCGAGTGATACAAAAGGTTGGGTTCCGGGGAAACAACGTGTATCTGCAACCTCAGCGAGCGAGACTTTCGAGCAAGAACATAGCCCGCCAAGAGGCCGAGACAGCATCGCCTCGTCCGCACAACTTAGGAAAGCTGGACGTTCGACTGACGAAACTACTGGCCGAAGAGCCGAAATCTGCTGGGGCAGAAAGTGAAGGTGTGGTGAGCAGGAGTAGCGCTGGTGACTATTTCTCTGCTAGTCCCAGCAACTACTGAGAAAACGATTTGCATGTGTATACAGTTGGCGCTAGAGGCGTTGTATAATGTTCCAGTTGGTCGGTACTCCATTAGCATTTCATCATCTGTTGCCTCGTGCCATTGTTGTGCTCAACATTTATGGACACACCGTTCTCTTCCGTCAGTACCGCGCTTCTTTGGATGTTGTATCATACGGGGTTAGAGTACCCGTGCCCCAAGCAAGGGCGGGTGCAGATAAGGATACTGCTGGAAGGTCCCACCCTGCCCCCATACTGGAAAGTCGTGACCTCTATCCCTCGCCAGGGCGTCCCTTTCGTCTATCTCGACCATGGCTCTCAGCATTTCCTCCAACGCAACTACGTCCACCACATGCTCGTTGACCGCTTTAGATCGTTGATGCCTCAAAAAGCGCCATCGCACTCTGGCCATACCCATGTCAACTGCGTCTGATCCACCATTACCTACAGTATCCTGCTGCACCAAAGAGGCTAGACTGGGGTGATATGCCAGGATCTCCTTGGCAAACTTGCACAGCCTTAGCCCTTCGAGCCGCGCCTTGCGGCTACCGCGACTCGTCAACGCCATAGCCTGATAGCCTTCTACCTGTAGCACCTCCAGGTTAGCGAACTTCAGCCGCCGCTGCATCGGCGTCCACGGTGAGACCATGCCGGCCGGCAACGCCTGCGGCTGTGGTGAAGATGGGCTGGAGGAGATCATGTTCTCCAGCAGCGCCCTCGACTCCAACTCAAGCTTGAGCTCGACGCTCGACGAGGTCCCCATGCGATGGTCGGGGTCCGATTCTTGCATGTCGAGCAACAGACTCCCCACGATGCTCGGCAGATCGTCGACGTCAACGCACATGTGCTTGATGAGGCTGAAGTTTGCGATGCTTATCTGGGAGGCTAGCGCCTCAACGCGACATGCTGCTCGCCATTCCGGCCGGCCGTAGAGGACGGGTAGTGCCTCGTGGGTGATCTGCTTGCACACGCGGAGGACGGTCGTACAGATGGCTTTGGGTTGCTGAGTCATGAAGATCGAGCGGTAGTGGGCGCGGATGAAGAGGCAGCGGATCACGAGCGGGTCCACTGGGGTTAAGAGGAGCGCCCATATGTGGAGCCGAGTCTCTAGCGGAAGCTGTAATAAAGAGCTGGCAGTGTCCATGTTGGGCATGAGAGATGTTTTGGAATGTCGCTAGTCTGCTTGAAGTCTGCGGCCGAGCAGCGACTCTACTGAGCTTGTGAGATGACGACCTGCAAAGACCGCTCCAACGCTACATCGAAAGCGGTGACGGAGGTCAGAAACATAGTACTCTGCTGATCCTTCGGCGGCGGAACGACTTTATTCCGACCCTCTCTCCTCTTCGCTCCTCTGTCCTACTAGTGCCCGAGATTGCCACACTGTCCCTCTACCAAGAGACCCTCCTCATGCAGGTCCATATATCTTGAGCAAGGCTCTACCCCCGAAGAATGGATACTGTCCTCATGTTGCTGCCTTAGGCCCATGCTAGGCAACGGCCCATTCAGGCATGAAACACTAAAAATATCCCACCCACCCGAGATCCGCTCGCCGGTGAGGCAGTAAGAGTCCAAGCCCGAGTCCATTAAGAAGCCAGACGTTTATAATACACCTGCAACCATCCAACCACCAGTCCGAACCAACGGCGCACGCCAGCACGGACGGCCATCGCATACAACATGTCACCACCCTCAACCCCACCTTCGCCCTCGCGGCCCACAACCCCCTCCCAACCCAGCACCCTCTCGCTGCCGCGCATCCTCTGCCTGCACGGCGGCGGGGTGAACGCGGGCATTTTCCGCGCGCAGATGCGGGCGTTCCTCACGCACCCCTCGCTCACGGCGCGCTTCCGCTTCGTCTTCGTCGAGGCGCCGTTCTTCTGCGCCGAGGGCGTCGGCGTCCACCCCGTCTACAGCGACTGGGGCCCGTTCCGGCGCTGGTCGCGCTGGCTCGAGTCGCACCCGGCCATCGACGCCGCGGCGTGCGTGCACGAGGTGCTGCATGCGGTCGAGAGCGGGATGGAGCGCGACGACGGCGTGGGCGAGTGGGTCGGCGTGTTGGGGTTCAGTCAGGGGGCCAAGGTCGCGTGTAGTCTGCTGTTGAAGCAGCAGCTTGAGGCTGATGGGGCGGCGGCAGGGGCCGGAGGTGGTGACGCGACGCCAGCGGGGCTCGGGACGTTCAGGTTTGGCGTTATTTTGGCGGGCAGGGCGCCGCTGCTGGCGTTGAACGACGAGATGGAGGGCTTGAGGTTCTTGCAGAGTGCGGCTGGGCTGCCGGGGGAGGCGGATATGGATGCGATCCATGACAGTCCCGAGTATAAGCTGAGGTTGCCGACGTTGCATGTGCATGGGTTGAGGGATGAGGGGCTGGAATTGCATCGGCGGTGTGTGGAGGATTATTGCGCGGCTGGGACGACGAGTGTCGTCGAGTGGGATGGGCCGCATCGCATCCCGATCAAGAGGGTTGATGTGGAGAGGGTGGTGGAGGCGATCACGAATATGGCTGACGAGTATGGGGTGTGAGAGAGGTCTGGGTCTCGGATGGATGCATTGATGCACTACTTACTACACGAGATGGACTGGGAGATCAGCTCAGTGTTTGGGTCAGGTCGAATTGCAGTCAATAAGGAGGACACGACGACGGGCACACATGCGACTATATATCCCAGGCCAAAGCTGTGGTCAACAAGACGTTCAGAACCGATGCGCAACACGACGAGAGATGAAGCATAATCCATCGATCATCGGACAGTCAATTAGCACCAGAAGGCGCATATGAACGGTTGAACGAACCGTCGAACGAACCGTCGAACGAACCGTCGAACGAACCGTCGAACGAACCGTCGAACGAACCGTCTTCCTTCCAAGGCTCGAAAAAAGGGGGTCTTCGCTTGTACAGCGGGCGTGCTCATGGCCCAGAAATGTATAGACCAGTTTGGTAGACAAGTAGATGTACAGGGAGCCACTCAGCCCAATCTCCTCACAGCGCGGCTTCGCACACCACCAAATTTCAGCCGTGTTCCATCCGTGACTTTCTTCACGAGCCCCTTGATGATTCTTCCCTCCGACCCCAGCATGGCTTTCGTAAAGGCCTCTCGTCCATTGCCGTAGCCCCTCAAGACCACCTCGATCCCCCGATCCCGCACCTTAGGGTCGTTGAGCGTGATGGGGGTGCCAGGCGCCTTCTTTCCTCCGATCTTCCAGTTCTTCTCTGCAATCTTTCTGAACGTGTATGAGGACAATTGGTATGCCGCATCGAAGGTGCCTCGCTGAGCTCCCTTCAGGCCAATGTTGCCGCAGGAGAATGACAGGATAGGATCTCGCGATGGCGCGGTGAAGGTGATGTGGGTGTTGTGTTTGTGACTGTAGACATTCATGTGGTAGGGCTCGTTTGGCGACGCTCCTGCTTGTGGTCTGGTTTGCGCTTCACTGTTGGCTTGTTGTGCCAGTCTTTGCAGGTTGGCTTGTGCTTCAGGACTTTGTTGGTAAGCCTGCTGAGGTATTCTCGACGGTACTGGCTGTGAAGCAAATCTTGATGCAGCTTGCTCGGCTTGATTTCGAGATGAGCTCGAGAAGTTGCTGCGTTGTATAGTGGTGAAATGCGACTGGCATCGCCGACACATCGACGAGAGAGCTGAGCGCGACATCGTTGGCTTTCTCCAGTGCTACAGTAGTCACGATTGGTGCAATAGACTGGTAGGCAGGGGCATCGGAATGAGCATGCCTGGCTATAGCATCTCGCTGCGACAGTGAGCTCGCTCTCCACCGGTTTCTTGAACAGTCTCAGCCTGATGAGTCACGTGTGAGAGAGTCAGCCTCGACGCGCTGTCTCCTTTCGGCATGTGCGTGCGGCGCGCCGTGATCGCGCTGGCGGAAAATTCAAACTTTCCTACAAGACATTCAACTACAAATTCGTGCATTCAAATCAACACACATCTTCCTTTCCGGAATGGTGTAATGGTCAACATCAGTCGCTCTCATCTTTGAGCTCCGACTAGCTCGGGGTTCGATTCCCCGTTCCGGAAGATCCAGTCATCTCTCACAAGAGATATTCATCTTTTTGTTTTTTTTGCTGACTGTGCGACGGTTGGCTTTGCCTTCTGAGCAAGACCAGAGGTCATCTATAAGCCGTCTCGACAATGACATCGTTCTTTGCTGAACTTCCAACTTCCTGGCAGACTGCTGTGGGCTGCTCGTCCATGCTATTGAGCATGCCGGTTCGGAGTCCCCCCTCACACATTTTACCGCTGCCCTCTCATGCTGTCGAAGCCTTTGCAAATCTAGACCAACAGTAAGCTAGCCAGTCCGCTGGCTGGCTGAAAGAAATTGCCTTGGCTGTTCGTTGATGTACGGTCCTCAGGCCAACAGAGCCTACTGTTAGCGGCCCCTGCAGTGCGTACGATTGTAGCGTAGGGAAGATGCCGTCTGTACGCCTGTGGATTACTGGAAGCCCACCATGGGGTGTTACATGACCCCGACCACCAGCCTGTTAGCTGCACTCCCCAAGTCGACCGCCGGTGGACACTATTTGTTGATCTTCTAGGCTGCCGGCTAGCCCTCTGTTAACTGACCACTGATGGTGACTTGCCTGTACATTAAAGATGCGATTGAATTATCCCAGCCATAGTGTGCCTGTCGATAACGCCTCGCCGGTGTAGCGAAGTCGAACGACATTGCTTCGGTTGTAGACTTCACTAGCTAGCGCACGTGACCAGCCATATTCAGCCACAGGGTGCTCGAGATCAGGCCCCTTTGGTACAAATGATTCATTCCGGTGTTAGCGTCGCCTTACCATCCACTTTCGTAACCTCCTAATATAGGCCCCGATCGTACTAAACAACAACATGTTGCGGAACAGTGGTCGCGTAAACGACTGTTGTTACATGGTAATCATATCTTAGCTCTAGGCGGCCTTACGCTCCTAGGCCTCCCAGATTGCCTTCTATTCTAAATTGGTGTACAGCTGAATCCTATAAACGCCTCTGTCTTTGGCCGGTAAAAGCCGAGTACAACCACACCTACTATTCAATAGCGTTTTGCTGTTTACGATCAAGCCCTCTAGTAGTAGCGACCCCCCTATCGACTTCTCGAGATGCCGCTCATACATTTCCGAAGGTGTCACGCTAAGGGTCCCAGTCTCAGCTACTTCACACTGCGTCCAACGAGCTAACAAGAGATGAATATCGGTCTCGCCGATAGCAAAGATGGGTGTGAGATGCTCACGTTGCGGTACAGTATAACTATTACCATCCGTCCATCGCCCTTCTATCTGTCTCGCTGACATACTCCTCCACTTCTGAGCTTCTCTGCTCGTTACATTCTCTCAAATCCAACATGCATGCTTCCCCGTGGGTATACGCTCTCTCCGCATTGGCCGCTACTGTTGCAGCCCAAGTCGAGGCTCGAGACGATGGTGTCTGCAAACAAGTTGTCTCTGAGAGTTATGGCGCCCCCTGTCTGGTATCTGACTGCCTCTATGGCCAATGATCCGCACGCGTGGGCACAATGGCCCGAAAGCAGGACATCTTCTACCCCAGGTTCATCGATAAAGTCGTCTGCTAAGAAGCTACCAATGTCAACAGCCTCATCGGTCGATGCCTCCTGGACGCAATGGACAGACACAGACTGGAAGCACAGCTCGAGCTCGAGTGCGAGCCCTAGTGAGATTGTCCCTCCACACAAAGCGTGGTCCGCGTGGGATTCGCATACTACAAAGACGTCGACTTCATCGGGCAGGATGAATGGCCAGACGTGGTCAGGATCGGAATCGCATACTACAAAGACGTTGACTTCTTCGGGCAAGATGAACAGCCAAACATGGTCAGCGTGGGAGTCCTAGTTCATCGGCTACCAGAAGCCCTGAACCATCCAGTCAGTGGGCACAATGGCAGAAGGAGGACAAGAGCACTACCATGCCAACAAGAGATAGAGCGACTCCGGATCCGAGCTCCTCAATTCCTTCATCTACCATAAGGTCATCCGCTTCGTTCGCTCCTCCATACGCCAACACGACCAGTACGACGGTTACGACAACAATTGATAGCACCACCACATCGCCAACCTTAAGCACGACCGAATCGACCACTACCACGGTCGAGTCCACCACCACAACATCCGAAACTACAAGCACGACTGAGTCAACCACTACTTCAGAATCGTCAAGCACCAGCTCCTCTTCCTCAACAACCACTCCGTTATCTACGACGACTACCGATGCAACAACAACCACGACTGCATCCTCCACAACCACCAGCCAGACACCAGAACCTTCAACCACATCCTGCGAAAACCCTTTCATCTGTGGCTCAACAACACCCACAAACTGTGGTTCAAGCACCGGTTGCTACTGTTTGAACAGCGACAACGGTCCCATGTGCTCCACGGCACATGGTAGCAACTCCTGCACAGACAGCTCGGACTGCTCAGCTGGCTATTACTGCGCCTACAACACCTGTGCAGGCAACGTTTGCGTACAGCTCGGCACCTGTGCCAATACGGGCACTCCCAGTCGGCTCTTTGCTCGGGGCAATGCCAAGCGTGTGTGGAACGCCGTACTGGGGCAATATATCGACGTTGTTTCCGACGAGGCTTGAAAAGACAAATGAGTCTTCTTAGCGTGAATGCAGGGGCAGATTGAGCGGGCAACGATCATACACCCCAAGCATAGTCGTGGATCGGGCTGGCCACTGTGTCAGGGTCTAATAGCCTAGTCTTCGCCCCGGACCAGGCAGGCAAGTCGCAGGCGAACATAGCCACACCGTCCACGAACAGTGTGTATCCAAGACAAGCGCTATGCTGGACCCTGACCCATCCGGCCCGTTGAACAGACCAAGCACCTCGTCGAAACCGAGACGGGACCCAGAAGTCACGAAGCGAACATCGCCCGTCGAAGCTCGAGCAATCTTCAACACACTGCTTTGAATCTGCTCAAGCGGAGCAGAGCAGAGACGTAACGTATCCTTCGCAGCGAACGAATATCCCTCGCAACTACAACCGGAGTACCGGGGAAGGAGCTCTTCCATCATATTAGCGACAGGCGTGGGACCGGTACATACTCCCGTAGCACTTTCGTGTCTGTAATAGCATACCACTATTTACTCATTGCTGAGATCGTTCTTCCGTCTCCCCCCTCGTACTTTCCTCGTCCTTTCCGCTCTAGAAAATGCACTGGACATGAAACAAGGGCAGAACCGCAACGGTCTAATGTAAACAGTAGCTAGACACACATACATTCGCTGAATGAAGGGCAAAGGTGGCCGGTAGGCGTGCATGTTCAGCGTGGCTTCAGTGTTTCGAGGCATGCTGGACCTGGAGCCGGGCATCCGTACACGTCCAGCGCGTGCAGGCGAGTGGGTGTAGCTCATCTCATCTCATCTCGTCTCGTCTTATGGCGGGCTTACGGTGGTAGTACCTGACAACTCCTACCGCCGACTGAATTGCTCAAGATACATGCTATGGAGTTTGTGCGCAGTCAGGACATGAATGGGGGTATCAATTCTTTTCACCACGAACCGCACACGATCTCGTGTTTGTTTCTACCTCTATCTTCTTCTACACCTACCATTTCAACTAAGTACCATCGCGTCCCCTTGACCAAGCACCAGCGCCCCACTCGTCCGATTACTATCGATCAGTAACTTTGAACCCTCCCACGGTTCGTCTTCTTCGTCCTCATCTGCTCCGTCCTCGCCAAATTCAAAATCACCCCTCTCAATCCTACTACACCGATCAAGCACTTTCTGATACTCTCTCCTTAGATCGTCAAGTGTAACAATGACCCTTGTTCTTTTCCTCGCCGGCCCTGTTGTCTCGTCGTCTTTCTCATGTAATCTCTTCCGGGCTGTCCCGCCTATACGTGGGTCTTCTGAGCTATCAGCAATGATATATGCTTCGTCGTCTTTGACGCATGTCAAGGTGTTGATAAGAGCAAGTAGAGCATGCCGCAGAGACGTAGCCTGTGGGTCGTTTCTTGCGCGTCCTGACTTCTGGATGATTCGCAGACGATCGAATAGCACGGCGACGGCGCCACGGTAGTCTTTGCGTGAGACACGGAGAGCGTGAAGGATGGAGAGGTAATCTGTATTTGAGCTTGTCGAGAAGAACAGACCGCCGGTTGTGGGTAGAGTTGTCTGCTTTCTGGCAAGAGAAGAGAGATGGGAGTCGATAGACTGCACGAGGTGAGGATGAGACGACAATGGCAGAGCCTGAATTTGGCGTACGATGCCTGCAGTGTCGGACAAGGAGGAGGATGAGTCGAGCATCGTATCGATTAGATCAGTCGCCGATGTTCGTTGGAGGACTGGATCAGTGAATTGCGCGAGTGCGCTGTAGGCTTGCTCGAAGCGTAAGCATTTGAGTTCGCTTGTGAACAGACGAAGCAGGATTGACTGTTTGAACTTGGAATCCGGCTCCTTTTGGTCGGACAGTGCGTCTAGCGCCAGATGCGCGGCTGTTGCAGCTTCTGTGTATGATTTGCTGGACTCGAACAAGGCGGTGATGTGTTGAAAGTACAGTGGCAGACCACCGTTGAAGTGTGACGCATCATCGGCGGTAAGAAGACCCGCGGACAGTTCTTGTAGCTTACCGAGGGCTTTGCCAGTCGCTAGACTATGTGAGGCTTCTCGGAAGTAGAGACTTGCTTCTTGGGTGTTACCCAGCGCGAGGTTGAGCCGGCCTTTAACATATGTTGACCAAGGAGTTGATGGCTGGAATTTGAGGAAGTCGCTTGCTAGGTGGAGGTCGCCGTGCTTCAGCAGGTTGCATTGAAGATAGACGGCTGCTTCTTCTGGTGCTAGATATGATTCGCCAGAGATGAAGTGAAGGTTGTCTTTGACGTGCAAAGTCAGCAGGTATGGCAGTGGGTGATGCTCTGTCGATTGTGGGAGCACTGCGCTTGCATAGAGGTCTTCCAAAATAGAGACACTAACTGTATCCTCATCCGACGCAGGTGTGGTCGATCGGTAGTGAGTTGCGAGCCATAGATTTCGTTCTTGGGTTCGTAGGCGCTGCACTAGGGCATCGAAGAAACGTGCGGTGTCAAACTTCTCAGATTCGTCGACGTAGATAACCACCGCTAACATGCTGAGGAGAGCGTGCCGTGTGGTAACGATGTCCTCGAGTAGTGCCGTCATTGTGGCATGGACGCCGAAATCGGTCTTCACTTGGTGTGGCCTTCCGTGACGTGGTTTGTGCTCCAGGATCAATTGTAAAGCTGCGTTATATGTGTCATTCGTTATGCCCTGTTCGCCGTCAAGTGCAGACAAGCTTCTCTTAAACTCTCTATCCTGGTCGTCGGAGACTGTGTTTGCAAAGTCAACCTGATTGAAGAAGTTGATGATTCTTTGTGGTGTATCCACTTCCGTCTCAGTGTACAAGTCCTCGTCCAGCGTCTGAAGAAAGTCTGCCATTAATTCTGGTGAGAAGGAGTCGAAGAATTTCTGGGCAGCAGCCAGCAATACTGACACTCTGCTTGGGTCTTGAGTGTTGGGTAAAACCTTGCGGTATGGCCAACGCGAGCGAGCTATCTGCTGTAGAGTGCCGAGCTCAGTCGTCTTATTGCTTTGAAGAAGTTCGAAACTGTTGCATTCTCGAATAGTGCAGCATATGTCAGCCATGGTCAGCATGACTGTGCCAGCGACGGCATCAGCCGCTAGAGCAAGCGGAGCAAACCGACCTTCATTCATGCTCTCTAGAATCCGCCAAAACTGTCGCCATTGCTTGTCGGTATCGAGTGCAAAGCGCTCGTAATCCATAGTAGAATCATCGTACTTGCGTAGTACTACTTGAGATGCTATCAGCAAAGTCATGCGCTCTTGCAGGGACTTGTGACGCTCGCTGGAAGATAATTTCAGACCCAGAGCTGTTGAATATTGTGAGAGTGCTGTTTCGAGGACAGCTGTTGAATATCGACCGGGGAACAAAAGGTATTCGAGCCATTTCGAGACCACGTCCTGGGCGTCGGTCAAAACGAAGTCTGGGGCAGCTGCTTTGGTGGAAACGGCCAAGACTGTTGCCCATTGATTCTGCCACTGATTGGACACATCTGCTAGGCCAAAGTTGAGGGTGTAAGCTTTGTGGTAATTGTGGTTTCTCCACAGGACCCAAGCCTGCCAGTCCTTGGTGTGCTTATCGAAGACCACCTTGAGACCTGTGAGCGACCAGACACTACTCCCTGTGGGGTCCGGGTCGGGGAGGGAGAGCTTAGAGGCAGGTAGCATGTCTTCAATGCTGAAACGCTCAATGTCATCATCGAAGCTATTCCTGACTTTCCATAACTTAACTTGGCCTCCGCTCAGGGGAGAGTAGGTCATCAGAATCTGCTCATGCTTGTTTGCGCCCTCGAGGAATTGGATGTAACCTGGCTCAGCCGGGTTTAACGAGAGTCGTTCTTGAGGATCTGTGGCCAAGTCAAGAAGGTCTCTCGAGTCGACCAGCTTGCCGGACTGCAGATGCCATATGCGCAAAGAGTGATTGAGACATGAAGTGAATAGATACTGACCGCTCCTCACCATGGCGTGAGCAGTGTTGTATGCCAGACGCATGGCGTGGAAGTCGATGTCTGGATGAGCTTTCCGACTGACTATGTTCAGGAATGACGAGCCCCAGGTCTTGTCGTCGTAGTTGACGTGTGACCACTGCTGGTGCTCATCGTCTCTCCCCCAATGCTGGACCTTCCCACTAGCGAACGAGACGAGAACGTCATGAGGATTCGAAGCATAGAGGTGGAAGGCTTTGTCTATAGATAAAGATGAAGCTCGAATGGGCGAGCACCACGATACGATGTCTTGTGGTACCGAGTTGGGCTGCTGGAAGAAGCTGGTCTGCAGGCGCATCTCGAAGACTTCGTTCGCCTGCGATAGCACAAAAACGTAGAACTCATCACTCTTGCTGGAATCGCAGATACTGATTCCACGAGGAGAGATCGGGTCCTGGAACTGGAAGGCCAGCGTTACTGGAGCCCCTTGATCGGACTCATTGCGTGAAAAGTCGGCGTTGGAGAGCTCTAAAGTCTTCTCATTCGAGACGATGCGCCAGAAGAAGGATCTTGGGAAGGCATGCGATTGGCGGAAGAAGACCGAACTGGCGGTTGCAAGATATTCGGCAGCATAGCTCTTGTCGTCAGTCGCAAGACGGTCGCTTCGTGCTGGCCTCTTGGAGTACTTCGATCGGTCGTAGGAGCCGTTGGCGCGAGGGACTTGGATCACAGTCCGCTTGGAGGAGGGCGCAGCTTGGACCTGGAAGGCTGTCTCGCAGTACAGGTTGAGCATCGTGTCGGCTCGTCCTTCTAGGGTTTATATCGAGCGCTGAAGTGGTCGCATCGGCACTGGTTATAGCATGCCTAAGCTGTTTGACCTTGGTAAAGCCCCGGAGTAGTGTAGAGGTAGAGCCGTTTCGCAGTGAACGAGTGGACGAGTGAACGAGGCTGATCGGAGTGCACGTCTCGCTGCACGTCGCGTCTGCAATCCAAACGCGACTGCCACTTTTTGGCCAAGACTATTTACACTTATTCGCCTCAGGCATCAATTAGGTTCCTCCTTTTCCTTCTACTGCAGCGCCTCGGATCACAAGCCATCAGCACCACTGCACTGACTCCATGCTACGTATCACCTTCGTGCTATGAATCAGCTATGCATCATAGCGCGTTTGCTTTGCTATGGCGCATCAAGACGAACTACTCGGTAACGTATGCTGTATACCAGCTGATCTTGAAGCACGCACTTTGAGCTTCCTCAAGTCCAAGGTTTCAAGCTTTCACACGACTTCTGACTTCGAGTTTCCGCAAACCTGAACGTAATACCACGGGTGCTATCTTACGGAGGAGACTATCTATTTGAGCGGACGTTATGCTATATCCTTCGTGTCGAGCCACTGGTGGTACAAGAGCCAGCAAGCGCCCTTTGATCAATCACGAGGTAATCTGGTTCTTTTGTACGCGACCTTTGTGGAATTGAACGTCGAGGGTGAAGTGATGGACGTGGCAGTCGTGTTACTTTACAGTATCAGTCCGTGCGTTCATCGATTCACTGCCCCTCGTACTTCTGTCCGTTGGCGTTCGATTGCGACTAATTATGCAAGACTTTTGCTTCCACAGAGTACGCCTTGCACCCCACTCCTAACATCGATGGACACCCAGGAATGTAGCAACCATATCAGCAGGAGACAGCACAAGTATCTTGGTTTGCGCAGGATGGCGACAAAGCTGGTGAACCTGTTCTATCTCACTTGTGCTGCCGCCCTGGCAGTCTCATGGTACCACAGGCGAAACTCTCACCGACAGGTATAGATTGGAATGTTTTCAACACAACCCACACGCAATTCTGACATGTTGCAGAAAACGCAAGCTTTTGCTCACGCCAACCACTGTCAGCCTGTCACAAACAAGCTCCACGGTAAATGGCCGCTGAACATCGATCTCCTCAAGATTCAGTATGATGCGTTGCAACGAAACGATCTCCTCATTTCCAACAGCCATACTTTGAGAAGTATGGTCCCACCTTTGAGCTGGATCTCTTGGGAGCGAGAGGATTTACAGCAACCGACCCAGTGAATCTCGAAGCCATGTACAATTCAATGATCCAAGATTGGGTGATGGGTTCCCGTCGTGAAGGCCTTTTCCCTCTGATTGGTGAAGGCATATTCTGTCAGGACGGGGAAGCATGGAAGCACTCTAGAGCGCTACTACGAAAACAATTTGCAAGGCTGGAGTACTCCGACCTCACAACGTTTGAAGAATATGTCGAAGCGCCCGTCGAGAGATTTGCCTCATCTAGGGATGTTGTTGACCTGCAGCCGGCTTTTTTCGATTTCACCTTAGCTACGACCACTGCTCTTCTATTTGGTGAAGCAGTCGATACTTTGGGCGAGGCAAAGCGAGCCGAATTCTCCGACCATTTCGACCATGGCACATTTGTCTGTGCTATGAGGCTGCGTCTGGCTGATCTCTGCTGGTTGTACACTCCTGCCGCCTTCAAGAAGTCATGCAAGGTCGTCAAGAGATTCGCAGATTTTTTTGTGCAGCAGGCTTTGTCATGTCAGAAGACACAGGGCCAGGATCGAGCTTCAGAACAATACCCCTTCATTCTCGATTTGTATGAAAGTGTTCAAGATCCACAGCTCGTGCGAGATCAGCTTGTCAATGTGTTGCTGGCGGGCCGGGATACGACTGCCTGTTCGGTGTCCTGGGCTTTGTATGTTGTTGCTGTATTCACACCCGTAGGAACAGGCTGACAAACTGACAGTTTCCTCCTTGTCCGACATCCTCGTGTTTTTGAATGTCTTAAGAAAGAGATATTCGAAGTCACACGAGGTAACACCCAGATCACGAAACAGCACATTCGCCAGATGCCTTATCTCAAAGCCGTATGGGACGAAAGTAAGCGTCGCTGGACTTATGTCACAATCTGTCTACTACCGCTGACCACTTTCTGTACCATCTAGCACTCCGGTTATATCCTCAGATACCTGTGAACGTTCGCATAGCCAACAAAACAACCTACTTGCCTCACGGGGGCGGCCCCGATGGCACATCCCCAATCCTTGTCCACAAAGGCACCGGGGTAGGCGTCTCTGTCTATCACATGCATCGCAGCAAAGCACTGTTTGGTGACGACGCGAATGCCTTCCGGCCTGAAAGGTGGCTGACAGGCGAACTTGACAAGATCGGCTGGGGGTATATACCTTTCCACCATGGTCCAAGGATCCGTTTGGGCAGTAAGTCACCAGTCTCTTCTCATTTGAACGGTCGTCGTATGCTAAAGAGAACCCCGTAGAAGACTTCGCAACTCTAGAGGCCTCGTACGGAATTGTGAGGATGATACAGACATATCCGAACATGAGGTTGCCTCCTGATGTGACACCGGTTCCAAGTGGACAGGAGCCTCAAACGTTGGGAATCGTGGTTTCGAGCGCTGAAGGATGCAAGGTATTGCTCAAGTGAGAGGAAATAATTTATCCGCTATCAATCATGTCAGATGTCTTGTTCGATACATCACAGCGAGATTCCACAAACAGGCATCATATTCAAGGGAACCTGGTTGTGGCCAGCTGATTGAGTCGTGCTCATTCGTCACTATTGCATTTAGTACGAAAGACCACAACAACAGTTGAGTGCATCGTTTTCTCCAACCCGTCAGCGTCCTTGCACTGCTCCCCGGACCGCAAGAGCTTGGAACTATTCTTGAGTTATATCTTCCAAGACACCCACCGTTACCCAAATGCCAGGGGGGTTAAAGCGGGACCATGCACCACGTATCCTGCAGCGGCCCACGTCCAAAATGACTGCTTCGATGCACGGCCCAGTCACGAAGTACAGGAAGTAGCCAGCAACATTGAGTCCGCACGATCTGAATCAACATACCCTACATCCGATGCCCCATGCAACATACTGTCAGTTCCGAATCTAACGTCAAGACACTCCCAACCCGCTCACAACTTCCTCAAGACCACGATCCTCCCCCCACTTACCTCCCCCTTCTTCAACCCAATCGCATCAGCCCTGACCATCTCCACCCTCCCCTCGTCCCTCAACCGCTCAACGACCCCCTTATACCCGCGACTCTCCCAGATCTCATCCAACACGGTCGCAACCACCACCCCGCCCTTCCCCACCACCCTCACGAACTCCGGAAACACCTCAGGCCCCACATGCCCATGCGTCAACGTGCCCACACACACCGCCACATCATACGCACCATCCCGCACCTCGATCCGCTGACTCAGATCCGCAACCTTCAAGTCCCTGTAAACGCCCGTGCGGCGCGCGACATCGAGCATCTTCTGGCTGAGATCGACTCCGTCGACCGTCAACCCGGCGGGTCTGAGCTCACGCAGCCGGAGCCCGACGAGGCCCGTGCCGCAGCCCGCGTCGAGCACGGTGGCGGACGTATCGTCGGAGCCTAGGAGCCCCACGACGGCCTGCGCGGCGATGTCCGGCGTCGCGTAGTCGGCCGCCGAGACGTCCTGGTCGTATTTCGCGGCCCATTCGTCGTAGAGCGCGCGCGATTCTGTCGCGCTGGACGCGGCGTATGCGCGCTGCCAGTACGGGTTCGAGCCGGCGATGCGGGATGAGTATGTCGGGGTGGATTGTTGCGACATTGTGCTTTGTGGGGAATGTGCTAGATGTCTGGCTGCGCTGGTTGTGGTGTTGGTGCGAGTCGAGGCCTGCTGGGTGAGACTAGTAGTATGTACTCGGATGGCAGACGTGATTAGCAAGTAGCATGAGACTTCTAGAAAACCGTGGGAAGGACTGGTGGGTCGGCTCAGCCTAGGAAGCGATGTTCCAGCGGTTTCGGGGCTGGTACATGGTGAGGGGAGGTGAGGGGAGAACATGAAGATTGAGCTATATGGCTGGTAGATCCAGAATCTGGAGTAGACATCACATTGACTATATGGAGCTCCTTGCTATCCAGTTAAGGCGGCCAAAGGCTGTGTTTTCGCCTGGATTCTATTAGACACCATTAGGGTGGTTGCTGAAGATTTCGATCAATAGAATACCGAGCTAGGCGCAAGAAGAGCAGGTGGTATCACGACCCACGTACGACAAAGCAATACTGGTACGCGACATGTCCTGCTAACCAGCGACTGCTAGAGGCTCAAACGTTGCTTCCATAGCTTTTCGTATCTAATGGATCTACGCTTCGTAATGCCAGTCTCTAAGCTACCATCAGATTGCAAACCTAGCACTGTGGAACAAACCGTTTCGCATTATCTCATCTTGTCGTAGCAGTTTGTGCCTTTTAATGCACAGCATCGACCGCAATAAAAGATCCTGCTCTACACCTGTACACCACGTGCCGGATTCAGATCATATCGCAGCCTGTACTTTGGCCGCAAGATCTCCGCTGCCTTGCTGCTTCACAACATTCATTATCCAAGTCTGCTGGTTCTTGTTGAGCATCTTCAGCCTGCGCACGTACAGACTCATGTTCGGGTTAGCCTTTAGTTCTTGCAGACCAGTAGTGATAAGCCATCGCTGTATCCGTTGTGGACTTGACTCGATGTCTTCTTCAGGTACGGCTGAAGAAGCTACTGCAGGACTAGAGGCAGGAGCCTGCGTTACTGTGATAGGGGCGTTAGACGGTGCTCGGGCGGTTGGCTGGTTGGTAGAAGGAAAGCCGAGCGCTGGCGTATCGTCGTCATCCTGATGCCTCAGTAGCGGACCCATTGCTGTATATGTTCCCGCGGGCATCTGTGACGGCTCATCCTCGTCGACAACCTCTTCCACTGTAGCAGCGTGTGGTCCCCTAGCAGGTGCTGCCTGACCTTCGCCGACGACTTCTCCGGCGAGGACAGCACCGACCGTGCTGTTCGGATCTTGTATATCCTCCAGTTCTGGTAGATCGTCCGAGTCGTCGTCATCAGGCGCGTTGGCGGCTTCCTCGTAGTAATCCCAACCACCTGCCATAGCCCCACCAGCACTGAAAGCACGCCGTATCTCTTCATCATCTAACTCACCAAACTCGGCAGCCATCTGCGCCTGTACCAGTTGCTCAAGCGCCTCATCTGGGAGGTTTGCTGCCTCATCACCCAGTTCTTCGCGCAGAGCTTGGAGCTCTTCTGGCGATGCACGATTGTTCTGGGCGTTGCCGGCATTGTTGGTGTCGGTAGCAGGGTTGAAGAACCAGCGCAAGGCACGCTGAACGAGATCGTTGCCTACTTGGACAATTCCGGGACCACCGGCTGCACCGGCGCCTTCTGTTGGGGCACGACGAGTGAGATCGCTGGCTTCACTGGTGGGCGGAGGTAGGACATCCGAGGATGAGGTCGGCATGTTTGTGAATTGTCGTGGTAGTAGAGCGATAAGCGGGGGCATTTCCAGTGCCATGACATGACGCGCCTCTTCGAGGCTTATTTGCAGATTCGATGCTTCAGGGAAAGAGTCGACATATGACTTGTAGTATTGCATGGTGTTTGCGACTTCGGAGATCAGACCTATCGTCTCAGGTGTATTCCACAAGTCTTTCGCTCTTGTGACATAGAGCTCTGTGTATAGTTTCTCAGCATCGGTGGAGGGAAGCTTGGCCCATAAGGACTTGGGCAAGGGTTGTACTTCGATGGCACTGGCTAGGGCTGAGAGGATGTAAGGGTAACGATGGATGGCAAGTGCTAGCTGTTGTCTAGCATCCCTTGGCTTGTTGGCACGCAGGAGAGCAAGTGTTCTCGAAATGGTGATGTTAGGTAAATGCGACCACGTGTTGGCGTATGCGCCGGGTTCTGTGAGGGACAAGAGTTGCTCGTGCTGGCGGCCACGTAAGGCAAGTTGGTCAATCATCAAAGTAACACCAAAAGGATCGGCAGTTGTGTTGAACTGCAGAAGGAGTTTGGCCCACTCAAAGGCTGTCTTCCAGGTTCCCCTTTGTTCGAGGTTGCGGATGTAGCGCCATATAGTCAGGTAAAGCTCTCGGTTGGCTGGCTTGTCAAAAGACAGGCGAGCTGTACCTTCTCGAAGAGCAGTGGGGAACGAGCTGTTGACTGATCGGCCGAAGGTGAAGAGGGCGCGTTCGAGCAGATCACCCGACAGAGATGAGTCGCCTTGGTGCTTAGCGATTTCCGAGACTTGTAAGAGACTGGAGACGTGGTATGGATATTTCTGGAGTAGAGCGATAATGGCTTCGGCCTGCATAGACTCGACGGCCAGACGGAAGTCCCACTGGGCATTCTGGTAGAGTTGGTTGTGGACAATGTTGTACTGCTTCTCCCAACTTGTGGCTGGCAGTGCTTCCATGCTCAGACCACCACTCGTTGCCAGTGGCCATTCTTCCTTACCCTGCATGAAGCAGTTACGCCGTTTGGCCAAGGCTGCCAGCTCTCTGCCTTGACTTGCCCTGTTGTATCGACCTGTCAGAGCGGTCTGGAGATCGACGCCGCCTTGTAGATTCTGCTCTCGGCGCCGTGTGGGCTGGTTCCGTCTGGAATCGTCTTCGAGAGCTATGTTGCCGAAGAGGCCTCTCATCTCATTGACAGGGTCGAGACTTCTAGGCTCGATAGCTAGGTGCTTGGTGGCGTCGCGCTCCCAGATGTTCTGGCGCGAGAGGTCGTCATCAGTCTCGTCCTGTGCCTGCCCGCGCTGCTTCTTGAGCGACAGCTCCTTGAGAGCCTTGTCGATCTCATCTTCCGAGACGTCTTTAGAGTCCTGTTGCTGAGGGGTGGCAGCAGCGTCTTTCGGCTTCTTCTTCGGCTTCTTTTTCTTCTTTTTACTCGACTTGGGCGTAGATGATTGAGGAGGTATTATCTGCGAAGAACTCTCTTCCTCTTCTACCTCATCGTCATCGTCCTCTTCGTTTCCCTCATTCAGCATATCAAAGGCATTCTTAGGCTTCGACACTACCACCGGTTCATCGTCTTCCTCGGACTCTTGTTCTTGCTGTGCTTCTTCGTCGCGTGTCGCAGCCAACTGCTTCTCCCATTCCTGCTCACGCAGCTTGCGCAATGCCCTTGTACCCATGACGATGGTTAGGCCTCAATAAGACTTCGCACAGTATCTGGACCGTGATATCATAAGCCTAGCGGTATTTGCTGGTTGCGTGGTCGCGCCTTCCACATGCGACTCACCTCTGTGACATGTGTCACGTCATCGCTGCCTCTTTTTCGACGCACCACGCCTGCACTCCGATTGGCTGACCCAATGAGGAACGAGACTGGGGTGTCGAGGTGCAGACGATCATCAACCTCAGCGCAACCAATCTGTACTCGATCTCATCCATTCCTCTACCCACCCCAGTCATTCCCTTCCCCCTCGCCATGCGTCGGGCTGTCCATTCAACCTTTCGCACCGCTCGACGCTCTGCCATTCGAAAAGCCATCAGCAAAAGTGCCCTCTACAACCGACCGAATCTCGAGTATGCCCTGAGACCCTTCCACACAACAGCCGCAAGACGGTACAGCACTACCCGACAGGCTTCCTTCATGCAGATTCCTCGCACTCCTGTCGCGATTGTCGGTGCCCTCGGCGCCATCACAGCCTACGTCAGCTGGAAGGGCCCATCCCTACAGCAGCAGTCTCCAGATCAAGTCCGAAGCTTGACCACCGACGCGCCCACTGCCACATCTTCTGTCTCGCCTACTGCCTCGCCCACCACCCCGGTCACCCATGATAGGAAAGCCCTCGTAGTGGACAACGACCAGTTCTTCACAGGCCAGATTGTTGGCGACGGTCCCCTGGCTAAAGACACCGACGATCGAGGCAGGAAGGTGCTAGAAATGCTGTCCCAAGACCAAGCTACCGAACGCTTACGGAAGAACGAACAGTCGTACCTGGTAGGGCGGGGCAAGGGCGTTGTCAGATACGACGTTGTCCAGCTACCATCGAATGACCCTATCGAAGATGACCATGCCGAGAAAATAGTCGAAGTCCCAAGCTCCGTGGCTGCAACCGACAACGGCGCCCTAAGCAGCGACTGGATGTTCTGGGGTGTCTTCGACGGTCACAGCGGCTGGACCACCTCGGCCAAACTGCGCCAAGTCCTGATCTCCTTCGCTGCACGAGAATTGAACACCACCTACAAAGCTGCTTTGTCCAACGCCAAGTCACCGCTTCCCGAACCATCGAGTATCGACGCCGCCTTGAAATCAGCTTTTGTAAAGCTAGACAACGAGATCTGTGTAGACAGCGTCGAGAAGGTCTTCAAAAATCCAAGCAAGAGGCTCGGCGCAGAACTATTGGCGCCTGCCCTATCTGGTTCATGCGCTCTACTATCTTTCTACGACTCAAACGCCAAGACCCTACGCGTAGCATGCACGGGCGACTCGCGAGCTGTGCTAGGCCGAAAGAACGGCAAGACGGGGAAATGGTTCGCGACGCCATTGTCCGAAGATCAGACAGGCTCAAACCCCAACGAAGAAGCGAGAATGAGGGCCGAGCATCCTGGCGAACCACAGGTCATCTACCGCGGCCGAGTTCTAGGCAACCTAGAGCCAACACGTGCCTTCGGCGATGCAGCATACAAATGGTCCAAGGAAGTCCAAGACCAAATACGCAAGCATTTCTTCGGTCGCTCGCCAAATCAACTCCTCAAGACCCCACCGTACGTCACAGCCGAGCCTGTCGTAACTACCACCAAGATCGAACCAAGCAAAGGCGACTTCGTAGTCCTAGCAACAGACGGTCTCTGGGAAATGCTCACCAACGAAGAAGTCGTCGGCCTAGTTGGCCAATGGGTCGAAGCACAAAACAACGGCAGCTCACCGGCCAAGGGCTCGGGGAAGGCATGGTTGACTTCGTGGTTCAACTCATCCGCCCCGAGTGGCGGCCTCCCAGTCGAGAAGGGAGGAAACATGGACAAGACGGGCAAAGTGATGAACGAGAATAAGGGCGCTGAGCCGCCCATCCGTCAGCAGCAGTGGCAGATTCCGGATGCGACCCACTCGAGGTTCGTGATCGAGGACAAGAACGCTGCGACGCATCTGGTGAGGAACGCGCTGGGCGGCAAGGACAGGGACATGGTTTCTGCGCTGTTGACGCTGCCGAGCCCGTACAGTAGGAGGTACAGGGATGATTTGACCGTCGAGGTGATTTTCTTTGGCGAGGGCGAGAGCAACGGTGTAGTCCGGGTGAACGAGGAGGCAAGTTCGCAGCCAAGTGGGGAGCCGAAGGCGAAGCTCTGATCTGTTGGCGGTTGCAATCAGCCATGAACATAGGCTAGTGGCCAAGGGCATTATGTATGAGTAAGCAAAGCAAGGATGTGAGCGAGCGAGGCGTTTGCGTGCGCATGGTGCTATATAGACGGCCAGGATAGGACATGACAGAATACCCTTCCCACGATGGATTCATTCAACGGTCGACATCATCTGCGATTGTAGACGGACCATGCCCTTTGAGTCGCGAATGACACTCGTCTTACTAAACTAACAGAGGACCATGCTACACTATTGCAGGCTACGCCTTCCCCAGTCACCATCGTCTCTGATGCTTCTATCATCAGTACGTCCGGTAGAATCCTCTTGTCTCGCACTGCACCGCATTGCACTCCCATCATCCGGTGATAGATATGGAAAGACCGGGCATCCGCATCAATCCCGATCCACGATCAGAACACTTCTTACACACACAAACGCCGCAAGAAGGAGCGTTTTGACAGGCAAGCCATTCCTTACATGTGTAGATGCGCCTTGAATGCAACGGAACATGGCCGTTTGTTCTGGAATTTCACAGCTGCGTCTTGTGTTGCTGCAGGTCGTTTATATGGGAAACATCTCTGCTGGTCGGTAACAGCTGCTACAATTGCGAGATCCGCTTTGATGGTGGGGCGCCCTGAGCGCACATTTCCCGCTCGTACTCTTGCGTGCCGGTACGTTGTTGGTAAGAGGCGCCGTTGCCGGCTGTATGTGTTGGGAAGTGCTAGTTCTTCGGCTGGTCGGGCGTTTGTGGGTGCTCACGGACCGCGCACTGGTTCTGAGAGCAGTGGTGAGGACCTGGCACGGTGACAAGGCCGTTGGTTCTGTTGGGTAACTTCTGCAAGGGTGCCGTTGAAGCAGTCCATCATGGTATGACTTCTGTTCGGTCTCGCTTGATCAAGACATCACGATGTCCTGTATGTGTATCGCAAGTGTAGTGTGCTGCAGCCTTGGAAGAGTGCGCTTGTAAGATCACAAGAAGGGTCGCCGGGCTCTGCATAGCTGCCTATCTCTTCTTGCGTGCGCCAATTGATGCTCGGTATTCCCTCGGCCCCTGCTCTTACGTAGGCATGCTGAGTTACGTTCTACCACGGGGCGCCAACGGGAGCCATCTCCTACTCTTTTCCTTGAGCTTTGTATTCAGCGACATCTGGTATGTTCCGAGGGCGCGCGATCGTAGCCAGGCAGCCGCACCACAGTTGGAAAGAAAAAGGACCTGCGCAGGGGTGAAGAGGGTCACAAAGACATCCAGACCGAAACCCAATACGATCAAAGTGATCGTTGTAGAGATGACAGCTTGCGGCAGGAACCTGCTGTCATGCCAGCAAAGGCGGATCATCGATGGCGTGTAATCGAAGGCGCTCCGGTAGAATTGAAGCCAGCGCGGGATTTGGACGGGATCATCAGTATCCAGCTGCTCGACGACAAAAACAGGTTGCTTGTTGAAGGGATCGATGATCCTTGCGAGTAGCGGGAAGTTGTGTAAGTCGCCCACTTTCATGCTGGTCAAGGCGGTGCACCTCCGCAGGTAGAGCAGACCAAGGATAAGACCCGAGATCGCGATCAAGTTAACGTCCACAGATGGTAGATAGTGTGCATCTATAGCATGTTCAATGTCCGAGATGGAGGGGACGGCCGCAGCAGCATTGCGGGAAAGAGCGAACGATTGGAAGGCTTCGAGTGCGATGTTTTGGGTTAGACTACTGCCAGCCATTTGCAAGCAGACAGCGAGAGTCCAGGTACAATGAAGGACAGCTGTGGTGAAGAGAGGAAGCAGGCGCTTCAGAGGCGAAACGCCATAATCGTCCTCGAGCTTCTGGGCACGATTATACAGGGTCCCCATGGCATTCTCATCTACCTCGTAAAGCTTCATCAAATAATGAGAAGGCGGTCCCTGGGCAGCCTCATCTTCTTCTCCACTTACTCCAGCAGCAGTCCTTGATCCTTTCTTTCCTACAGGATTTGAAGCCAAATGTGCCCTTCTTCTGCAATCAACGAACCATGTACGCTCGATTGGACCCAACCGTTGCTGTGCTTGAAACTCACGGAAGGCGGCGCGCCTGTCGACAAGGAAGTAACGTATCACATGGGGGGCTGCTGCAAGAACCGGGATTGCCGCGTGGTAAGGAAGGTACGAGTGACACACCTCGAGCACATCGATCGGGGTAAAGTGACGCCTAACTGAGGCGTGGAAGTCGCGCTTGACAGCGAAGGTCGAAGCTCGAAGCTTGAGGGGCTTGAGACCGCGCCTGAGACATTGTGCGGTGGGATGGAGATGTAGCGATCGAAGCATGCTACATGAAGCTGGTCGGTTCCCAGAAGATACAAATCTGTGGCAGTCGCGATGCCGCGCGTTGAAGGTTGGAGATTAAAGGTTGAACGAATTGTACTAGGTAGGCAACGTCATCGGACACGAACACGAGATGTAAGCCTGGCCGTGGCCGTGGCCGTGGGCATGGGCATGTGCGCGAGAACAGATGCTCACCAACGACATAATTTCTGCGCCTCACAATATGCCGTCTCGCCGTTGCGTACCCCTCGACAAAGATCGAGGTGGTCATGGCAGCATCAACCACCTGGGCATTATTGACGCTCTTGCCCTTGCCCTTGCTGCTCATTGCTCTTGCTAGATGGTCGTTACGGATCCTGGGTCGCCGCCTCACGGCACAGACGAGCGATCGACGAGATATTCTGCACGCCCTTTTGAAGCGAGACCTCGATCTCGGCTCCCACGAGAACGTCACTGATGTCGACAATGGCTGGGGCAAGGTAGGGACTCCCCCACACCAGTCACGTCGAGAAGCATGGTCCGGCATCATTGGCTTCTTCCACCCCTTCTGGTAAGTCGGGCGCACCCCCAGGCTCTGTTGTGGTAGCCATATTGACCTGCCTAGCAATGCTGGAGGCGGTGGTGAAAGGGTACTGTGGGCTGCCATAGCCGCAACGCAACAACAGTATCCCAAGGCCGTCTGCGCCGTCTATACTGGCGACCATGAGATCGAGAAGACCTCGACCATCGAGACAGTGAAGAAACGCTTCGATATCACTCTCCAAGCAAGTTCCTTGCACTTCATCTACCTGTCCAAGCGACACTACGTCCTTGCCTCGACCTGGCCTCACTTCACCCTCCTCGGCCAGTCCATAGGCAGCATCCTCCTCGCCTACGAAGCCTTCACCTTCCTCGTCCCTGACGTCTTCATCGACACCATGGGCTACGCTTTTGCTGTTGCATTCGCCTCCTACCTCTTTCCCCACCTCTCTACCGGCGCCTACGTCCATTATCCTACCATCAGCACCGACATGCTTTCCTCTCTAGATGACACAACCGGCACGAAAGGCATTCACTCCGGCGCAGGATCTGGTTGGAAAGGACAAGCAAAGAAAACATACTGGCACATATTTGCCCGTCTGTATGCTTGGTCAGGTAAATGTATAGATGTGGTCATGTGCAACTCGACCTGGACAGCGAACCACATCCGCCAACTGTGGAGTCCCACCAAGCCCACCATCGTGTACCCCCCATGTCCCGTCCACGAGATCGCTGCCAAGGTCGACCTCGACGCCAGTTCGTCGAAAAACAGAGACCCAGCAGTCCTCTACGTTGCCCAGTTCCGTCCCGAAAAGAACCATTCGCTCATCCTCAATGCCTTCGCCAAGTTCTTCCATACACACGCCTCAACCTTTCCAGACAACAAACAGCCGCGTCTCATCCTCATCGGCAGCGTCCGGGCCAACACGCCCGACGAAAAGCACATCTACAACCTCCGCCTCCATGCACACGAACTCAAAATCACAGACAGGACGACATTCATCACAGACGCACCCTTCTCCATGATCCTGCAACACCTGCAGACCAGCAGCATCGGCGTCAACGGCATGTACGCCGAGCACTTCGGCATCGGCAACGTCGAAGGCCTAGCCGCAGGCCTGATACCGGTCGTGCACAACAGCGGCGGGGTGAGGGAGGACATCGTCGTCCCCTTCGAGGGCAAGGACATTGGCTACAAGTGCGAGACGGAGACCGACTATGCAGATGCATTCGCTAAGGTTTTGGTCGAGATGAATGAGGATGAGGTATTTGAGATGAGACTGCGGTGCAGAGAGAGCAGCAAGAGGTTCACCAGCGAGGTGTTTGAGGAGAGATGGAATGCCGAAATGAGTAAGTTAGTCAAGATTCAAAGGACTAGGACACGCAAAAGATGAAGATATGGTCGAGGCATGAGACACGAGACAATGGTTAGCTAGCATTGATACCCCGGGACAAGTGCATCTGCTTTCTGGTACAAGGTAGGAGCATCACAATGTAATGCACTATCTTCCACAGGCTTGAGGCGTCGAGCTTCGCAAGCTGTCGTTCTCTGTGCTCCTCGTACCGCGCCTTTCAGGTCGACACATGTCATGACCAATGCTTAGTAGGGACTGCACCGAATCAAACGCCAAAGCAGCGACTATGGAACAAGGCTCAGCAGGTCGTCGCTTGCTCTGACGATGTTGCCGGATGTCATACATGCACAAATTGAATGCTCCGAATTGATGCCAGCAACCCCCGAACTTGAACACGTGGTGAGCACATCGTTCAATCACCACCAACACCGCTCTCCAAGTCCTCCAGCACCCCGATCAGAGCAGCCAGCAGCTCCCTCAGCGGTGCAATCAGATCCTCCGCCAGCGGCTTCACCTGCTTCGTCTCAACCTTGGCAATCGCCTTGGCCTCTTGTACGATGTTCACCATGAGAGTCCGCGCATCGTTGGGGTCGGCGAAAAATGGTTCAAGCAGGTCCTTCAGCTTTGGCCGCAGCTTGACGCCGAGGATGTCGTAGCGGTCATTGATGTAGGTTGTGAGGCAATTGGTGAAGGTGGTGATGTTATTTTCGAGAATTTTTGCTGCACCGGCGAGCCGTTGGCGCGGGTTGCTTGCTACTGCGCATGACGCGCCCGGCTTGTTTAAACGAAAGGACTGGAGCCGATGGTTCATGCTTCGGAGGAGGGCGGCGATGTCGGTGAGTTGGGATTTGAGATGTGATTTGAGTTCCGCCATGCTGTCCTTGGTGCGCTGTGATTCGAGTCCGGCGCTGGTCGATTTGTCTGTGATACTACTCTCTTCCTCTAATATTGGCTGGTGGGCGGGCGTTCGTTCATATCTCTGCGCCTGTAGCTGTGCTTGCTGCTGAGCTTGGACGTAGCACTGGCTGGCGTTGACAAGAGTCTGGTAGGCCTGGGAGTACTGTGGCGGACGATGGTGGTGTGGAATGGCTTGGTTGAAGTCAAACGCTTGATTGACGAAACCGATATACGCTTGTTGCTCGCTCTGGCGTTGGTTCGAGAGGACGGCTAGTTGTCTCTGGAGTTGAGCAATTTCGTTCTCTAGCTGGCGTTCGCGTGGGGATATGTGGAGAGGGTAGAGCGTTGGGAAGGCGGGTGTCTGCGGGGGATGAAAAGACGCAGGGTACGAATACTGATTGATTGACGACGACCCATATCCGTTATGGGTTGGGTAGCCGCTGGGGTTGTGTTGACCATCCATACCGACGTGTAGTATGACGACTGTCGCAGGAACACTTAGATTTGGTAACCAAAATACGTTCTTGCAGTTCGGTCCTAGACTGGGAATTGCTGTGTATAGTAGGAGTCATGCCGTGCAGATGCGGGATACTTATACCAGTGTCAAAAAGTGGCAATCGAGTGACAGCAACAACGGTAAGTGAAGCAGATAGTGTATTCAGGTAACTCGGTGAAGACCCTTCCACCGCGCCTACCATCAAACCTGGCAGCGCTTGCTGTTGCTCTTCAGTCTGCTCGAACCATCTTTTGCAGTCACGCTGCGGCCCCTTCGCAGACATGTTTATTGGGAGCAAGGCTTCAACTCAATACGTGAAGGCTAGAGTTCTGTTGCGTACGGAGAAACGACGTGGCTGAAACGTCAATCGCAATGAGTAGGTGCCTACCTTTCTGCAATCATTCAACTCATGCCGTGAGTGTTTGTGGGTCGGCTTGTTAGTTACTCCGTGAACAGGGCAGTGGGCCTTCGTGGCAGCAAACCCAGTTATGGGCTTCATCGATCACATAGCCGTTCCGCCAGAGGGACGAGGTTGCGATTAGTCTTTCAACCCGAGAGATAGCCGACGAAAAATAGCTAGCGGCCATAGATCAGCTATTGTCTTCGATCTGTGTATCTAGACTGCTGGACAAGATGTAAACTAGTCAACGGCCACTGGCTGGGCAGGCGATGCAACACATGATACAGCGATGTAGGTCGGGACAGGACAAGAAAACATTAACGTCTGCCAGATTGGCGATAGCGCGTGAACTACCATGTATGAGAAACCAGCAAGAAGGTGATTGATATTAGTAGTACAAGCGGTCTGAATTTGGAAAATGGGCAATACGTGCCCGGCTCTACGGGAGATCAGATTGGTCAAAGCCGCAGTGACTATGACTGATCCACGCACTGCACGCGAAAGCGGCCGTTCTACGCATGGACAGCTGGAAAACAGCTGATCTACCACGAGGCATGTAGAATTCAGTGTAACAAGCTCGTCCGATGACTGCATCGGTGTGATTCGGCGGAGTGCAGCACAGTCGACGTCTCACGGCTAGACAGGCAGTGCTTGTTATGAGCCTTACCGACTATGCGCTTCTTGAATGGGGAAAGACCTCAACGCGTGCTCTTTGCCAAGTGTGATTCGACCTTCGTTGCTGCGCTGACGCGACCAAAGACTTGTGTTCCTGTACGGTGGCCTTTGCCTCTTTGCAATGATGTTGAGGTCTGCCATATCAGGGATAGGCGCTGCTTGCTCTTTGTGCAAGCGATATGAACCCCACAGCCGTGCCCATGTGACTACGCATATAGCAGCAGCACGGCATCAGATTCGAGAATCGAGGGGTGACATGCGGCGCACTTCAGTCGGTGACACTGTCTGGTAATGGATGTCGACTCCATAGTCTGAAGTACCCACGATGGCCATCTACCGGACAACTCTTTCTTTCCTAGGCGCTTTTTCGCAGGTTTACTTGTGTCGCTTTCGGCGGGTACGAATATAGGTAGGTCGTGCTAATGTGGAAGGTCGCATTTGTGGACGATATGACAGGCTCAGGTTCAACGATGACCAAGCAGATCCATTTCATCCTCTTCCGGCTCTTCATCGTCGTCCGTCATCAGCTCATCACTGCTGCTACTCGACGCTTCAGAAGTGTCGGCAAGCTCCATATCGGCGTCGTGACTTCGAGGACTGTGACCACCCCAGAAGTCCATATGGTCGTGATTCGCATGCTCGTTCCTTGAGCCTGAAGGTGTGGTAGGTTGACCCGCACTAAATATGCTGAAATAGCTGCCACGCCGATTCTCTTCTACGCGCTGGCCAGTGCCGAAGTAGCTGCCGACGACTGGTGTCACGGATCTAGCAGATCGAGTTGGCGAGCGAGGCAGGAGATGCGGCGATCGAGGCGATTGGGCTCTTTGTATCGGCAAGGCGTGATGGGGGGGCATGGGCATGGGCATGCCTTCCTCGGCGGGCGACATCATATCCGCAGCTGGAGTGTGAGTCTGACTTGCTGTCAGACCTGCTTCACCGAGCTCTTGTGCTCGCTCATTCTGTTCTCGGATCTGCTGCGCCGTTTGTTCGGGACCAAGAAGTTCCAGCTGAGTGGTGTTGTATGAATGGCAGTTGGAGCACTTTAGGCCGAGCCAGTGGTACTTTGTGATGCTGCGACTGTTACAATCGTTGCAAAAGACGTAAGCACGATTGTCCCTGTACTCTTCCGGCATAGGTTGTTCGTCGATGTGATGATCGAGACGTCTGAATTGGGTCTCCATGTTGGCGATGCTCTTGGAGCAGATGGGGCACTTGTAGCTCGTGTTACACCACTCGGTGAAGCACGCCTCGTGGATGCTGTGGCCGCATTTCATGAAGGCGACAGGTTGGTTCGAGGTGAACATGTACTCGCCACAGATTGGACAATCGCACTTGGTGCTCTTCTCGATGCATTTGTGCGTCGTCTCTGCCTGGATGGACATGCATGCACCACAAGTCTTGCAGTGGAAGAAGTCTTTGCCCAGACCTTTGCCGAGTCGACAAATGCCGCAGTCATCACAGTGATAAACGGACTTGTCGGGATCGTTGTTCCAAAGCTTGCAAATGGCGCAATAGTAGCAGGCAGCCTCCCCCAAGCAGTTCTTGCAAGTCTGGCCGACCGTCTGCGGGGTCTGGCATAGCATGCACAGCATGTATCTGGTCTCCCTCCTGGGCAGGGTATGATCCTCTGCCTCGTCATGACACAACCTGCAGGTGTACCACTTCTGACATGCGGCGCATTGGATTTTGACATTACGCTTGTAGTGCAGACAGCCCAGATCTGGCCTCGCCTGTACTGTGCCGTCTTCATCGACATCGGGAGGAGCATAGGTCTGGGTTAGGTCGGTCTGATTCAGGTCGAACACCGGCTGAGCGAATTGTGTGGAGCTCATGGACAGTGGCGATAGAGGACGGTCGGCGTCCGAGATTTTGATCCTGCCTCTGGTCGAGGGCGGCGACTGGGTCCTCGTGTATTTCTCTGTCATGAGGATGTGGACGAGTCTTGACTTCTCTGCTGGCGTGCCGTCACCGGACATGATGGCACTGATTCTATGTCGCAGATCACCCATGCCATCGTCTTCCGGTAGCTGGCCCGATCCATCTCTTCTGCGGTAGTCATTGCCACCGATAGCACCAGGCGTGGGCTCGAGCAGCGAGGAGGGGAGCTCATTGCCAGGGTGATTCATGGGATCTGAATGCGAATGTGCTCGGTCGCTCTCGGCTAATGCTCGTGACCGGTAGGGTAATTCCTGGGCTGGGTTCAGAGAGGTCTCGCTGGCCGTGCGATGTTCTTGCAGGCGCACAGGTCGATCCTGAGTCGTATCAGAAGCATCGAGTGGTGGGAAGGCAACGTGCCCGTCCTCTTCGGCGATGGCATTGTCTGGCATTGGATCCAGCCGAGGGGAAGGGATGACGTCGAGGTTATTCATTTGGTTTGCCCATAGTTGGATGTTTCTGGCCAATGTCTGCCAGGTGCCCTCTGTGATCTCATCTCTGCCCGAGGTAGAGAGCGGAGGTGGTGTTGTTGTATGCCACAGTCGAGACGGGTAGAATCTTTGCAAATCAGGCACGGCAGGTAAGTACCCGGTTTGATGCACTTGGGCAGGCGCGTCAGTGGCAGACTCGGGGCTGTCTGAATGGGGACGAGGAGCTCGCGACGAGAAGCGACGCGCTTGACGAAGCACTGGCTCGACTATGAAGGATGGGAGGTATTCACTCATTTGTGTATACTCGCATTCTTTCTTTTATCTAATGAACCTTGTCTATTGCATATGCAGCTCTCGATCATGAAGGGGAAACACATGAACACATGTCTGCATCGCAATACCTCGAGCGCCCGCGACGCCCCAAACACGCCACGTCATAGGCCAAACCAAGGCCAGCCAGGCCCAGGATCTGAGGCTTAGGAGGCGTTCCATGGATCTGAAGCATGTGACAGTCTCGTCTCTCCTAGACAATCTCGTCTCTCTCAGCTTGCTGCTAAGGCGACAAGCAACCTCCAATGCACCATATATTGAGGCAGATCTGGACGAGGGCTATGACAACATTTCCAATCTATTCTCCACCAGCTGCTGGACACTGTATCAATGTGTGAGCACCGTAGAAATTTCACGTTGGAATCCAAATACGGCGGCTGATGCAGGCCGCACCTTCGGACAATAAATGATAGTACAGAGATGCTGTGTATGATGATGACGATGCGACGGCGGTCTTGCGCGACGGTGTAGCTGGCTATCAATAGACAGACTGCGGTTGCTATTACTCACCTAGCTTGCTTCAAACGTCTGTCCTTACTGCTTGCTATGTCGCAAGCAAGACAAGTTGCATCATGCCAGCAATGATCCACCAAACTTAACCCCCCAATCACTTGTAATTGTCTCACGACAAAGCCACACTTATCTAGACGCTGTCTTGCTTCACGCACGGCGCCATGTTTTCTCTTTTCGGGTTCGACCATGCAATGCTCATGATAGCGGAAGCTGGACAGGCCTGGCTTCAACCAGCTCCAGGCCTTGAACCTCTGAGCTCCACCAGTCGCACTTCCCTACTTGCGGATATACGTCTCTAGTCGCATCGACCCCAAGATCCGTGTACCTCATGTCAACTTCGTTGTCGCCTTTCCCCTCCACATCATCGACGTGGTCGCTGCTTGAACACCTACTTTGGTGTCTGTTGCCCTCTCGAGTCGAGGCAGAGTGTTCTAGGCGAGCTTCAACATTCCCTCAAAGAGGTCGATCCCAACGCTATCGTGCATCAAGCCAAGTTAACTCGTGGTGAAGGTATCGGGGTACTTCTGACAGCACAAAACCTGCGATCAGCTTGAAACTTCGCCTTGTGCTCTAAAACACATTTGCATTGATCACACACTTCGGCCAGAGTACAAAGGAAGGCTTTGGTCCCAGACTCCCCTTTGTCCTCGCGGTCCGAGCGTGATACCGATCACGAACAATGTGGGTCCTCGCTTCAGAGCGTTTTTGAGCTCCTTCCGAACGCCATCTCGACTCAACAGGCGCAGACGGGGGGCTCCCAAGCCAGCCAACAGACGAGTTCCTGTGTCTCAAGATTTCAAGGCTGGCTGCTTGTTGCTAGCAAGGTACCACAGTTCAACTCGTATTTGGATCAACGTGCGATAGTGTCAGTCCGTCATGAACATTCACGGCGTCGAACCTTTTCAGGTTCTTTAATGCGTTTGACGGTGAGGTCCTGCTTACATGCTTGTATGGCTTTTCGAGGTGTGTCCTCCGCATGGAAACTCGTGCTTGAAGGGCGGTCTTGGAAGGCTTCCTTCGGCGATCCTAACGCTCGAATTCTGTGATGGATGCTGCTCACCTCTGCTGCAGGCTCGAATGCCATGACGGCGTTATGCTATGATATGTAGCGCTTTCTACCTTCAATTGCTCCCTGGCTGTCTTCCTCGGAACGATCCAGCACCCTGCGACCATGGACCCTTGAGTGGTGGTCTTTGGAGTGTTGTTCGAATTGGACTTTGTATATCCGATCTATCTATCTGCGCTACTGCGCCGGACGACATGCAGACGTGTGTTTCCGTTAAGGCGCCGAGCACTGTCGGCACGTCGACTTCACGAACGGATGCTAGCCCTACACTGTTCTCAAGGATCGCAATCATTGCGTGTCCCATTTCACTAGTCTTGCTGAAACGGTCAGCAAGCGACCTATCATCTCAACACCTCGGTGGCACTGATACTGAATCCTTTGAAGTTGGAGAGAAAGTCCTCGCTAAACCTCAGACAACGAGATATTCGCCGAGGATAGGAGCTACCTTGCACGCCACATCCCGTACTGGCAGGCACAACTTGCTGTTCATCACTTAGCATGCTGATCTGGGTGTCAACGGACAACGTCCGCCCCAGCACACCTGGTCACATTGCTTGGCCCCACATTTCGTCAGTCTAGCACATGAAGCATGTGAAAAGTGCCTTGTTTCATTCTTTAGACGGCAGCGTACATCTACGTCTTTGCTACAGCCACTAGACTGGGTCGCAAAGGCTTTAACTTTTGGCTTTATATAATTACAGCACAAGCTCTCGCTCATCACCTTCGTAAAGATGGCCACCAACTTCAACACTCTTCCACAAGAACTGCAAGTCATGGTCCTTGCGCGGATTCCATACAATCTGCACGACTTTGGCAACATCCGCCTTGCGAACAGAGTCGCCTACACAGCCTTCAACTCGCCCGTTCTACCTGCAGGGATCCTTGAAGCACAATACGAACCTTTATTCGAGATCAGGAAAAGACTCCAAGCAATCAGCTACCAGGTTGGAAGCATGGACTGGGAACTCGTAAGATATTGCTGGAGAAAACTCCATTCCCGCAGCGGCAAGGCAGTGCGCAATGCGTCTCAGGCCACAGAAGAGGTTCAGATCACAGCCATCGCCTTGCTGGACGTATTCGGCTTCTGGCAACAGTATATGGCGAACGGAGGATGGTCCCTCCGCCAAGGTCTACAGAGAGGTATACTCGCCGTTTCGAGAATAGTTTGTCTTATACTTCCGCCCGATGCGCTACTGTTGTTGCGGTATATCACCGACACCATCCATACTTCGCTTCATCACCACCACGGCCACAATATACTACTCACATCTATTACTGACAACCCAATTGAAGCTGAGGCGGAAGCAAACGTGTGTTGCTTCAATATAACATTCGAAAACAGTCTCTTAACGATGTCTGCAGACGAGTTCGAGCGTTTCAGCGAGCTCAATTATGCTCAACCACGTTTTGCGGCAATGGAGAACAATGCAAAAATTATCCGTAGCGTACTGGAACAACCTCATACCGAATCAGAAACAGTACGAAACCCTTGGCTCCTTCAACTGACGATGGATCAAGTCGTGAAGAGCTCTCTCGTCGCTCGCCAGAACATTGTCGAAGACCTCACTGCTGCAGTCGATAACATGGGTCTTGGCTATACCATCGGCACTCCACTTCAGCCACGGGGTCCCCGTACCAGATAGCGTTGATGATCTTCGAGCAAGAATGGGGGCTCAGCTCCGCAGTATTAGCAGAGTCAGCGACCGTATTCGTGATCTCTTTGAAGACAGCAACGCCGCGGGGAAGATCATCGAAGGCATGGATATTGCAAATATCGCTACTGGGATCATGAGGACTTTTGAGGAGGTAACTTTTGTGACGGATGAAGAAGTTGTAAAAGCTATCCAAGTAGACGTGGAGCTCCTGGATCTCGACACCTGGCTCTGAATATTTGGTCAGAAGGTACTGCACGTCAACCAAAAGCCATCCCACTCGAAACAAGGACTCGACTGAGGTGTTGCTAGCAGACGAGTAAGAGGCAATCGGAAGAACACACCACCTAGGTCAGGAACGAACGAGGTACCTTTAACAGATGAGCAGAAACGAGGAAGACCTAATGGTGCGTTATCAGCGGTCACGATGGTGGTAGACTTGAAGGACAAGGTCACGAAGGCGTGATCGACGTCAGACTCAGATTTCCTAGGAACTCGTTCAGTACTACGTTGTCTACCGGTCTGTATCTCAGAGTTGGTCAAGCGAAATCGAAAGGATAGATAGAACGCTTGATGTTGGGTTTCGCTAGATGTTTCACATGGCTATTAACGCTGGAGTATAGCGAAAGCTGGTAGAAGAAATACAATCATCAATTTTGGGTGTGATGCAGGAAGATTGTCCTGCAATTCATGGAATCTTTCAGTGGCCCCAATTCGCTTGCTTTTTGCCACACAAACTTCGACATGAAGTATGTTTATCCGATCAGATTAAGAACGACCCTGCTTCTTGTTTCACTGGTTTCTGTTGGTTACACAGAGAGGCGCTTAGAGTCCTTCTCCCCACTGTCGTCTCGTCGATCGCTTTCTCGGCATGTTGGATCTTGCAAGCCTCTGATGGAGGTTTGACACTGACGACTAGAATGTACGTGGCGTACTCGATGTAGCCTGGCTGACCATACCGTCTGTCAGTATACAACTCGTCACCCCCTTAGGCTTCTATTGACAAGCTGATAGCAATCGCAAATCGGAAAGGACTGGGTTGCTTGGAAAACCACTATGCTATGGAATCTGAGGCGAGTAGGTTGATCTTGACGTACTTCTGTCAGCTTCCACTCGTACCTTTTTGTGTCGCAAGGTTGCAATGTTCGCATCTTCCTTCATTAAGAAACGCAACAGCTATCAGCCTGTCTATGTATGCTCTGCTGTGGCAGCATCTGCTATTGTTGCACCGTGATCCTGTACCCACCTACACTACTGTAACAGTGCTCTGATTATGACCAAGACAACGTATTCCACTGTCTATCTTTTCGGCGTAAAGGAAGAAGAAGCTGCACAGTACAATCAAAGCTCTCCACCAACTAAGTCTCCCGTTTGTATGAACCATCTGTGAACGTCGTTTCACTTATGCTACGTCAGAATCGCCACATCGCTATGCAATACATGACACTCCTAGACAAGGCTGGGATCTCTTCATTCGATATTTCACTTATGGCGCAGCATAGATCTTTTGGGCTGTGAGCACCTCTGGTCGTCTGGGTTTGACGATGTCGAGCATGGTTCTCTGCGTTCAACCACCTGCAAAACCGGGTGAATCAACCTCGACAGCAACCGATATGTCCTCTTTACTTGATCTGCCTGACGAGGTGCTAGCCATGGTCGTAGCATGGATCCCATACCAGCCGCAAAACCACGCGATATTGTCATCAGTATGCCGGCGACTCAGAGCCGTGATGTGCATATTATGGCTTCCGCGGGAGATTGCACGGCACCAGTACCAACCTTTTCGACAATTGTGTGTTTGCACCATGGGCGACATCAATTTCAGCAAGAAAGAGCCTTTGGCGTTGTGGAAGAAAGACCAGTTTCACAAGCACTGGATATCGATGGTTCAAAAACAGACAGGTCAACCTTGGAATCTCTGCGCAGCCGCTATCGCTCTTGCAGACTACATTTCTGACAATGTAGAGAAGCTGACAGGGGGCTCGTTACTGCCTGAGAAAACAAGGAGATGGCTCGTCATGCTCTTTCTTTCGAAGGTGGTACGAGCACTTCCCTCTGCTGCAGTCGTACTACTTCGATATACCTTTGATGCCACGCAAAGCGCGATCTTTAGGCGATTTGCGTACGATCCCGAGAAAATCGCCTCGAAACGCGCACGCAACAATCCGATGAATGTCAAAGCCTCGTACTTCATCATCATGAATTGTATCGAAATCAACGAGCTGTTTGGTAAGGAGTCTCAATTTCACACGGCGACCACAGCCAGGAACTTTCTAAAAGTTCATGACGCGAACATCGAGATGTCCAAGAATATTTGCAGGCTACAAGGAGAGGAAGCCGCCGAAGCTTGTCTTGACATCTCATTCCGGAGCCGTACACCTTCCTCATGGAGCCTCGCTATGCACCACCGCCTGTTGGCTATCGGTAGGGAGGGCAGCCTTCTGGGAAGGATCCAGGTCAGGGACGTTCCTGTAGACGCCGACCGGCCCACAGTCTTGTCGACAAACTATGAACAGATGAAGTCAATCAACGCCGCGATCCATCAAAGCTTCGATGACCCAAATTTTGTTGAGTCCCTCCTCGGTAAATTGAACCTAACGGCAGTTGGCGCGACTATCGTCACTGTAGCAGAAGGCATGAACGGGATGGACGTCAGCCGCTTGAGTGTGGAATTAGGGAAGGAGGACACATTTGCTCAGTAAATCCACGAATGCACGATCTAATAGAGGAGGCAGTCGCAGGGGCGATCGCTGTTGATGAGTGAGTAATAGCTTACCGGTAGACGTCGACGACGTTGAAGATCACTGGAGGAACTTCGGGTAATTGCAGCCACAAAAGGGGCTGAAGCAGAGCTACGGTCGAGTGCTATTGCTTTGCCGCACTCGAGCTCCCCACCGCCGTTCGTGGTCATACTGCAAGTGGTCGACTTCCTTTAAGGGCCATGACTCTTACTCTTTAGCTGCTCGATCCAGCTCTTTTGCATAATTACCCTCATCTGTTACTGAGTTGAGTTTGGAGTTCTTCTTTCACTCAGTAGGAGCCAGCCACCAAGTTTCCGTGGCGCTAAGCCAAACTCTATTCTTGGCAACCACAACACTGTCGTATCTCTTGTCTCTGTGACCTTTCAACATCGTAATCGCCAGCTTCAGTCCTGTGGCATTCGAGCTTCGCGCACACTACCGTCAGGATGGCTAGCGAAGAGGTTAAAAACGGCGCCTTCGTCTACCGCGACGCTCTCTTCGCCGAGGTTGGCGATGGTAAACGTCATCCCCGCGCCTCCGCTCCAGAGCTCAAAGACCTGCTGCTGCCTAAGAAGAACAGCACTCCAGCGAAAGATCAAGTTGCTCACTGGTACGAAGCTCAGCTCATTCACTATGGACTGCCACGAGTCAAAGACAAGAACGCAGCTAAGGTACGCTTGCTGGGGGCGATCAACACTGGCAACCTGATTGTGCCAAGCCACGTGCAACAGCTTGAGGTAGACTTGAAGAAGCAGTATGCGAGTGCTCAGAGGAAAGCGAAGAACGCGGCGAAGAAAGCTGAAAGCTCGGAACCAGTAAGTGCTGGGAAGAAGAGAAAGGTGAGTGACATGGAGGGTTCGCACAGCACAGGCACGAAGACAAAGATGTCATTCACAGTAGGCGACATGACTGTCAACATCGACCATACCACAGGTGGCAGCTCTAGTGCTGCTGCTAAGAAACCAAAGACGGTATCCACAACAGCAAAGAAAGCCGTTACGACAAAGGCGTCAGCGAAAGAGCAGATTTCCAAAGCCTCTCCGACCAGGATAACAAAGACAAAGCCTGCGAAGACGGCAAAGCCTTCTGCCGCAAAACCAAAGGTCAAGTCAGTCGCCTCAACCAAGCAAGTCGCACAAGGTAGCGCAAATTCAGGCGCGGGCATTGGCAATCATGTCCGTAAACCACAAACTGCGCGGAGGGGCAGACCATTCAACCACTCGCCTGAGCGACCTGCTCCTGCTCGAGACCCGACGCCAATGTCATTATGCACAGACGACGAAGAGCCTCCGCCACCATACGCTGAGTACGAATCAGATGATGGTGAAGACGGCAACTCAACATCGAGCGAGGGTCAACACGTCGTTCAGATATCGGGCGCATACGCGATATCGACTTCTTCAGACCGCTCTGCTGAGCTCATAGTTCGCATCTCTCATATTCGCGACCAGCTCTGGGGCCGCTTCACTATAGGCCCAAAGACAGGCATAATCCGATTGGACAACATTAACGACATTGCTAGGTCAGCTCGGAAATCCTTCGGTTGGAGGTCAGAAGATTGCGATACAGATCAACTGCGTTTTGGTAAGGGGTGTGACGGGTGGATCGAGTTTGATGGCGGCGGTGGTGTACAAGGTGCCTTCCATGGGTTAGCCGGGGGGGCCGATACTGACTTCGTGGGCGGTCTAGAAGAGGGTTTTGGACATGAAGTCGAGCAGGACAAGGAAAAGATTGTTGGATCTTGGGCGAGTGAGTGGCATGAATATCCTGAGCGTGCCTATGGGAGAAGGTGACGGCAAGGACGGATTGTTTTCAGTTGCGTAGGTGTACTTCATGTTCCTCAGCAGTCGAGCCGAGCATGTCATGCTCTAGAGAGAGCTCTTCTCCAGGAAAACCACGATACAATAGACGTCCTCTGACCTGGGGTAGAGCCTCCAGCTTGATATAGTGACACGGCGAGCAAAGAGTCAACTAACGCAGAAGTCTGGCACGCTGCACGTGACAGCGTTAATTGTGACTTTGGTGGCTTTTACGCGGTCTTCACCCTCGCGCCCTCCACCCTTCACTGTTGTCGCCGCCGTTGAACGCCACTGCTTGTGAGCGCAGTGTGTGGAGCCATGCTGTGGTTGTCGCCTTACACTTTGGACTAGATGTTGCTGTCCGAAGCAGGTAGATAACTTTTTCCGCTTCATCAAGTACAGTCTCGGCCATTCGTCCTTCAACAATGAACATGCTGGAGTAGCCTTTTCAGCTCGGCGACTTCGACAATTTCTACGAGATCATCGGACATATCACAGAAGCCGGCTTAGAATGTCTGGAGATGCTTGATAAGAAACGCAAGGATTTTGAAGAAGGACGAGGTCCACAGGTCGTTGGTGTTGTTGATGAGGCGGTTGCAGAATTTAGACGCAAGATTGAACGATTGCAGAGGTGCTGTCCGCGGAAAACTTGATGATGAAGACCTGGTTTTTACCTTTAGAAGCACACATTGTTTGTACGAGCCAGGTGCCTGTTGGCCGACGAAATGATGTTCTTGAATGAAAGCAAGGAAGCATACCTTGGAGACGTGTGATGGCTAGCCGAGTTCATTGCGCTTTACCAAGACTGTAGGCAGATGATGGTCACAATAGATGTAAAGATGCTTCGCGGTAATCGATGGTTGTGCACAAGTACTGGAACACGCTCACAGAGGGTTGTTGGGCGTGGAGTTGCGCTGTGAAACCAAGAGAGCTCTCCGCTCCGCCCATGCTGATCAGCACTCGTTCGTGACTCGTTCGTGTCGTGTGGAGTCGAGTCCCCGCAAAGCTTAAAACGCCCGGAGGGGGTTTTAAAGATCGACACGTCGATCATTTTGAGCGCGCCCAGCTCAATGCATGGTGGTCATCGTTTCCCGGATGTGTGCTGTCAAGAGAGTAATGTCAGCTCCTCATCTAGCATGGGTGTGGGTCAATCGAGAGCCGAGAGCCCAATGTGCTGCGGCAACGTGCTTAATACCACTAAGCCCAGTTATCACCTGAGGACGATCTGTCTTTCTTCATTCGGACTTAGTCAGGATAAAAAGAACTGTACCTGCACAACATGAGATGCTCTCTGACTACTCGCGGGAAGCAGCCCTGGATGGCGCTACTAGTCTTGAGCTCCCGAGCTCATGGGCTGCCGTTAGTTGAACGAACAGGCGGTATTGAGCTGGCAATCCCGGGCTCTGCGACTGGCGCTTCAATCGGACACTCAACCTCGTTCTCGTCCTTTTCCTTCGAGCCGGCCTTCTGGGTAGAGTTCTTCGGTAATGCATCCCACCCTAATGAGCTCACTTTCCAACTGCTAGCGCACATTTTCGAGCGAGGTGGGCAGCCCACCATCAGACCCGGAGGTATAACCATGGACAGCATGATATTCGATCCTTCAGCAGGGGATCCAGTGCGGACAACAAGCGGGGAAGGCGGCGTGTATCGTACTACCGTGGGCCCGGCGTATTACGAAAGTTGGTCGAATTTTCCGGATAACATCAAGTTCGTATCGACGCTGAACTTTGGAAACGATAGCTTGGATATTGCTCGAGATATGGCTGTGGCTTCTGTAAAATACCAGCAGGACCGGATCTCATATTTCGAGCTTGGGAACGAGGCTAACAATTATCCTTCCGAGAGGTGGGACAACAGTACTGAAAGATATGTGCAGCAATGGCAAAGCTGGACAGGGGCTATTGACGAGGCGGTCGCGGATGACTACAGCCACGGCCGATGGTGGGCATCCTCCGCCACGACGGATAACACGAGTCTACATGTGCGCCCAGTGGACCTGATTCCTGCAGGAATCGACTCAACTGGTGAAGTCTCCGTTTACTCTATTCACTTTTATGCCTTCGCGGCATGCGACCCTGAGCGAGCGGCTAAAGCCACGATTCCGAACATCTTGAATCATACGGATTTGGTCACGTATGCGGACGAAGAGATCTACCCTTCCGCTAAAGCAGCTCTGGACGCTGGCAAAAAATGGGTTATCGGCGAATTCAATTCTATCGCCTGCTCAGGTGCGCCAAATGTCTCTGACACTTTCGCACAGGCACTTTGGGTTGTGGATGTGCAGCTCATTAATGCTGTGCGCAACGCGTCGGCGGTCTACCTCCACCAAGGCGCCACGCTTGTCTTCCAGAGCACTCAGCAAGTCAATTCAGCTGGAGACGATGGGTCACCTGGATATTCGACGTATGACCTCTTCTATCCGAGAGACGGAAACAAGCGGGGAAAGGCTAGAGCACTTCCCAGCTATGTCAGTCAGCTGTTTCTGGTCGAGGCATTGTCTTCGCCAGATACTCGTGTTCGAGCCCTGGACACGCCTGAAGGGTTAAGCCAGGATCACTTCTCGGCGTACGCATTCTATGTTGACAGCAGTCTTAGTAAGCTTGCTTTGATCAACATGATGCCCTACTACGCCAACTCTACTTCAGACTATACTGCTAGCTTTGATGTGTCCCAGCATTGTGGTCCGCAAGGGAAGGCATGGGTCAAGAGGATGACGGCTCCGTATGTTGACACCGGAGACACGCAGATGGTCACATGGGCCGGTCAGTCATTCGAGACTGGGAGTGTTGTTGGCGATGTTGAGATAGAAGAGGTTGGCCGAGATGGCGTTGTAAAGGTCAGAGGAAGTGAAGCTGTGCTTGTGTTGTTCAACAAGGAAGACGTATATGGCTTTTAGTTGGCTTGACCACTTCCGACCTGCGGAGTCTACTATCGCAACAGTTTTCATTCAATGGCGGAGCTGTGGTCTTACGCCTTCCAGCTGTAGGAGGGGGTCCATAGACACTTTCCTGCAATTACTATCCGTACATTGCTAGTTTTTTTGCTTTGCAGGTTACCGATTTCCGACGGCGATAAGCCCTTACACACGCGTCTGAACACTCTATACTCTTGTATGAATATAACTAGCTTATCACTGCGGGCAGAGCGATAGTAGTTCCAGGTGAAACAAAAAGCGTTTCGCTAATTTCGATCGCTTAACTTGCTTAGTGTACGAATATTGATTGCAGCGAGGGGTACATCTGCTGGGGCTGTCAATTCGCTCGGTGATATCCCGAGATTAGTTGCGTCACATCTGGTTTGGAAACCGCTTATTCGAAACACGAGCTTTCCTTGTGAGGTGTATCAGAGCGCCAGAGTATCTTTGATCGTACAAGCAGTCACATCCAGTCCCAGGAGCACCCAAGATTACCTCTCTCATGGTAGGCCTAAGCAGCTACCGAATACCCCGCAACATGGGGGGTCTTGATCATCCAGTTGATGCGGCGCGATCATACACCGAAGGTGCAGATCACTGCCACAAAGCTTGCGGTGCTGTTGTAAGATGACAGCGTTCTCCTACCGGACCTGCATGCTACCCCTGCCACTGAAGCAACAAGACAAACATCAGTCTGTTGAAAAAGATGACTTCGAATCTCGCAGGCTCTGAGACGCGCCAAACTTCTTCGTCATCCTTGCGTTACCTGACGCTTGACGATGTCTCGCCCTATGACCACAGGCTTCAAATTGGCAAGTCTGCTACTCTTGCCTAGCTTATTCCTAGGTCTTTCATCAGCAAGTGGGGATACTGCAACTGGTCTAGATCTTAGAAGATATCGATCGGACACTTTCCAGTCGCCACGGGCTGGAGTGCGATGGCGACACTGGATCCAAAGTGCTTGGATCGAGGATGGGGTCCTTCAGTCAGATGTGGCGGAGATGGCAAAGGTCGGGTCGGAAGGATTCGAGCTGTTGAGCTACCAGTCATACGGACAGAGAGGCCCCACACTCGAAGATCCCACGTACTACTCTTACGGCGCTGAGCAGTGGAATGAAGTCCTGATTCAATACGCCGACGAAACAAGGAGACACGGCATGTTCATTGATTGGGCGATGGGCCCAGACCAAGCCGCTGGCGTGCCATACCCACCTGATCAGGTAGATACACCAGGCTTCAACACGGAACTTGTGATGGGTAGGACATTCCTTACCCCAGGCACAACTTGGAATGGCACTTTGCCAGAACCGGAGCTGGTACAACTTACTGGCTACGATGGCCAGGTCAACTTTACCGCTCCCATTACGCAAAGACAACTCGAAGGCGTCATAGCTGTGCAGATACTGCCGACCATCAACCAGAGCACAGCAACTCTTGGTATTGACTGGTCTACGCTACAGGACCTCACGACATGGTCTGGAAACGTGACTAGTGAATCACTGTATACGGCACCTGAAGGCGAAGATAGCTTGATTATAGCATTCTACTCTCGCAGAAATGGCTACCCGGAAGCAGTCCCTGGATTTGACGGTCCCAAGCCAGGTCTGCCGGGATCGTGGGGATCATACGTGCATGACCACTTCTCAGTGCTCGGTGCACAGAAGGCTATCGAGTCCAACCAGGAACACGTCTTGTCACAGGCACAGAACGCGCTGAACAAGAACGGTACCGGTGTTGCCATGTGGGCTGACTCAAATGAATTCCGAGCACAGTTGTACTGGACCGAAGGTTTGTCTGAAAGGTTTCAACAAGATCATAATTACTCGATACATCTAGCTCTACCAGTACTGTTCGGCGGCAAGAGGCCATTTAGCGGTGCAAACACGCCAAGCCAAGTCTACGATTACAACACCTCTTTCGACTCAGAACGTTTTCGGAACGACTTCAAACAAACACTGACTAATGCTTACTTGGACTATGGAAAATATTTGACAGACTATGCGAGGACAATCGGTCTGAAGTACTCAGACCAGCCAGCATACAACTTTCCTTTGGATGTTGGCGCGGCCTCAACAGTTGCTGACATCCCAGAATGCGAGAGCTTAGGCCAGCCATCGATCGACCTGATCCGTCAATTTTCCGGTGGAGTCAACCTCGCTGGGCGCAACATCTTCTCTTCTGAGATGGGTGCAGGAAGGTATCTGGCGTACGAATCAAGAATGATCCAACTGATTCAGGATGCGCGGCTGGCGTTTGCGGGAGGAGTAAACCAGATCATCCTACACGGCTACCCCTCGAGCACGAACTACGTCGAGACATCGTGGCCGGGCTTGACGCCATTCGTCTATGAGTTCTCAGAGATGCATGGACCACGACAACCTGCTTGGCAGCATTACGACCAATACATGGAAATGTTTGGACGAGAAATGTGGGTGCTGAGGCGGGGTACGCCCAAGATGGATGTTGCTGTTTTGCGCTACGGGTGGGATCTCCAGTTCGATGCTGCCGACAAGACGAAGAGGAATGTTGTGTTCAGAACCGATGACCTGACTCGCTCGGGGTACAGTTATGAGTAGGTCAGCAGCTATGCGCTTGGTCTTGATGATGTAGAGGTGGAGAACGGCAGGCTGATGCCTTCAGGTCCTGCTTACAAGGCTCTACTTCTGAACAGGGCCGCAAATTTGACTGTCACGGCAGCACAGAGAGTCCTGAGCCTGGCACAAGAGGGTCTACCGGTGGTAATCTTAGGCTCGTTACCAGATGACATTCCAGGTTACGATATCGATGGTTCTAGCAAGGCTGTGGTCATGTCTACTATGCAAAGTCTGCTGAAGCTCACCAATGTCGCACAGGTAGACCAGGAAAGCGAAGTACCGGACACACTAGCTAAGCTGGGCGCATTGCCTTCCGCAAGGATCTACTCGGGTATTAGGGACTACCCGCTAATTGTACGAAGAAGAAGCGAAACCGATGCTGAATTGTACTACATCTTCAATCAGGGAGGCTCAAGCATGTTCTCGACCGGGTTCGAAACGCCCTCAGAGTGGAACACCAGCGTCTTTGTGCTCGATCAGCTCACTGGAAAGACAAGATCAGCAGCTACGTGGTACCTTGACAGCTCGCATAGGGTCAACATGACATTCTCTCTAGCCACCAACCAATCGTTGATCCTAGCTTTGACCGACGCAAAGATCTATCAGGATGCAACTGCGCTACCAACGACCATTGTTGCGGCAGATCCTGCAATCGAAGTCTCAGCAGCGCAAAATGGATCACGCATCGAGTTGCGGTCATTCTCACCAGGATCTAGGAAGTACACCTTGTTAGATGGCCAGGCGCGAACAGTCAACTTCTCCAGCTGTAGTCAATCGTCGCTAAATCTTACCAACTGGAACTTATCTTTGCAAAGTTGGACCCCAACGAGCAACCTCAGCGACGTATCAACAGTAAAGACGAATTCTTCCTACAAGATGACTGATGGCCTGATCCCATGGGATGAACTACCTGGTCAGTACAACACATCTGGCGTCGGTCTCTACACGACGAAATTCTCCTGGCCATCTTGCGCAACTGCTTCAGTGGGGGCAGAACTCCGTCAGCCATCAATATTCCATACACAGCGTGTTTGGCTCAACGGTCAGATGCTACCGTTGATCGATCCTGTGAATCCGAAACTGGATATCACGGACTGGCTTTTTGAGGGCGCCGTGAACGAGTTGATAGTTGAGGTAGCCTCGCCCCTACTCAATGCTATAAACTCTTATCCTGGTGATGAGATCAGAAGCGTCGGCTACACGAGGGCAAGAAAGCTGGCTGAGGGAAAGGTGAAGAGGGGCCACCAGAGCTACGGGTTGACGGGGCCTGTCGAGGTCGTCCCATTTGCGAAAGTATCCTTGCAGCTCTGAGCGTACGGAAATGCTCAACGTTTTGGTCTGCCGGACTCATCTTTGCATGGGCATTTCTCAATGAATAAGATCATTTCCTCTTCGATAGCTTTTACAGTACGTTAGCTATGGCCCCGTCCATGACTTAAAGGCAAGCACTTACCTTCCGTCTCGAACCTTCGACGGTATTGCCTGGTCGTATCTTCACTGACTCTGAACGGTAACGGCTATTGGGCTTGTCGAGGCGCTTATTGTCCACGTACAAGCATGATGTGCTGTGGATCGTCCCATAGTGACTGAGGGTATGGCATCTCGATAGTACATTACATCTCACAGTAACCTTCGACAATTAGCAACGGTAGTATTCACTAAGGAAGCTATATAAGACAGGCCAACGAGATTGTGCAACTACACTATCGGCACAACGATGATGCGCGCCAATACCATGCAGTCAATTTGCAGGCGACGATAAACCAATGGACGACGTGCCGGATTCAACCGTGACTAACCATGATCAAACACAGAGATCTATATAGGTCACGCCAGAGCCAGTCCCTCTTCTCTGCCGGCATCAAGCCTCATCGGCTTAGTCGCAGGTAACCACCAAGTGGAAGAAACGACCCTAGTGCGGTATTCCTCACGATAACGATACCCTTGCCAAAGAATGACGTTGAACATATCATCGACACCGCAAGTGTGCAGCAGATGCAACGAGATCTTTGGACATACGGCTTGCATTCCTGACGCATTGACAGGAAAGCTAACCTTTAGTCGCGACACTGAGTATCTTGCCTCACCACGAGCGCAAGCTTGCCCGTTGTGCGTGGAACTCGTCACAAGCTGGGGTGATCATCTTCCAAAAGATCCTAAGTTCTCCATACGTCTGGAGGACCTTCGATACCAACACTCCAAAGGCACAAGTCTCTGCTGCTTGGACCGATGTATCTTTTCCCCTGTCATTTTCGCTTTATGCTGTAAGAGGTAAGCCGAGTATCTACGAGAAGCCGTAAAGGGCGCGATCGATGGATACTGATCAGCTTGTACGCTTGCTCTCTAGCCGACCCAGCGTCTGCTTTCGTCCACGCCTACCCAGTCAACCTTGATGTCGCATCGATCCAAAGCTTCGAGCAGGCCAAGAACTGGATTGACTTATGCGATAATAATCATCCGGAATGTGCAAGGTGGATGTCTACTGTGATGCCGCTGAGGCTCCTCAGTGTCATGCCAGCGTCGAGTGATCGTGTCTCGCTAGTCGAGACAAGCGGCCGGTTCCTTCGATTCGCAGCCCTAAGCTACTGCTGGGGTAAGAGGGCTTTCCTCACCACACGCACGACTAATCTCAGTCAACATCTCCAGGAAATCTCTATTTCTGACCTTCCACAGACCGTCCAGGATGCTATCCAGTGCACGCGACGACTTGGGTTGCCCTACATCTGGGTTGACGCACTTTGCATCGTACAGGATGACGAGACTGAGAAGCACGAGGAAATTTCACGCATGAAAGATTTTTATCGCGGTGCCTACCTTACCATCTCCGCCTCCAGCGCTGGAGCTTGCCAGGATGGATTCCTCCAGAGGCGTCAAAGCATTGAGAGCTGTTTTGAAATGTGCGTCAGGTTACCCAAGGGGACGAACGGCCGCATACAGTTTGTCAAGCAGCAATTGAAACCTCATCCAAGGCTGTCAATGTGTCCTGGGGCTGAACCTGTTAGCTATCGAGCCTGGACAACGCAAGAATCATTGTTGTCGAGTAGAGTGCTGATCTATGGCCGGATCCAGCTCTTTTGGTTGTGTCGACGCAGGTTTGCCGCAGATGGCGGCAATATGGATTGGCAAGACTTCAGTACCATGCTGCCTGGCTGCAGCTGAGTTTGGGTGACCGAGGCGCACCGCGCAGCGACTCAGAGCTGAATCAGTCATTCAATACCGAATTCGATCGATTTCACAATGAATGGACATCGCTTATTTCTGTCTATTCTGGCCGAAGTTTGAGCTATCAGCACGATAAGCTTCCGGCCTTGTCAGCAATAGCATCTCTGTTCCAGGATGCAATGCGCGACGAGTACATTTGCGGCTTGTGGCGTAATTCTATACTTTACGACATGACCTGGGCCCCTGCAAGACATTGGGTTTCGCAAGCAGCAGACGCTAGAGGCTACGTTGGGCCATCTTGGTCGTGGGTCTCCTATCCAGATCTCGTCAGGTATGTCCAGCACTGGGCTACCTGAGCAGACTACATAGTACCTGCTGTCTGGATAGCAATTGTGATCGTCCTCTGTGTCCAGATGTCCAAACTGTTTGCTGGACTCTCATGTTTGTGTCAGTCATAACCACACTGTACTTCATGCCGCCTCTCTACTCTTACTGTTATTCTCCTTACCTACACAGCACCCGACCACTCTACTCGTTCTACTACCACGACACCACGCTTCGACGACACTCATCATGTCAACAAGTTCTAAGCCAGACCAAAAGAAGCAGCCATCAGAGCACACCCAACGTCCTAGCAGTGAATGCAGAGACCTCGTCGACTTTCTCAAAACTCGTGATCGACAGAAGCTGAGGCTAGAGACCACGGTCGCCGTTTGCAACGATATAGCGCAGATGACCAAGGCTGACTTGCCAATACACACGTATGAGCCATTCTGCCGATATCTGTTCAAAGCTATGCTTGACCTCCTAGAACAAAACGTCGGTACGCTCGACAAGCTAGCTGGATTCAACTACCAGGCTCAAGATGCCAAGCAATTCCGAGACCGTGTTGTGATCTCGGTCAAGGAAAATAGCACTAAGATCGTGAACTGTGCAGAAGAAATGGCTATCCAGCTCTTTAGATTGGGCCGGAAGGAGATAGGGGAAGAGATCATAGAGAAATTCGAGGCGATCATGAAGGCGAGCAAGCAGAAGTGAAGGATGATCCAGTCAACGGTCCAAGGGTGTCGACGTATTACGGCAGGCCAGAGAGCCATGTCGCTAGCTACTAGCTCTGGAAGTACGGCTTAAGCTCGCCCAATCGGCGTGTTCTGCCCCGTGCTGCAGCATCGCGTCATTTCGGTTTCTGCACGGATCTGCTATCTGTCTTGCTGTAGTAGTACAACAAAATATCTTGAGCCCCACCATTTTCTGTGACTGCTGTTCCTTTGTTTCGTTACTGATCCCGACTGGCAGAAGCTCCAGTCCGATCTAATTTTCGCCTTTGACAAAAGGTGCTCCAGGGTATCAGTTTGTCGGCTGTTCTAGAAGCTGGAACTGCGGCATCCGACGCGCTCGTAAGTAGGCTGAACCTGCGTAGCCCCCCTACTACGAGCTACAACCAGCATGCCGGTCAAGATAGTCCTAGGCTCCCAGTGGGGCGATGAGGGCAAAGGCAAGCTCGTCGACATCCTCTGCGCCAGCGCATCTATGTGTTGCCGTGCCGCAGGCGGTAACAATGCTGGTCACACAATCGTCGCAAACGGCATCACGTACGACTTCCACATCCTCCCCAGCGGTCTCATCAACCCAAGCTGCACCCTCAACCTCATCGGTGCTGGCTGTGTCGTCCACCTCCCCTCGTTCTTCAAGGAGCTCGGTGCGCTGGAAGAGAAAGGCCTGCAGAACGTGCGCCAACGAGTCAAGATCAGCGATCGCGCCCAGGTGTGTTTCGACCTGCACTGCGCCGTCGATGGCATAAGTGAGGAGATTCTGCGCTCGAAAGATGGCGCCAAGGCCATGATCGGCACGACCAAGAAGGGCATTGGCCCCTGCTACAGTGACAAGGTTGGCCGGAGAGGTGTCACCATGGGCATGCTCGTGAGCGACAACGGCCAGTGGGAGAAGAGGTTACGCACTCTCCACCAGGGCTATCTCGGAACCTACGGATCTGATGCGCTTTCACAATACGACATCGAGGCCGAGGTCAGCCGACTCAAGCAGTTTCGCGATGAGCTCACCAAGGGAAACTACATCCTCGACGCAACGCCCTTGCTATCGCGAACAATCGGCAACAATGGCAAAGCGAAACAAGCAGAGACCCAATTTGGCGACGCTCCAGAAAACACCAACGGCGTGCCCAAGGCTGATGAAGACGACTCCGCCCTGTTCTCCAACGTGCTCATCGAAGGCGCGAACGCACTGCTCCTTGACATCGACCACGGCACTTACCCCTACGTCACTTCTTCAAACACCGGCCTTGGTGGAGTCTTCACCGGGCTCGCGGGCCTCAGCCCTCTAAGTCTAATCCACCCCGACAGCAGCATCATCGGCGTCGTCAAAGCGTACACCACCCGCGTTGGATCCGGTCCGTTCCCGTCAGAACTGAACACCTCCATCCCCCACGTCTCCGCCGAAGACGCCCACGCCGGCGACGAACTACAGCGCATCGGCCGCGAGTTCGGCGTCACCACAGGCCGAAAGCGTCGCTGCGGATGGCTCGACCTCGTGCTGGTCAAGTACTCGTGCCAGGTGAACTGCTACACGCACCTGAACTTCACCAAGCTCGATGTCTTGGATTCGTTCGCCGAGATCAAGATCGCCATGGGCTACAAGAACAGGAGAGACGGGTCGGAGATTAAAGGCTTTCCGTCGGACCTCGATCTGATTGACAATGAGCATTTGGAGATCGTGTATAAGACCATGCCCGGGTGGAAGACGGAGACAACAGGCACGCGTGTGTGGGAGAAGTTGCCCAAGGAGGCCAAGGAGTACATTGAGTTTGTGGAGGCCGAGGTCGGAGTGCCGATCAAGTGGATCGGTACGGGCCCGCGGAGGGAAGACATGATTGTGCGATAGAGTAGACGAGGACCTAGCGGACTGCAAAGGTGGAACAAGTGATTGTTGTGGCTGACCTACTCGAACAGAGGGACGGGACAGCGGGAGAAGTGTTTCGGGAAGCGCTCGAGCTCAACTCGAAGGTGCGTGTCCGAATACTTACTCCACAGTTATAGAGCTATTGTGAGAATTCCATGCATATACTTTGATTGAACAGCTCAACTCCCGTACTTACAATTTACCACCCGTGGCAGGCACCAGGCCTGGGCTTACTACCATTAGTCCGCTGCGCGTTCCGCCACACCTCCTCCCAACTCGCACCCCACTTACATGCCCTGCAGTCCCACCCGCTCCTCACCGCCGGCAGATCACGAGCATCAATCTCGATCGCCACCCGCGCCAGCATACCCTCCAAATCCAACGTCTCGAACACGCTCCTCGCCTCGACCAGCGTCTCCGCGTCAGAAACCATAACAAGCAGGATCTGATTCAACAATTCCCCGAGATCAGAGCGTTCGCGGTCTTTGGCTGTCCTCGTATCGTTCAGGCCGCGCAGCTGGAAGAGCCGGAAATGCAGGCCCTCTGCGGCGCGGTGTGTGCTCGACTCGCGGCTGCGGCGCTTAGTGCGCGGGTCGATGCCAGCGGCATCGTCCACGATGAAGGCCGTGAGCTTGCGGTGGATCGTGCCGAGGGGCGGCGCGGACCATCGGTGGCGGTTGGGTGTCCAGGTTGGCGTTAGCGCGGACGCGGATCGCTGTGCTGCTGGCTGCGGCTGCGGCTGCGGCTGCGGTGGGTGGGGGTTGGGGCGCGGTGAGGTGGACGCTCGCTGTGGTGTGCATAGTTTCCTGTCTGTGATTAGCTCGTATGCTAGGTTGATTTGCTTCATGTTCTCTACTGCGTCGGGGCCTGCCTTGTCTGGGTGGTGGAGGAGGGCGAGGTTTCGGTATGCTTTCTTGACTTCTGCTTCTGTGGCGCTGGTGGGGAGGCCTAGAGTCGCGAAAAGCTCTTGTGGAGAGATACGGGGAGACATGCTGGGGTGGTTGTTTTGTTGTCTCTTCTGGTGGGGAGTAGCCTGTGGCGTGGAGGGAGAACGATGCTGAGTACCTGCGCAGCGATCAATGGTCGATCGAGTGAGTGGGTTGTCTCTTCAACGTGTGAAGACGAGGGCGATGCGTGATGTGCTGTTGAGCGGTCCAGGTGTCGGTGACTGAGCGTCTATGTACTGGCTGACATTTGGTGAACGCTCGAGGCTGAGACAATGCCATCAACAGCTTCGTTGTGGTCTGCATTGTAACAGGGAGCTATCGAGTCTTTGTTGAACCATAGGTCACGGCATTGTATGGTGCAGAAAGAGCTGTATTGTTACAAGCTGGTCAACCAACATGTCTTCCACCAAGGAGAACCGCATGAGTCGAGCAGACGGTGTTTGCCCCTGCCCTGCCATTCCTTTGCGCAACGAACTTCACGCTGAGAGCGTTCAAGTGTGCAGACAACCTGCGGCGGCCGAGAATCTGAGTGCGTTCCTACTTCGTCACGCCTTTTCCGGCAAGTCATGTCTTCCTGCGTAGTTTGATCAGGTCGTACATCCTGTACGAGATGGATGGGGTCGCACCACGATGCAAGTCATCCCGGCATGAGAGCACAAGCGGGTGCGGTTCCAATATGGTTATGGCCTGTATATTAGCTTCAAACGATCAATGTACCACAAAATCAGAACCACTTTTGGTAGCCTGAGGCGCAGTAGCTGATGTTGCAACAGATGAATTTTCGATGACAGATTGAGAGTCCGTACATAATGATCCTTAACGAGATCCCAATCCATGATGCAAACGAACACCACAAGTTTTGCAAATCAACTGTATCGCCTTGTATCAGCACATATATCTGTACCAAGATCGTACCTCGATAAGTTTATGCCTCCAGAATCACACCACAATACTCCCCAGGCTAGTACCGTCTTTGACGTATGGCAGAGACAGCCTCATTGTGCGATACGTCTTACAAAGCAGCGACAGCACCCACAAGGGCGATGGCAGCAGCGCCCACAGCTCCCATACCATCACGGCGGTAGATGTTCGCACCACCAGTGGACAAGATAGCAGTACCCGTGCGAGAAGCAGAAGCAGAAGCGGAAGTAGAACCAGACACGGTGTCGGACTCATCATCGGTCTCGGTCTCGGTCTCGGACGCAGAGCCAGATGCTGTACCAGAAGATCGGGCAGAACCAGTCAAAGTCACCGACTTGCTGGTGCTGGTGCTGGTTGCGGAGGTTGATCGAGTGGAGGTCATGGTAGAGTTGGAGGTCGCTGTATAAGCGTCTAAGGTGAAGAAACGTTAGCAAGGCGCAGAGTAATGGGGTGGTGCATAACTAGGCTTTGGGAGCGAGCAGCAAGGGTAGAGATCGGCTTAGGGCTACATACCAACAGCAGTTCCAGCAGCCGAACAGGTAGCAATGAAGGCCTTTTGGGCAACGTCCTCGGAGCCACCGCAGTTGCTGGCCATGTATGCCTGAATGTCTGTAGCACCGTCGCCGCAAACTGCGCTCATGTCGCCAGGTTCGTCGGCAGTGTTGACTGCATGGAGAAGACAGGCTGGAGGAACAGCAAAAGCAATGCGAGCGAAGAGGGCGAAAACGAGGGCAAAGACTGTGGTCTGCATCTTGAATGGTTTGGGTATTCGTGAAACTCGAAAGTTGGGTATAGTTAAGTGTTAGGCTGAGACTTGCTCGAACCTGAATCGTTGAGAAGTTGGGCTCGAAGGAGAGTAGAGAAGACAGAAAACGGGGTAGAGAGTGACTGTAGTCAGTGATGGAAACAAAGAATGTAGAAGAACGAGGTGGTCGTCGTTATGCTTGATTGTGTTGGTGAGACACAGACGCGCCTGAGCCCCTTGCGAGGGCCTGTGCAGCGAGAGGCCGATAAGGCTGCACGTTCACACCCCTTCCGCCTGAAGCTTAACTCGGTCGAGGTTAGCGTGTACGGGGCGGCTAAGTTTGGTATGATGCGGGGATGATCTGCTTACTGTACAAGTAACAAGTACTACCTGACCTAGTTCTGGTCGAGGTAACTTTAGCGGGCACATGCAGCAATCTACTTACTTGGATTCGAGCTAGAGCGGGCACATGCAGTATGACACTGCTTTGCATCGAAAGAACAGTGTTCGGTTCTCAAGATCTGCCATACCTGCAAAGATAAGATAGGCGATCACGCGCTTGTTTACCTATGAGGTAAGACTTGATGGTGCTCGCACGTCGGACCACTGATCGCCGAGAAAGCAATCTGCTATAGGAGCCCGTGTATCTAATAAAAGTCAACAAGACTGCAAATCTCTTTTTGTGTACAGGAGGAGTGTCTTACATAGCTCACCCTCAGTGAAGGCGACTCCCGCTTCGAATATGGCAGAACCAGCTGAAGCAACAAGAATGGTTGTAGACGAGGGCAAGGCGGTAGACTCGCCTATGGAGGCTCAAGTACAACAGCTAGCTGAAAAGGTGTGGAGTGAGTTCTTCCCAGCTTCATGCCTCCAAGTCAGTCTCCGGCAAGCATAACTCAGCAAGATCGTGTTGCGCCTCTAGTCAAACTCTAACATACTTGCCGTGTGCCAGAAAAGTACCAATCCCTGGACGACTCTCAGCGATACCTTATAGCAATAGCTGGTATACCCGGTTCCGGCAAGACCACCTTCGCATCTAGCCTTGCCTACTACCTCAACAAGCGCTATCAAGACGACCGGCATCACAAATACCCAAACGCTGCCGACTACCACCTCACACGGCCAACAAGCAACTCGAGTGGATCGTCTCAGGAGCGACACTTTTCTGACCCCAACTCTCCGGATATTGCATATGTCCTACCTATGGATGGCTACCACTTGACGCGTGCCCAACTTTCTGCCATGCCAAACCCAGAGGAAGCACATTATCGACGAGGTGCAGCATTTACCTTCGATCCTGAAGGCTACCTGGCACTGGTCGAAAAACTCCGGAAACCTATCGAACCAACCACAAGAACAATTTGGGCACCGTCGTTTGATCACGCCATTAAAGACCCGGTCGAGAAGGACATTGCCATACCACGAACTGCCAGAGTTGTGCTGATCGAGGGCCTATACACCGCACTATCGTACCCTGCTCCGAAAGTCGACAGTCCAAGCACAGATACGAAAGCAGCAGTCCAGTCAGCTTGGTCTGAAGCCTGCTCCTTGATGGACGAGATCTGGCTAGTCTCCGTTCCCATACCTGTCGCGACAGAGCGTGTGGCGAAGCGAAACTTCCAAGCTGGATTGTCGCCGTCATTGGAGGCTGCCCTGGAAAGGACCATCAACAACGATATGAAGAATGCGACGGAAATCTTAGATAATTTGCCCGAGGACAAGCTGACGGAGAGGATTGAGAGTGTCGAAGATGATGGTTGGAAAACCCAAGAGCAGAAGATGGCTGTTGGTAACGACAATGGTGGCAATGCTGAAATGCAGGAAGCAAGCGAGGTCAAGAGACTGAAGATTGACAGGATGGGCAGTATTGCTGAAATGGCAGATGCTGGCGTCGGATTGTAATCGACGAACCCACTTGTTGGACCATTCTGTGTACAAACTGAAGCATTCTGCCCCCACAACCGACCTAGTCTGGGTTCCGAAATGGCATCATCGATATGCATCGGCAAGCACAAGCTCTGAACGAGTCATTCGTTGGTGCTTCAGTCGTCTGAATCCGAGTCATATGCAACGAGGTTAGAGGTAGGATGTGGACTGGGTCTAGCTGCAGAAGCTTCCGCTGCCGGTGCAGCGACATTCGTAGCTAACGCAGGATTGGTTGCAGAAGTCTTTTGCAAGGGGCTTGCAGCCTCAGAATTGACCTTGGACACGGCAGGCTTTTCTCTCTCATTCGTCGAGGAGAGCTTTCTGGTCTTTGTTCCTGCAGCTTGGTCCGCGGCAAGTGGTCTTCGTCGCTTCTTCGTCGTAGTCCATTGCTCAATGCTCGGATCCCTGGCGTCGGAAAGCTTCTGCTGCTCCTCCGCTAGCTGCTCTGCTGCAGCCCGTTCTTTTCTAAAAGCCTCGAGCTGCTCGGCCGTTTCCTTGCGTACATTAGCACTTTCGGATCGCTCCTTTTGCTTGATGCTTTCAAGGAACTCGACCTCGGCGTCATCCAGTGGTCGAAACTGATTCTTTAGCTTTGTCGCCTCCTCAAATGCCTCTTGCTTAGCGGCTGTAATATTTCGTTAGTCTTAGATGCACGTCATGAGGCTCCGGAGCCGGACTGACCTTTCTGATCTTGCAGATGTTCGTACAAGCTTTTTCCACCTTCTTGAGTGCCAGGCGCCGGCTCATGCTTCGCTGGCTGCTTAGCTCTCTCGACTTGCTCCCGGGCTTTTGCCCATGCATCGTCGCCCGTGGATGATAACCCCTCAGGAGCCTTGACTTCGGCGCCACCTGCCGACACGAATCTTGAAGTCATGATAATCCCAAGGTATGATGAACACGACTGTTACTCCAACGCACGACGCGTCAAAATCAGGCTAGCGAGCATCTCGGTACCAACCACCGGACTTGGCGAAAGATGCAGATTCGAGACCTTAGCCTGCCTGACCCGTCAAATTGCCAAAGTGCATGCAGGGTGATCACGCTCGCCTGAAGGAAAAAAGCCTGAATTTCGGCATGGCACGCAAGGAGCGCTACTCCGCGCCTACGCTAGCACAAATCCAGGAGCGCTACCGCGCAGAAACTCCGGTGGGATAGGCCAGATCAACGTCATTCAGCCTAAATTGTCAACAACACCCTCCAGCACAACCAGAGTTGTAGGTCTCAGATGGACGGGTCTTGAGCTGATTTGCTAGGACGCCACTCGTTCTACTGGGGATGTACTGGTTGCCTCTTGCTGTATCCACGGAACGTTCGCGGAGACCCCCAAGACGCGACAGGTCATGCCCCTCGGTGACGATGGCCGCCACATTACTGCGAGAAGACTGGCTTGCACCCCACCAGTATGCCGGGGGTTGTTGTTATGGACACAGATATCTGTGGTCGTGCTTGCCATCACAAAGTTAAATTTTCTCGCTGGTCTGCTACTTATACTCTTGCTCGTCACATAGCACACAGCACTTTCCGAACTTCTTACATTTCGACTTAAACTTCTCTATTACCAACCAGACCATTCGTAATCTCCAAACACAACATGGCACAAATAGGATCCCAAGCAAAGACTTCCCAGGAGGGTCAGGGGACCAAGACGGTCTTCACCCTCAACACTGGTGACAAGATGCCTGGGATTGGTCTTGGAACATGGCAGTCAAAGCCAAACGAGGTCAGAGAGGCAGTCAAGAACGCTCTCCAGCTAGGCTACAGACACATCGATACAGCTCTTGCCTATGGCAACGAAGCCGAAGTTGGTGATGGTATCAAGGACTCTGGTGTGCCACGAAACGAGATCTGGCTTACAACGAAGTTGGATAACCCATGGCACAAGCGAGTGCCTGAGGGTATCGAGTCTTCGTTGAAGGATCTCAAGACGGACTACGTCGACTTGTATCTTATGCACTGGCCCAGCTCGACGGATCCAGACGACCTCAAGAAGCACTACCCAGACTGGACATTCACCGACACATGGTACGTTTTGAGTCCTTCACGCGCAAGGGTCGCAGGCTAACAAAATTGACAGGAGAGAAATGCAGAAGCTCGTCGGTACAGGCAAAGTCCGCAACATCGGTGTCAGCAACTTCGAACAAGAAAACCTCGAGAAGCTCCTCTCTCACCCAGATACCAAGATCATTCCCGCAGTAAACCAAGTCGAGCTGCACCCAAACCACCCCTCCCCCAAGCTTATTGAGTTCAACAAGAGCAAGGGCATCCACAGCACCGCATACTCCTGCCTAGGCAGCACCGACTCGCCTCTATACAAGGACAAGACCCTCCTCGAGTTGGCAGAGAAGAAGGGCAAGACACCCCAGCAATGTATGCTGCAATGGGGTCTACAAAGAGGAACCTCGGTCATTCCTAAGTCTGTGACCAAGAAGAGAATCGAGGCCAACCTCCAGCTTGATGGTTGGCAATTGGACGATGAGGAGATGCAAAAGCTGTCGAACCTGAAGGACCGATTCAAGGTTTGCGGCGACGCTTGGCTGCCAGAGGGTACCAAGGTATTCTTCGGCAACGACGAATAGACGGATCTGTACAGAAATACTTGCGCGTAGTCGCCGAGCACCAGCAAGAGCTGTGTGCAGCTGTAGGCACAACTAAGATTATTGTTGTCTCAGAATATTCCTTGAAGCGCCCAGACTCCAATTCATTGATCTTCCAGACCTGTTCACGACAACCCAGGCCCTGCCATCCTATCTGCCTCACCCTCAAACATGGGACCAGCACGATCCCGAACAGCCTTTACCTTGAGGACCATTATTGCGTTCATCATAACCTCGTGCCTAGTTCCTCTTTCTACGTAGTAGACTCTTGACTTTGTGGGTTTATAGTGCTTCGCTTACGGGAGCAGACCCTTCACTTGGTCGAAAGGATTTGCCTCAACACGGAGTACTCGATGCAGCAATGATGCTAGAATAGTACTAATCGAAGCGCGGCTGTTTGATTTGGACTAGAGCCGAATATGGTAAGCGTGCCTTCGGTAGACGGCAAAGCTTCGGTTGAAAGTGATCCTCACGCGTAACTAAGGTAAGTACTGTTTCACGTTGTGCCGTTTACGTGCAATGTCCATCGGATGCGCCCTCATCATGTATCGCTTTAGCCACCATCGTACCTGCGCAGAACCGGAGCTGGATTCAGATCGAGCCTCCCAGGCGCCAAGTGTCGAGTGGCAGACCATGGCAATCACCTTCCTTCGTAAGAAGTCCTGACAGCGCGTGTTGATATTCTAATGAGACGTTCTCGCGAAACATGAACATGACCAGGGTCCTCGGGATAATGGCTTGGTGTTCTCACGTCAACTGGTCATTAACAGGAAGAGCATAACGGACTACGACGGTTAAATGCAAGCTATGGTCGCGGAAGACGATGGCACGGGCCAAAGCATGCTCACGAGATTGCTGTCTCTTTGATATGCTAACCAACGCGTACGTGCCGGAGCAGCTACCTGGCCGAGGTGGAATGAAAGAATGACACCTTCTATGAGAAGACTACCGGTCCTGGGGACGACGGAAAGTGAAGAGTAGGGGGCGGCGCGGCAGACCGCGGAGAGGGCTCACAGTCAAAGTTGGCGCCTGGAGGTAGGCCGTTGTTTCTCAGCGAGATTGTCTGTTAGTGATACGCTTGGTCTGTTACGGCGAACGCCATGCCGGGAGTGAATGCGCCGAGGAGGTGTATGCGTATTAGGTGAGAGCGGAACCACATGGTCAGCAGAACTGGCCACCAAAGCCTCTAGATGTACCAGTGTATGAGCCTACTCTAGTAGCCATGCTGGGTGAATACCTGGAGGTACGGGAAGAGGAAACGGCGCGAGAAGGTAAGACGTCAGGTAATGTGCCGTGCTGAATGACCTGTTTACGGTGGAACTAAAATCTGCTGGAAGACACGCACAATGCAGGAAGAACCGGTAGCTCGCGATTCACAATGCTGACCAGGGCATTCATCAAAATTCCACAGACCTTCTGTGACACGGCACTTGACATCGACCCGGTATGGTTCCGAATGCGGTGGAGCGCGTCAATTTCGTTCGATCATTCGCTTTCCTGACGTCACTTCCGGCTTTAGGAATTATCAATACTCTCGCCGTTCAGGGACACCAAATCTGGATAACACTACGATACCTACTCTCCGATTAAAGCCATCTCTGACAGTACATAGGTTAGACGGCATCTAATACTTCCAGCAAAGCTACTCTGTGATACTCAGAGAACCGCTCACCCAGCAAGGACTAGCAGTCGATACACCACAGCTAATTTTCAGGCGGTCTTGAAATAGCTCTCCAGCCGCTCTTGCCCCATACTCCTCCTCATTACAAGCAGATAGTCAGCAGATCTTCTGCCAAAATGTCACAACATCAGCCTACCATCCTAGACCGCAAGACGGGACCTCTGGGCTATGGCTTGATGGGCTTGACGTGGCGTCCACAGCCGCCATCTTTCGAAGATTCGATTCCGGTGATGAAGCGTGCTCTGGAGCTCGGCGCCGATAATTGGAATGGAGGGGAATTCTATGGTGAGTCTTTCGCATCAGAACAAATGCACGGGTCAATCGGCTGGTCTCCGACCTGACTCCTGCCACCCCTATCGAAGCAAATCTTTGTCCAGAAGAACAACACTGACAAACGTGATAAACCACAGGCCCCCCAGACCGGAACAGTATGCACCTACTGAAGGAGTACTTCACCCGGTATCCCGACGACGCCGACAAAGTCATCCTCTGCATCAAAGGTGGCGGTCTACCCGACGGCACACCAATGCCTGATTCCTCGCCCGAGAACATCCACCGATCAGTTGACACCTGCCTGGATCACCTTAAAGGCACTTCGAAGAAGTCAATCGACATCTTCGAATGCGCACGAGTCGACCCAAAGCGCGGCAACGAGCAAGCCCTCGAAGTCCTGGCCGAATACGTCAAAGCCGGCAAACTCGGAGGTATCGGTCTCTCCGAGGTATCCGCCAAGACGATCCGCGCCTCCCAGAAGAAAGTCAAGGAACTCGGTCTACCAGGCGTTACGAGTGTCGAAGTCGAGATCTCTCTATGGACACCAGACACGCTGTACAACGGCATCCTCGCCGCGTGCGCCGAAGAAAACATCCCCGTCTTCGCCTATTCGCCGCTCGCGCGAGGCGCACTGAGCGACAACCCTATCCGCAAAACATCCGATCTCCCTGAGGGCGACATGCGGCGCCATCTGCCAAAGTTTCAGGACGATATGCTGGCAGTCAACAACCAGATCACAGACGCCGCATCTGACATCGCTAAAAAGCACGGCTCGACAACGGCCCAGATCGCGATTGCGTGGGTCCGAGGGCAGAGTGGTCGGACCAGGACTGTCACACTGGAAGACGGGAGCAAGAAGGAGATGAAGATGCCGACTGTCATTCCGATACCGGGCGCAAGCTCGGTCAAGAGGGTGGAGGAGAACCTGAAGGATGTGGTCCTTTCTGAGGACGAACTGAAGAAGCTGGATGATCTGGTGGAGAAGTACCCGACAAAAGGCGATCGGTATCACGAGGGCGGGATGAAGGTCGTGAATGGCTGATTGGGATCTAGTGATGAGCGATGTAACATTATGGAAGTTAATACTTTTGTGCTGCGCGGAGCGAAGCGTCTCCCTTTCCGCTTCTATTCTTGTAGCCTGGTGCACCGCTGGTCGTGCGTCCTTTGTCTGGTGTCTTTCCCTTTAGAACTGTTCACTTCTCTGTACGGCTACTAAGTAGGCCACATACCCAAACGGGAAAGAGGTATGATCGGCTTGAGGACCTGAAGTGCGGAACACACAGTGAGAAGGTACGACCCATCAGACGGAAGCCGCGGTCCATGGAGGAGAATCGGACACCTACGCAGACGTCGCCGCGGCCAGTGAGTGCACTCGCGAGCAAAGTACACATCAGGCACTGAAGGTGCACGGCACGTTTCTGGCCAAGCCTGCGTTATAGGGCAAGTGGCGGCCCAAATAGGAGCGGCAGCCGATTGTAGCGTCGGGCTTGCAGAGGGAGCGCGTCGCATGGTGCAGATCTGTATCAGCCCAATTTCAAGTCGACCCACCCGTGCAAGCCTCGTAGTGGTATCGCCAGAGAGTCCAGAAGGTAAGCTTGTGTGGAGCTGCATAGGGAGAGACGATCGCCAGGCATGGACTGAAGTAGGAGCTGTGCTTCACGGGAAAAAGTGGTGATAGGGACAAGGAGGTTCGAAGGTATGGAAGTACGCTCATAGGGCTGCGCATCGCATCTTGAAGTTGGTATTTGCAGAAAGGTCAACGCTTCAATTTCTTTTAGGGTACATCATATCTAGGCGTCAAGCCACGTCAAGAACTGGGGCGTGAAATAGCTGACGACAATTCCTGCACCTGCCCTTAGGATGCCCTCTGTGCTCTCGAACGCCATAGTTTTCAAATCGAACACACCTGCCTTCGCACCAGCGTGGATCATGGCATATTCGCCTGAAACTTGATACGCAGCGATAGGCATATCTTGTGCGATTTCCTTTGCGTCGGAGATGATATCCAGGTAGCTCGACGCAGGCTTGACCATGATGATGTCCGCGCCTTCGTCGATATCTCTTCTGATTGCTCTTCGTGCAAGACCTCGACCGCCAGGTGGGAGCTGGTAGCATTTTCGGTCGCCGAAGCTGGGACATGAACCCGCAGCATCACGGAAGGGGCCGTATAGGCAACCCGAGAACTTGGCCGCATAGGACATGAGATTGACTCGATGCGATATGCCTTCTTCGATCAGCTTGAGCTTTATTGCTCTGATGCGGCCGTCGTTCATGTCTGAAGGGGCGACGCAATGTGCGCCTGCCTTTGCGTATGCCATTGCCACATCTGAGATGCGCTCTACTGACATGGCGTTGTTCAAGGATCCGTCTTCGTACAAGATGCCACAGTGACCATGCGATGTGTATTCGCACAAGCATACGTCCACCACGATGTAAAGCTGGGGAAGGGCACGCCTGATGAGTTGGATTGCTTGTAAAACCGGCCCTTCTGGGTCATCGGCTGCGGTGCCTAACGCATCTTTCGCGCCTGGCGCTAGAGGCACACCGAACAGTATGACGCTGCGCAAGCCTTGTTCGACCAGGGGTTGCAGGTAGGGCACGACCTGATTCAGCCCGAGGCGGTTCTGATTCGGCAAAGAGGGTATCGGAGTAATCTCGTCTGGGTTGTCGGTGACAAAGATGGGGTATATCAGCATGGCTTTCGTAAGCTGTCTCTCTGCTTGCCATGCTCTCGAAAGTGGATGGCTATAGCCAGCGTGGAGTTGTGACTTGATGTCTCCTGCTATGCTGACAGAGGTGGCCTGCGTTGATGTGTAGCTTCTTGCGAGTCCAGGTCGGGAGAGCGTTGACCGTGAGTCGTCTGAGTGCTTAGAATCTTTGAAGGACATATCTTTGACAAGGTTTGAGAAGGACATGTTCGCGACGTGACACGGTGACAGTAATGTGGCGCTTTGCGCCTACTTGCAAGGTAGATGCGCCGAGGTGCTCGTTTGAACGTTCGCTAAGACAGGCGATGTGCACTGCCGTAGGAAGATAGTAAGCAGCAGACTGGGGTGCGTTCAAGATGCGTAAGTGTGAAGCTGAGAGGTCAAGAAAGGTTTGAGGCAACTCGAAGCACGATCAAAATATCTCGGACTTACATTTATGAACTCGGCAGTGGAATGCTGCGAAGTCGCAGCTTACTTCCGCACTCTCACTGATTGGCAGTGACGCAACTCTGCCCGACCCCGATATGAACAATGTCTGATTGGCTCATCCCCGCCTCCGTGAACTCATGTTCAGCCTCAGTCTCCTCCCTTCCTAAGACCATAAAGCACATCAACGGCGCCTGGAACTCTGGTTGTTGATTGTACAACAGCACTTCACGCAATTCCAGGATCAATCCTCTCTTCTGACAATGTCTGTCTACGAAAGAAAGATTACGCAGTGTGAGCAACTGTTGGACTACCAGTTCGCGAATAAACCATTATGCTTGGAGGCCTTACAGACCTCCGGCAATCCTTTAATCTGGAATAACGAGTGGACATGTGTTCGCAAGAACGAGAACCTAGCAATCCTGGGCGACGTCCTGATGAAAGCCCAGCTTTGCAAGCGCTGGTACAGCACGGGTCGTTCCAAAGGTGACCAATATGTCAGGCCAGCTGCCACAAGTGCAAGTTGACTTTTGTAGGCCAATGGACACAAGCTGAACAAACCATCATCGCTAACAAGAACCTGGCGCTCGTTGGGTTCACCGTGGGCCTCGAGACTTGTATAATCCTCAACCCAGGGACAACCGCTATCTCTGAGAAGACCATGGCGACCACGGTCGAGGCTCTGATTGCGGCCGCTTTCTATGACGGAGGAGAAGACGCGCTTGAGAAGCTGTTGGATACTTTGGGACTCGATCATGAGTACTTGCATCCGGTAACGTTGACCATCCTTTTCCTTTTTCAAAGAACAGGTGCGACGCGCGCTGTGTTAGCTAATCATGTCTCTAGGCCATAGCCCAGGGGCCGGCCAAGCCCGTCGAGGAGGGGCCAGGACACCGCTGCCATGGCAGCCGTCTATACCTTATGGAACGAGGACTGCCTCGAAGGAAAAGATATGGACGGCTATCATGGCAGCGGTGTCCTGGCCCCTCCTCGACGGGCTTGGCCGGCCCCTGGGCTCGGTAGTCGTCCCATCTATTCGTCGTTGTATCATGTGTACCGCCAGATCGACTGACGCCCAGCATGATACAACACAAATAGAGGGAATTGACTTGTTGTTGGAAAGTCGGATGGTTCTGGTTCCCAAGGTCAACCTTCTGACGGCTAGACCAGGTTTGAGACAAGCGACCCATGATTTACGAACGCTCAAGACCATGATATGGTCCGTATGGAAGTTGTCTTTCAACAGACGGAGCTTCTAGGAACCGAGAGGTGACAGTCAGAATCTGCATTCAACATGTAGCAAGTATGGAAGGTGGCTCTTCAACAAATCACATGCCAGGAAGTTTAGCGAGAGGCTTGCATTCAACCTGCAAGACCGACAGACTATGGTACACTCGTTACCATCAATGTTACAAGGTTGTGTGACAGTAGACCGAGTCTTCATGTGACCTTTTCGATGCATGTGCTCTGTTGCAGGCTTGAAACCAGGGTGATAACATATCTGCGTGAATTCTGAGAAGAGTGTCTAGTAGATAGACCCAAATGCTTCCGGCCACGAACTGCGTAGAACTAAGCTTGTGCTGCATGTTAGGAAAGCATAGAGAATGGACAGGCACATCTGGCACCAAAGAGACTTCAAAACATGCTTCATGGGTTACTTTTATCGACCGGCAGGTAACGTACCTGTGGCCCATGACTCGAAGACATGAACAAAAGTGAGGCCGGTGGTCATGAAGCAGCCGCACAACAACTCGCGTTTTTGCCAACAATTGCAGGCCACTCTTAGCTTTCCCTCGTCGCATGCTGAAAGTGTCCTCGCCCTCGGATGAGCCGGAAGAACACTGGTCTAGCGCAGCCGGAGCTCGGTCGAAAAGTAATATATTTTTTGTGAACACAATTTCGGTCACCAATCAGCACAGACACTGTATGTTACAGCATCACATCAGATGTTTAACAAACGCTAATATGTCTTCAGATGGCCGAGTGGTTAAGGCGGTTAGTCATCTCCGAACACCGATCATCAACATCTGATTCTAACAATTCCTCAGTGTGACTAGAAATCACATGGGTTCGCCCGCACAGGTTCAAGTCCTGTTGGTGTCGACATTCGATTCTTTTTGCATTTTGAACGAGCGAATTTGGTCCAGGTTTGGTTGATTCCGGCGAGTTCGAAATTTTTTGGGTCATGCAGGGATCAGTCTAGCGGAACATCCGGAGCGGAGATTCCTAGCTCGGATCACGTGCAAGTACGGCGCGCGCCGGAACCTCGGCAGACTTGCACGTCAGTAAGAAGAGCTTCATACAAACGTGGAGAGCTCTCCATCTATGAAAAGTCAGTCGTCATGGAAGATTTTTGTCTCACGATGGATCGTACCGCTGCACACCACTTCTACAATAAGCACCTATAATAAAATGCTAACGATGCACATGGCGAAGGTTAACCTTACCCAAGAGCCTAAGATGTGCTGAAAGCCGTTCACAGCGTCCTAGAAGGCCAGGCCATGGCCGCTATGTAGACTTCTCATGGTCCGAGAGCAAGCAAGCAATCTCTCGACAAGATCAGCGACGCCGTGACAGATATGGTGAATATGGTCAGCGACAGGACTTGTATTTCGTCCTGATCTGCAGTCTCCGATTTCTTAGCTTCATGAACCGCGGACAGTAGGTCCCAAAGCCGTCAAGGCTTTTTGACAAGCTATTCACGCTCTCTGTACCGCGAAGAAAAAGGGCGATTCTCTCATTATCTTATGTCTTGGACGAATTCAGCGCGGCTGCATGGTGCTCAGATCCTCCAACGCGAATGCCATAGTACCAACAAAGTAATGATCTCCGGGGATTCTCATGCAATCAATGACATGCACAGGACACTCGGACTTCCCAATATCGGTGGAACAGCAAAGGCTCAGCTATCATATACGAATCTTGCAATATCAACGTGACCAGCACGCTTCCAACATGTATATCGAGCTAACTAACTCATCCTACCACCTGTCACCAGACTCTCTCCCGTCCCGTTTCGTCCCTCACATACCATCACCATCCTCATATTGACGTAAAGAACCGCCAACTGTGCTTCTTGCCATGTCGCGTCTTCCAGATGCGCTGAGACAATAACGAGTGGGTGCCGGTCAGGTCCGCGTCATCACCCTGATCGTCCCAAGATGTTCTGCCCGCATCCTCGTCTACCGGTGTGATGTCAATACTGGCTGATTGCAGCAAGGAGCGTAGTGAGAACGATCGAGAACGGTAGTTGTAGGTGAAGGAATGACCGAATTGTAGTTCGAGGATGTATAGGTCGGGTTGGATTGAGGGACATTCATCAGCCTCTTCTTTAGGAAGGGAATTCGATCTGAAGTCCGGTAGAGTGTGCGGACCCGCCATGTTGTTCAGCAATTTGTTGCTTTGCTAGAGTAGTGACAGGGAATAGTCTGATGGTGAGATAGACCTGTTGCCTTTCGCTTTTTGTGTTGACGGAGCGAAGAGAGCTGGTCGTCCTTGGCTTATATGTGGTTGTAGCTGTGAGTTGTCACCAAGAGGACCATCACCTTCCAAAGATTTCCCGTGCCTTTATAGTTCATCATCGTGGTGATACCGATGCATAATATGAGACACCGCAAAGACACCTTACAGATGTCCCTTTGTCAATTGATCCAGGGCTGCTCGAGGCAGGTTGGCAAAAGTCCTTCTTGTTGTTCGGGGCGCAGTAGGACCATCAGGTTTTTGGGGGCTCATCCTCATTGCATCAATAGAAGCTCGAGGCTGGAACATGGCGCACAAGCACTTCCATGTCTCACGATAGATTGTCCCATGAACTAAGCATTGATCCTCGACGCAACTGATTTGGCTAGATTGTGGAACAATTTGTGAGATGCAACGGCACCTAGGCACGAGCACTCAAGAGAGATGTGAACCATGTCGTGTGCTCGTTGTATAGCTGATCTCGCAAGAAAGGATCCGCACATGAGCATTGTTCTCGAGAAGATCACTCAGAGACTTTTGACGCCGTAGCCGTCGAACCTTGGTCGGTGGGCTTCTCCTGTCTCTTGAACTTGTCCCAGGCAGCTCCAACCTTCTTGTGATCTTCTAGTCCGATCTCGACAGGCGTCCTGGGCGCGCGTTGTTCTTCGTTTGGTAATACTCCTGGCGGACCTGCTTGATTCGCACCAGTGTGCTCAGACTCCTTCTTGTGTTCTGGACGAGCATCGCGGAAGAGCTCATAGCCTCGAGTGCCTTGGATCTGTTCAGCCACACCGTGTCGCCTCAGGCTCTCTTTCCGCATGTCGACTTGACCACCATCTGCCTCTCGATGCAGTTGCGCATTTCGTTTGGCAGCTCGAATTGAGGTCACAGAATACGCGTAGAGGATGACGGCCATGCACGCGGCTGCTATTGGTGCGGTAGCTTTCTGCAATGGTCAGCCACAGCTCGAGGTCTGTAAGTCTAGACTCACTCTTGGGTTAAAGGCGCCGCCAGCATGTCGAGGCACTTTGGAGGGGGAGTCTCTGGCAGACATCGTGATTCTTGATCATACACAATAGCCCTCACATGAGATCGATAGGCATGGAAGAACAGTATGAAGTGTAACAGTGGTGTCGGCAGCTGATCATGAGAGCACTCATTGGCTGACATGGCCCGTACCTGCAGATCAGACCACTTGCTCGCCTTGCCCTCCACTAAAGCTTAGAATGACCCCTACGCTACACGCCTGCAACCACCTCTTGTCACTTTGCTCGGTCCGTCATGATGGCGACCACAGCTTCGGCTCCTACTTAGAAGGAAATGTCCAGCTCCGTCGTAGCAACATGTAATCGTGTTGCATTTGGCGTTGAAATTCACGAGGCTATCATATGTGGCAGTAGAATGATGCCTTGCGGTGATATCGAATAAATTTGGGCACGCTCTTGAGGTACCCCTCGGTACCGAACCACGTCAACACGGTGCATGGAACGCATAACCCACACAGTAAAGCTCCATACCATGTAAGCAGGCTCAGCATATCGAACATAAGACCTTGCCGGGCCTGTCTGGAGCGACTTGACATTCACATCACCGAGATACTGCTGGATATAGAGGAGCGCATTCTACGGCAATACAGCATGCTGGCGACCGATTGTGTACATGAAATGCATCTAGGAAGCTAACCATCGGCCATAGAGGACATCCACAAACTCTACGTGATTTGACGTCCTGTCCGCTCGCTGTTTCGACTACGACAGCATCGAGCGCGAGAACGTTAGGATGATGAAACAAACCATTAAGAGAGGAGGAATTGCAGATATTGCTCTCTGACAAGCAAGTCAGGACACAGTGAAGAGGATGAAAGTCATGTAGATAAAGATAGCTGGCATATACTCAGAGCGCCAAAGCTTCAAGCAGTGTCGGCATACTGAATGCTTCGTGCCCTGAGTCGTCCCAAGCGCAGGCGCTGCGCACAAGCAACGCCTACTGCTGCCCCTCGACAAGAACCCTCGTCCAATCGAACTTGTTCCACCTCTTCCTGAAACCCTCAACTCTCTCCCTGTCCCCACCTCTCACCCACCTCCCCTGCTTCTTAAGCACTTCCGTCTCCACCCCGAGCATCCCTCCAATAACCTCCCTCGCAAAGAGATCTCCCTTCGGCCACTTCTCTGGCTCCTCAACCACATGTCCCAAACCCCCATCAAGGCTAAACCACACATGAAAATAAGGCATCTCCTTCGCCAATGCACGTCGAACGCGGCTCGCCCGTCGCCCTCTCGCGCCTTGCGTTCCGTGTCGATGACCTTCTTGTGTTGACTCCACTCGCTCTCCGTGGTGAGGAAGGCTTCCTTCCAGAAGGCGGGCGCTGTCTCACCTACGCTCTGTGGGAGCGGAACAGCCACGATTGCAGCGTGCGGACGACGATGCGGGAATGCAGCATTCTCGTAGAACAGTACGTCCTGATCGCGGCTGTGGTAAAAACGCGTGAGCGATTTCATAAAATTTCTTATTTCTTCCCATTCGTCATCATCGCAGTGGAGAGTGTTGGTGTGGTGTTGGAGGGGAACAATCATGGCTGTATACGGTGCGAGTTCTGGTTTGGTAGGGAGGGTGAGGTATGCTCTTGTACCTAGACTCACGATTGGTGCAGCAGGAAGCTGGTCGGATTGGTTCGGTGCGTCTTCATGATGGCAGAGTGGGCATGTCTCGAGAATTCTGTTCATCTTTTGGTATTCGCTGATGGTCATGTTTCGGAGGTTGACGTCTGATTTGTGGACTCGTTTTGACAGTTTCGTGGCGTTCTCATCGAGGTAGTCGAGGTCGTTGTCGTATTTTCCATCCTTGGCGATTCGTTCGGCGTATCGTTGAGCTTCACCGCCTGCTTGATTGCGCGTTCGGCGTTCCTCAGCTACCATGTCTTCGATTGACATGTCCTCGTTCTCCACAACGTTGCCTCGTTCGCGGCCACGGCGGTCGGTGACGGATTTGACCTCGTTGCGCGTCGCTGAAGAAAGCATGCGGTTGTCCATAGCTGAGAGTTGGATGACACTAGGATCGGCGGAAGAGGCGCCTGCAAGTGCTGCTTCGTATTGCTCTCGTAGCTCAGCTGCAGCAGGATCCTTTTTGAGTTCAGCTTTCATGAGTTGAGCCTTCAACTTGTTGATCGCTGTTTGGTCGGGCTTCGGTTGAGATGGAGCGGTGGGCGCTGGCGCAGAGACGTTGCCAAGGATGTTGTCAAACTCATCATCGCTGTCTTTATCCCTGCTATGGTCGTGCGCAGACTTTACGCCAGCATCGAGCTTTCTATCCTGGAACAGCTCGCCGCTGGGCTTCTCCTTACCTACATAGTCCTTGCCGTAGGTATCCCGTCTGTCAAGCTCGATCTCTTCTTCTCGGGCGTCATCATATTCCCTCAAACTGCCGTACCTCTCCAATGCCACTTCTTCGAGGGACCGACCACTTGCTTCTGCTTGTCTATGGACCGCTTTTAGCCTCGTCATGCGCCATGCCGAACCAGCATCACCGAACGTATAGTCGACATCATGCTGCGCTTCTTCGTTCTCGAGCTCGGCAAGCTCTTTGCCGTCCTGTAAATCTTTCAGGTGCTGGTTGAGCTCTTTCTCGTGCAGCTTCATCTCGAAATCTTGACCAAGTGAGCTCTGCTTCGGCGGAGACGCTTCCTTGCGCTTTCTCTGCACATAGTCGACATCAAGTGCTGATGGAGCCTGCATCCATGAGTCGCGCTTCAGATCTGATGGGTCGGAAGAGCCTTCAGCTACCGGGGCTTCCCTGCCATTAGAGGGCCGTCGGTGCTTGTGATGTCGTCTTCCATCCCGGTCCTCCCTCTCATCACTGTCGCGTCTTCTGCGCTTGGATCTGTGCTCATCGTCATCGTGCGTGGGGTCCTTGCGCGAACCATGGTGGTGATGATGGTGCCGTTTGCGATCGTCGCGGTCGCGGTGGGAATGCTTGTCGTGTCTGTCCCTGTCCCGGTGTTTCTCTTTCCTGTCTCTTTCGTCTTTGTCAGCTGCCAATTGCTTCTCGAAATCGTCTAGACCATCTTCCCAAGGCATCTTTATCACGGCTGGATGTGTTGGTGTGTTCCAGCTATGGTAATGAACATGAACATGTGCGTGGGGACTTTTTGACTGAAAGTTGCGTCACTTTTGACAGGCGCGTTCAAATTGGCCGCGACTTTTCCTTACAGAGCCCTCCCCTCCTCGATGCCACAGTACTAATCACTCTTCTAGTCGTTACTAGTCCGTGTCATACTTGTGGTAGTCTTGTCCCCAGCCTGTATTGCTTCACAGTCTTATCGAGATGGCCCAACAACCAGTCGCAGTGGTCTGCGTGGGCATGGCTGGCTCAGGCAAAACAACCTTCATGCAGCGCATCAATAACTATCTTCACATAAATGACAAGAAACCCTATGTGCTAAATCTCGACCCAGCGGTTCTCAATGTTCCATTCGAAGCGAACATTGACATACGGGATAGCATCAATTACAAAGAGGTCATGAAGCAGTACAACCTGGGCCCGAACGGTGGCATCCTCACATCCCTCAACCTGTTCGCGACCAAGATCGATCAAATCATAGGTTTGCTCGAGAAGCGCGCAGAGCCAGACCCCTCGTCCAAAGCAGCACCGCCTCAGCATTTCTTGGTCGACACCCCAGGGCAGATAGAAGTTTTTGTCTGGTCAGCATCGGGTAGTATTCTCCTCGAGTCACTGGCATCATCTTTTCCTACAGTCATTGCGTACATCATTGACACGCCAAGAACGCACTCCTGCAGTACATTCATGTCAAACATGCTCTATGCCTGTTCGATACTCTACAAGACAAAGTTACCCATGATCTTGGTCTTCAACAAGACAGACGTTCAAGATGCAGATTTCGCCAAGGAATGGATGACTGATTTCGAGAAATTCCAGGAGGCACTACAGGAGGAGGAAGGTAAAGGTGTCTTCGGTGGAGAAGGTTTCGGCGGCGGCAGCGGATACATGTCGAGCCTGCTAAACAGCATGAGCCTAATGTTGGAGGAGTTTTACTCACATCTAGAAATGGTCGGGGTCTCGAGTATGACTGGAGATGGCATCGATGAGTTCTTTGACGCTGTAGAGAGGAAAGCCGACGAGTTCAATCGGGACTACAAGCCTGAGTTGGAGAGGAGGATAAAAGAGAGGCAAGCGGAGAAGGAAGGCAAGAAAGGTGAAGATTTAGCCAGAGTGATGGAGGACATGAAAGTGGGTGAGAGTGCAAAGCCGAGGCATAAAGAGCAGGCTGGTGGGGATGAAGACGATGATGATGAGAAGGACGACGAGGACGAGAGGGACGCGGATCAGTACGAGAACGTGAGGCCAGACGACGATGAGGCACTGCAGCGTCGTTATGCCGAGGGACTGAAGCGACAGGGCCTGCAGGTCAACGAAAGTGATCAAAGCTTCGCAAGATATGTGGCGCAAACCCAGCAGAATGCACCATGAACGATGGCATGATTAGACTCTTGAGAGCATGACCTTAGCATAGAGATACCCAAACCAGCGTTGCTTACTTTGTTTTTCTGCCAGTGTTCTTAGAAACGCTTTCGCCTGCTCGTACTCAGCACAAGCCTCAGAAATCGCGACACAGAAATTGCACGCAGTGATGCCTGGAAAAACTGGCAAGCAAAGTTTGGCAGGTGCGGTGGAGTGGATCTTCCTCACGTGATGCGCCGAAGTCGTGCATGGGTCTTTCCTCGCCGTAATCTTGGCGAGCGCACGCTGGTCTCGAAATAGTCCTTCCAAGTCAACTTTGCGACGACATTATTGAGCAGCCTCCCTCCACAAACACATTGTCCAGCTGCTCAAAATGAAGTACATCTTTTCCGAAGAGTTGGTTGCCGTACCGGACGACGTCAAAGTCCACATTAGATCGCGAATCATCACAGTCGAGGGTCCAAGAGGTACGACAGCCCGCAGCGTAGAGCACCAACAGCCCGACCGTCACCATGAGAAAGAGACAGAAACCGTGTGGAAGGAACCAGACTGACATGTCGAAATTGCAGGAAAACTGACGAAAGATCTCTCCCACATCGCCGTCACATTCTCTCTCCCCGAAAACAAGGTCAACGGCAAGCAGGCTATCAAGATCGAGATCCACCACGGCTCCCGAAAGAATGTCGCTACCCTCCGAACTGTCAAGTCTATCATCGACAACCTGATCACTGGTGTGACCAAGGGCTACAAGTACAAGATGAGATACGTCTACGCTCACTTTCCCATCAACGTCAACATCGAGAAGAACGACGAGGGAACCCAGACTGTTGAGATCAGGTAGGCATATCCTTGCTAAGCAATGGACCATGCACTCCTCATTGGGAGGATGCGCAACAAGTTGTATAGGGTAGATGCTGACATGAATCTATAGAAACTTCTTGGGCGAGAAGCTCGTCCGACACGTCAAGATGGCACCAGGTGTCACAGTCGAGCCATCGAAGGGTGTGAAGGATCAGATCGAGCTGTCAGGCGAATCCCTCGAGAACGTGTCACAGTCCGCCGCCGATATCCAGCAAATCTGCAGAGTAAGGAACAAGGATATCCGAAAGTTCTTGGACGGTCTGTACGTGAGTGAGAGGGGCCACATTACTGAGGAATAGATGTGAGAAGTTTGAAGTTGAAGATTATAAGAAGAACTGTACCGTTGAAGAAGTCTATGCTTGATTCTCCGTGGATGTGCTGGGGGATTGAGAATTGAAGAAGAGCCACCCTAAAACCGCACGGCGTCCCTACCACGACGCTTACCAACCAGCGATGGGTGGTCTGGTGAGCAGAGCGAGTAGGACCCAGCATCTCCTTCTGGCGCAAAGCATGTCACGGTAACATGCTTGGCCATTCTCACAAATGCTACAAGCGCAAATCAAAGATATCAATGTTCACACTACAGCTTTTTGTCCCAAGGCTTCTAAATGTGCGGCGTCACAAAGAACATCAAGCTTGTGGTTTGGCGACTGCTAATCGTTGTGCAGCGACCTAGTCTGAAAGAGGACTGCCCACCATTAAGCCATTGCGACAAATCGATAATCGTCGGTGTCTGACGATCACATTGGATCGTGGAGATTCGAATTGATCCTAGTGTGACCGCTACACCCTCTGTCCTTGCGTCCCGCTCACGGCTCGGCGTCACTAACCAAGAATGTTGCTAATCATGCGATGTACTGTACCATATCGCTCACAGCTGCCTCTCCCAACCTGATCAATCGAAACACCTCTCCACAAAGTGGTTCTTCATCATCGTTCATTCTAATATTGCCACCTACAGGCCTCACTAACACGACGATCACCGCCTTCAAGTCACACTGCCTGCACTACAGTCCGCTCATGCGAGCCGGATGCCATGCTGTGCTCGTGGCACCTTGGGGGACACAAGCTCTGTCATGCAGTTCATAACCAGCGGCTCCTGTCCAACGAGTCGTGATGTTCTTACTTGCAGCGGTCAACGCACCACTTCACACAAGCCCCCTTCGTGTGGTGTCTTCGTACGATTACCACGACGGCAACAGACGCTCTTCAGGTTGACAACTCCAATGACAAAGGCTTCAAGAGTCAGAGCGATATCATAACGATGAACCCAACCCGTCAGCGAGACGCAAGACTCCTGTCTGACCCTCATCACAAACAAAGCATTTCCTCAGCACTCCCCTTTCTCGCCCAGAGGGACCCCATTGTCCCCTCCCCATTGTACAAGGTTAAGTTCCACAAACCACCACTAACAAAGCGATCCCGGTCCGTGCGCAACGGCTCACCCACAAATACCCGTTGTCTCGCCGCTACTTCTCCCTGTCGGAAGCGACGAAACTGATACTGGAAAGCGTACAGGTACGCTCGGAAGGACAACACGTTACCCGCTCCGGCATATCACGCGCTCACGGTGCACTAGATATCATCTGTAGCTGGACTACACCTGACACTCACGATGCTTGGCCTAGAGATTTTCGTTGGCATGGTCGTGTACTGCCTGTCGGCGGTGTTGCTGGCTATCAAGACTTAGTCGAGTCGAACATAGGCTGAAGAAGCAAGAGTATTCGGATAGAAGATCGTCAGTACGGTAAGATAACAAGTCAACCACACTCTTGTCCTTCGTGTATTCGCAATGTCAGTCTCGATGGCACTACGGTCCATGTTCATAGAGTGCGTCTTGATACTCGTTCTACCGAAACTCGTACCTATGCTACGCGCTGACCATTGCGTTGTTGACTTTCCATCCGAGCCTCAACGCAGGTCTTGGTGTCGATTCGTGCATTGACATATCATCCCACCTTCCACCCACCACCTACTCCGTGCATAATGATGGACTGAGGCCGGGCGCTGACGGTGGGGTCTAGGCTCGCATAATCAAGATCCCAGACCGGTCACAGTATGTGGCCACCGCTGCCTCTGAGCCTCAACATGCTAGCCACAGGGAACGGACGTCTCCGATGGGAGTATGGATAGTGTAGAAGGCTCACTCGGCGAGCAGTCGCTTGATCGGGCTCTCTCATACCTTAGCTAGTACATGAGGCCAATCAAACAAATCAGCATTCGCTTCTACCTGCACCCAACAGCGACCTTCTTTCTTCATCTGCCCCAATATTCGCTTTGAGACGGCTGCCCTGGCCAACCCATCCAGCAAATAATCCCGTCCGAGGTCGCCACCGTCGATCACGGGCCTTCCACGATCCTTCTCGCCGTGCCCTCCACTTGCGTCGAAGCCACTTGGTTAGCAAAACCGTCAGATAGACCAGACTGATGCCAGCCAATGTAGCAACAATAGCGATGATAATGCTCAACAGCGTCATCGTTGAGCATCGACAGGGAAATGGCTTAGCTCTCATCTCCCACCTCTCACGCCAAGACAGCGGGCAGATATCTTCGTGCTTGATTGGTGCCAGTATGCCGAATGGGTAGCTGAAGTGATCGTTTGGAACGCACACTTGCGATGTCGCGCACCACGAGCAAGGATGTGGCGAGCTTAGACAGGTGTCGCAGTTCTGTAGTCGCCAGCAAAGATGGAAATAATCTTGCGACTGTGGAAATGTGGCGTTCGTTTGAAGACTGATGCCGTCTGCTTCCACTGTGGTACCAGGAATGGATCCGGGAAACATATCGGAGGCCCAGTAATAGATCTGGTGAACTGACGAAGAGCGAGCTGGCGAGCTTGTTGTTACGGTGAGGTGTGCTCAAGCTTGTTGGCCTCAAGCTTGCAGATGAGTCGACAACTATAAACAACTTGTTCGGTCGATCATGACGACGAGGAGACGCGGAAATAGCGGGCGCCGGGGTACAGTCGATAGATCTTCTATGAAAAAAATGAAGCACGGAAAAGAGGACGCTCGACGATACGACTACGCCTGGGTCTTGACATGACGGGCATAATACTGTGCCAAATAAAGTTCCGGGGAGGAGGTAAGTCGATCTTGGAGCGACGAAGACATCTGAAGGGAATGAACGTAACCACGACTCAGATACAAGCAACGGTTGTGCTTGTGGCTTTATTAACGGTCTCTCGACGTGCAACGTCATTGTTGATGACTAACGACGATAAATAGGCTTCCATGACGCTACCATCGTGCCGACGAAGCACAACCCACGCCTTGATCCTAATGACAACTCAAGCTCCTGCTTCCACGAGGGGTATCTGACTGCAGTAGCCCAGGATCTGCTTGGTGTACATGTGTTGTACATAGCGTGTAACCATGGACTGTGTCCTCTGAGCCACAGTTATGATGCATGCCGTGCTATAATTGCACTCGTTTCACGCTCACTTCTGGTTACCCTGGTTGATGGTTTCGCTTCCCATCGCACCCACGGGAGCACCGACATTGCCTGCCTCGCCGGGCTGGGTCGTGCCGTTGTCAATACCGGTTGTTCCAGCGTATGAGTCGCTTGCTACTGGTGCATCGCCTGGCTTGCCACCTTCTGTGTGGCCTGGTGCATTGTCGGCGCCGAGACCCTTTCCTAGAAGGTGTTAGTATGTCCAATAGATGGCTGGTAACAGCAAGGATATGTGAAATGGTAGACTTCTTGGGATGGAAGCTAGCAATGGACATTCATCACTGACCTTGTGCTTCTTGCTTCTCGAACTTAGCACTGGCTGCTTGGCCACCTGGGGTCTTGGAGTGAGGCATGATGAATCGGTTGTTTTCAAGAAAGTAGTGAAGTTGTCTGGTGAGGTGAGAGAACTGGCTTGTAAGGCAAAATGACTTATACATCCGATTTATTGTGTTCAGCTTTGTGTAGATGCAAAAGTCTCGTGATGTCATGCTGTTTGGATGCGTGGGACCATGACGCTCAACACAATCCACCCTCGGGGGATAATACGTCCAGAGGTTATCTTCTGACTCCCGGCGGTAGGAACAATACATTGCTGGATGCCTCGTCCTAATTCTGATTGTGTTTATATAGCGGTACGAGAATATGTATGGAAGAATAGCCACTAAACCAGGTCGACCAACGCACACGCACCGGCCAGACTCGTCTTTTTCCTACCACTCTGTCCATTCTCGCGTCTTTGTATTAGGTGATATGCTTATGGCACATATCTGAAAGACATTGTAGGCCATAGTCTTAAGCAAACAATTTCGCTATTGCCACATTGTGAAACTCGCCAGAGGTGATGTCTTGGTATTTGCAAGGTCTGGCGGCTGAAACAAATCCCCCGAACGGCGACAAGATGGCATCCGGATCGACCTTGGCGTGACAGGCAACGGGGAATCCCGCCGGTAATGCTGTAGCCCTCAGCCTCGACGGTCGGTGGGAACATTACCAGTGACCAGCGGTTCAGAAAGTGTCGTCCGTCAACCGTTGAAGTGAGTGTCCGATGTGGAAAATGATCTCGTTCTGTGAAGATGTGCTCACATCATGAAAAGGGGCTAGGTATCCTTGATCCTCGACCTGCAGGCCATCAGTAGAATCTTGAGAGAGCATAGTAATGGTTCCAAAATCTCTATGCTTGGCGACCCGGGTAGCAGAACCAGCTCGTAGTTCTGACGCAGAAATCGCTGGGTAATGGAAGAGACGAAATTCGTTCTGAGCCTTGGAGTGAATGTCGACCAGAGAGGTGGTGTAGATGCCTATAGCCATGGCTAGTGCTGTGAGGAGTTGCAGCTCCGTTTGAAAGGCTGTTGCATAGAACGCTTTCATGAAGGATCGGAACCTGGGCAAGCTGGTTTCTTTGATCCATTGATTCGATGCCACAGTTGAGAATCTAGCTTCTCGTCGAGCCTTACTGCTCTTAGTTACCAAAAGACCGGCTTTGCACAGTGCTTACCTTCACTCTCTCCCAACGGGAGTTCCTCCCCCTCCTTTTTGCCTGCTCCATCCACACCTCGGGTATCAACATAACAAGTTTGTTATCAACCAAATGCGTCCTCATTCAAAACCTATAGAGATCTGTCTGGCGCAATGCTGTCGATACCTGCATTTCTACCATTATGCCCGAGAGTATTATATGAATCTAGTGCTATTCTCAGCATACGATTTGTATTCCGTGCATGGCTGAAAGCATGGTAGCATGTATCGTCTGTTCGTGCTACCATGCATCTCGGCGTGATCTTCACTTGTTCTCAATTGAAGAATGATGCTCTGCTGATGTTGGCTTTCTGATTGTTCGTGTGAGAATGGTAAGTTACGCATGTCGCAGGACTGACAGGACGTGGCACCTGCTCCGGCCACAAGACCAACGTGACGGCCCGAAGCATGGTCTGGAAGGCTGATCTGGTAAGTGGTAGCGCGCGAGTAATCTGACTTTCCATCGTTGTGATTACCTAAAAGAGGGAACTTCATTCTTGACAAGTTGGGCGCTGATGTGTGAAACACGCACTATCATGTCCATTATGAGAAGACAACCCCCCTTCGGCAATATAGTCGTGGTTCAGCACATACGAGTCCTTGTGCTACGTGGTTCATATTCCATTGCACACGAAGCAATGTTCTGGACCGCGACTCGTACTTGAAGGAAATACAAAGCAACAAGCCCATAGCAGCTATTGCACAGCGAAGGAGCTCAACCAACGCCCATATGTCTTGATCACGAAGATGATCAGATGTCATATATGCTAAGGTCTCCGAGGATGTTTGATTCGAGCCTTGAAATCCGCAAGGTAATCGAAGTGGCGTTGTGCAGAGTGCTTCTGGGGTTGTGAAAATGCTCCACTGCGCTTGCGAAGAGCGAATCAGAAGTAACAAATGCTACCAAGAGCCAGAACACGATCGACCACAGCAGATTTACGTTGTAGGAGGCTGCTAGCGGAATTCGCACGGGCCTGAAAACCAACAGACTCAGTAAAGCGTCAGAACTCGCACGTGCATGCTAATAAGAGTTATAGGCGTGGCTGCAGCTGAAGAGAATCCTTTACTGGGTCTCCAATCTCGCTAGCTAGAACTCTTATCTCAAGCGATCTTCGCTAGTGGTATGGGTAATTAGGGGCACTAGGCACATGAAATGTCGAACACCGCCATGACCCAACATACGGTGCTCATTGAACCAGTCGTTACGAAAGAACATATATCTCTGCACAGAAACATGGCGCGAGAACGATGCTCTACTTGGTGCCCTTGTGTACCTGATCTGCGTATTCAACGTCCACTACCACTAGACCATCTTATATGCTTTCTTGATCAATAAACTCGTGAGATCAGTCTAGGCTTCTCAAAGACGCCATAGACGCCCTCCGAGCTGAACAGGCAGCATTAGCGTCTAAGCACTTCACGTCAAGCCATAATGCCGAGATTGAATTGAAGCTTTTAAGACCGTGGTGAGTCTGTGGCTAGCTAGAAGATGAGTACTGTTTCGCGCGTTAGCACTAATACTCTAGTCCGGAATTCAAAGAACGCTCCTCAAGGCGGAAATGTCCCATATTGGACGACGATAAACATGGTACAAGTGTTGTTGACCAGCTCACCGCAAGACAAGATGTTCTTGCTTTTTGTCATCGACTTTCCTTATCGAATCAAATCAGCTGGTGGTTGTACCACTGTCCACTCTTTCATACTACCATAATGCTTACCTTTCGCTCGCTAGCGCTTGCGGCACTACCTTTCCTCACTTCCGCCCGAGCTGACTCATGGAACGACTGGGGACAGGGCGGTGATGTGACCATCACCCAGACCTCAACTCACATCAACTACTACTGTCCTTGCGAAAGTCAATTTTGGACTCCCGAACCAACCAGTAGCACATCCTACACTGGACATAGCTCGTGGGAGCAGTGGTCAGAATCGTCTTCGGCGGTATCTAGTTCCATTCCACGAACAACAACGAGTAAAACTAGACACAGCTCATGGGAGCAGTCGTTAGGATCGTCGTCGGCGGTACCTACTTTCGTTCCACGAACAACGACGAGTAACATTGGACAGAGCTCGTGGGAGCAGTGGTCAGGATCGTCATCCGCGGTATCTACTTTCGTTCCGGAAACATCAATCAGTTCCTTTCCCTCTAGCTCACGGATTGATACAACTTCAATCCGCTACACTAGTAGGATCTCTTCTCCGAGCCCACACTACAGCAATCATACTTCGACAACAGCGTCCAGCGCTGCTACATCGATCTGCGAAACCACTTCTAGCACAGAAACCACCACTGAGGCCACGACTACCACCAGCAGCAGTACTACCACTGAGGCCACGACTACAACCAGTAGCAGCACCACCACTAGCACCATCACCACCACCACCACCACCACTACCACAACTTCCAGTGCACCCACATGTACACCCACAACAATTGTACCAAGCGGTCAAACATGCGGCTGTACCTACAACACCATCTGCAACGCCTCATTCCGCCAGACTGACTCGGATTATGAATTTCTCTTCAGCGCCACCGATGTCTCTGATTGTGTGAGCCAGTGTGATCGTTTCTCCGATTGCTACGGCCTCGACTACGACGGCATGGGCAACTGCTATCTATACGCTGAGACACCCGAACTGTCTGAGGGGAACGACGTGGTCAGCTATCGGACAAATTGCGCATCCACCGCATATTGCGCGAGTTAAGCTTGGCCGCAAGGTATTCAGAAATAGCCGGGAGAGTGTTCTGCTTGTTGGGGTGTTGCAGCGAACGTTAGGTACTGTCCGCCACCAGAAGGTGTGCTATGGTGAGGCCCGTCGGGAGGGTCGGTGCCTGCTGCTGGAGGGATAGAACTGGAAGCGGAGGTCTAGTGGGATAGTCAGCCGTGTTTGCCCTTTCCACATTTATCGTTTTTCTTCAACATGTAGATTCCGGTGCTTCTATCCGAAGCTAGTGGAATGATTTTGGGATACCAGCTGTGTGCTCTTTGTAAGTAGTCAGTCGAATAGTCTCGCAATCAGGTGCGGGCTTTTAGAGGATGGTTGTGGATCGTAGCACCGAATGTTGCTTTCAACGTCCAGCTTATGGGTCTGCGTTGCTACAAGATGGGGCTCTTCAGTCAAGCGTTCCGCCCCACATCATTGGGTGGTGCTTTGGTGCTGAAACGACAACAGCAAACAGCCCCGATTTCTTTGTCGAAGGGACGCCTAGGCCGGAGGATATATCCACACTCAGCTCTAGCAGCTTGGGTGGTTGCTCCCTGGGCCGTTAATTCCAGCAGGAAGGTCAGCCGCTGTTTACGGCACGAGTGTTGAACCATCTGATTCTGATTGGATCTATCTAGTAGTATTGGGCATATGAAGAATGTCCGTTGAGTACTTCGACGAAAGTGCTCGCAATAATCCGAGCCGTTTGCTCACTACTATTGTGTTAGCTCTCGTGATCTCGTACAGGGAAACATGCTTACCTTGGATGCAACTCATCGTACCACATGAAGCTATCAGAGCTGGTACCATTGTACATCAGCGTACATGAGCTCTGGTCAGGCGTGCAATGGTGTTCATAGCCAGTCACATTTGCTGGCTGGGTGCCATTGAGATAAGCCGATGGGTTATCGTAGATATCAGACAACAGCTGCCAAACGTTGAATACTGCCAGACTTGCGCCAGGGTAACGTTTAGCAATCAGTGCTTCATAGGGTGACTGATATCTGAATATCGTGTTGGTCGAGGTCACGTATTCGTGCATCTTCTCCGCGATCGCAGTATGATTCTCCGGCTTCGGGTCCCAGTATTGATTGTCCCCGACACCCCCGAGTGTATCATTGGCGTAGAGAGGAGCAAGATTAAGCGGCGCATTGTTGAACAGAACAAAGACTCGTCCTCCGGCGGCATACAACTCATCGAAGACGCGATAGATGCATTCAGTATAGTCGGGCAGCGTCTTGCCCCGGATCTGTGCATCAGTCAGAAATAGACCAACGCCAAGGTCATTTGTGCCGATCCAGATGCTGTAAACGGCATTGGATGTTGAGAGCGCCGTCGAGAAATACGTCTGATCCGTTCCGTTGCGTGTCGTACCACGATCTGCAAGGAAAGCTGGCACCTCGTACTCAAGAATCGCCGGGAAAAGGAAGCCTGACCCTTCGGTCGATAGGTTTCTACGCGTGTTAGCTATGGGGTATGACCTGCAGCTTGTCATTTCGCCTCACCTCGGTGTGATGTTGTTGGAGCAGACAGCGCCTGAGACTGCGTAATCATATAGTTCCAGCTGCTCACCGGTATCTTGAACCACAAATCGTGGCCACTGCCTGCCCCCGGAGGCTGTGTTGAGGCCCTCAGGGAAGTACGTGCCAGCTGCTGGGAGGGTGAAATTATTCTGGATGATGTAGCTCAGGCGGTTCTCATCTGTATAGCTGTCCCCAAAGGTGATTAGAGAGTCGAAGTTTGCCACATTCCATACTGGATCCTGAGCTCTCGGAAGGACCCCCGCCAACACGGATGCAACTAGGCTGAAAGTCAGTAGGCTTGGACGAAGCATATTACTGGTGAGCAAATGATGTTGAGCTTGATCGAAGCCTTTAATGTATTATCGTCGAACCGATATATTTCTATCGGAACGCTCGTAAGCACATCTGCCGGACACGACAATGGGAAGAGGAGAAGGAGATTCAAGGATATATACAGCTTGTGAGCTCGTCCGTGGTATACCATAACTGTGTGGAGCCCATTTTAGTGTATTTGCAAGCTCCAGGATCTGCTCGTCCACGGAGCGGACATGCAAACAGGTCGCTCCCAAGAAGGCAGGTGCCCGTATTTAGCCTGAAAGGTTGCATGGCTGATGTGTCGATGGAGGTAATTTCCCCGCACAAAACTTTGTGAATAGTGTCACGTGTCGTCTGCCATTCTGCGAGCTTGCTCGGGGGTGATCCGTTGACCTGTTCGGTCGAAGTGCTTCGAGGCCGCCTTCTCCCACTTCTTATTGTCGATCCCGGTCATTTGAGCTGGCTGGCGATTGTCAATTTCCATGCCAGATCGTGCGCGAATGTGCTTGTCCACGTACCTTGGCTGATTGGGCAGCTGGAGCAGACTCTTTCTTGCTCTCTGAAACACCTCCTGTCGTGGCACCACCGCCCTTTGGCTGCTCTTGTTCCTTGTTCTTCTTTGCTTGTGCTTTCTTCTCCTTCTTGCTCATCTTCGGAGCCTGAGCGTCTTCCTCCCCTTTCTTACCCCCGTTCTGCTTTTCATTTGTCTCTTCTGTGAATGTCTTATTCTCGGCGGGCCTGATTTCCTTCCAGCGAGCTTGAACATCGTGCTTCTTTCTTCCAAGTGCTTCTGCAATATCGGCCCATTTCGCATCTCGATTCTTCGTCTTGAAGTCAAGAATCTTAGCATCCTCCTCGGCAGTGAATACTGGTTGTTCGGGCTTTGCTTCGTCGGGCTTTGCGACATCCCCCGCTTGTGGTTCGGCAACCGGGACTTCACCTTCAGCATTATGTTCAGACTTTGGTCGAAAGTTGTGAAAGCTATTGCACCAAGTGCACTATTGAACATCAGCTATTTTGTGTGATCCTCAATGTATCACAGTACTATCAAGCAGCAGAAAAGAAAAACAGCTGCCTCGAGACGTCCAGCCTAGTGTCAGCGTGCACAGCTGATCTGTAGTCCGATCAAGATTCGGGAAGTGACATTGCAAGACCTTACCCTGTGTGGACGAGATTTGGGAGACGGTGCTCCCTTGAAAGCATCCCAGATAGACAGTTTGATAGGCTTTGGTTTGCCATCCTTCACTGCCATCAACGTGATCGACATCCCGAGAAGTAATTTGCCGCAAGTACACAGCGGTTGTCATGCAGCAAGCTGAGCGTATGACACAGTTCTAGAGAAATGTTAAGGTCAAGCAACCCTACCGTATCGACATACAAGTGACGGCAGTGTCTCCAGGACAACCAAACAACATGATTGTTAGTCGCAGACTTCAGCCAAGCATTCCGGTTGCTCTGTGAAGTTCATTTTGAACCCATGATGCACAACTTCACCATTATCAGAATCTTCACTCGCATCGTGGGGCGAATAGTGAAAGCAAGGTAGGCAGTCCAAAGTAAACGCTTCGGACGTCACGTGAGGCTGTAAACGACTAATCCTCATTAGGAATGCCGACGGACTGGCTCACAAACCAATGGCATGGTGCAAACCCAATGAAGGTCTGAAGAAACACAATGTTGATCCAAAACTCTCAGCTTCGCGTTCGTGCTTTGAGCAAGGCGCGCGATTGAAGAGGAAGTTAATTCTCGAGTGCGACGGCATTGTGTTACGAACCTTGTCTCTTGCACTTCTGGGGTCCCTGGTCGAGGGCAGACCAGTATAATGGCAACTATTTCTTGCGAGTCGAGCACTGCAAAACCCCCATTGACCTGACAGCTGCCGTTCATGATGTGCTCGAAGACATATTTGGCAGGGTTCTGGGGAATTAGCATAGGCAGTGGTCTCACAGGACATATCCTCACGAGAACAGCTTCAACCACTACTCAATCGCGTGAATGGATTTTCATGCATCCAATGCCAAGCACCTAATTTTAAATGTACAGTTGGGCCTCCAACGTTAGTACTACATCGATGCCAACCCCAACCAGACACCAATGCATATCGAGAGCCCTGCCTTCCAATACCCAACCACAGTCCTGCTTGCTGCACCACTAGTTCCCTCTCCCAGATTACTATCGATGGCCTCAACATCGCTCGCGCTCGCGCTTGCACCGCTACTAGTTGCTGAAGCTGACATTGATGCAGAGCCGGTGGAACTAGCGCGTGTGCTTGCACTCGCACTCGTCCTTCGGGTCCCACTAGAGCTCGCCGCAATGGTAGTACTGCTGCTCGCCGTACTCGAGGAACTCACAGTCCCACCACTCCCTGGAGTCCCGAGCCCGATTTGCTTCCCATCAAAGTCGAATACGGCATAAACGTTTTTCAGGAATACGTCGCCCAAGATCCACTGCTGATCGCCATACGCCTGATGTCCGATGATCGTGCTACTGCACGTTGAACTTCCGGTGGTGGAGGGGCTGCCGACGTAGTCTTTGGGTGAGATTGTGTACAACTTCCCGTTGATACGGACCTCGAGCTTAGCGGTTGTACTGCACGGCAAGGTGAAACCCTCGCCTGAGGTGGCGGAGCCGGGGATTATATCGTGTAGCGCTGTGGCGTCGGTGGGAGGCATGAGGATGAAGGTTGTCCCTGTGTCGATGATTGCGGTGCGGTCGGTGAAGTTGCAAGGCTGACCATTCACGAGCATGTCTTGTACGGGAATCTCCCAGGCGTCATTGTTTGAGGTCTTAGTGTAGGAAAGCGTACCGCTGAACTTGTCCGTGTCGATGCCGCCGAAGACGATTTCGCCGTCTTTGGTTCCGTCTTCGGCGCGGTGAATATGGACGCCGATTGTGTTGGATGCGATGAGCTTGTCGGCACTGAGGACGTCCATGACCGTTGGGGTTCCTAACTCGTCGGACGTGCGGCGACCAAGACCGAGGATACCGTCCATGGGGTAGTTGTCGAAATCGTCACTTGCGTTCACGGCTAGGCCAAAGCCCATTTGTATGCTGAAGTTGGCGAAGGCGAGGGTATCGGTTGCAACGATACCGCTGACATCGCCGGTGCCATAGGATAAGCCCCATTGTTCGGTTGTAGTTTTGAGAGTTGTGCTGTCTTCTTCCCCGAACGTGTTGTGAATACTGCAAGTCTCTGCTTGACAGTCGCTACTGAAGACCCATGTGTTTGCGCTACCAGTGTCGATCAGCATGTACATCTCTTGCGCTTTGCTGCCGAATTTTATGGAGGAAAAGTAGGAGTAGTCGGAGCCATCTTGATCAATGGCAAGACTGTTCGGACCAAAGTCTGCTGTATTGGACAGTGAGACTGAGAACTTGTTTTCACGCTTCTGTACAATCTTAGTGTGGGTGTTACACAGAAAAGACTGGATGTGTCCACGGGTGCTTACCTGTTTAACGACTTTGCGTATGTCGAGCTTCACCACTCCTGCCGAGCTTGGTGTAGATGTGGGCGGCCTTTGCACGGGATAGAACCTCTTCTCGTTGCCGCTGTTCAACGACGTTGAATCCTGGTATTTTTGATATGGGTAAAATGCGGAAACATAACTAGACAAGGATACTAGAAGTAGCAGCCATGTTTGGGACTGATGCATAATACAGTCTGAAACCGAGCCGAAGTTGACGCTTCTAAGCGAATAACACGGGTGAATGTCGTATAGATTATGCTATGTATAAGAAGGCCAGCTTCTCGTCATGTGTGAGCAGTTTGGAAACTGGGTGCTAAGATGTCAAACGTGGTAGGCTGCGTATGTTGCTCGGTGAACGTGGTCGGACGTGCTGTGAACGTGCTGAACAACGGAAAGAATGGACTGCAGGATACTCAGTCAAGAGATCCTCAAACGCAAGCTGCTCGAACGGAACGATCGTTATAAAGATACTCGACGACGAAATGCACGATTAAGGATAACAATGAGAAAGGACGAGGAGATGAAGAAGGAAGATCTCACGACTCAGTCCACGCATGCTGAAGTCTTGGTGTTGATATCGACTCCATCACTGCTGCAACACTCGACGTAGCCGTCTGGCATGTGTCGCGGGCACAAGCGTCCAATGGTGGATATTGATCTATCGAGCGACACTTGGTACCTGTCGATCCTCAGGGCTCAGACCGTCTAAGATCTCCACTTGTACGTACCAGATTGGTAATTAGTAGAGCATGCCAGGGCAGCTAGCGAAGCCACTAGGGCTGGCACACGACTGCTTTGGTAAGTGGGTGGCTATCCGAATCTCCTGAGTTGTGTCGAGGAAACAGATCTGGTTCGCGCCATGGTCCATGAAACCGATGTATCGTGGTGTTTCAGGCTCGGCGCAGAAGAACCATTCACGTACCTGCTGAGGACCACTCTGTCCGCCACCGACAAAAAGGAACGTGAGGCAAATATCCGAGCGTACAGCTGAAGTGTGGCTTGCCTGGCAAGATGAATGGGTGGAGCTCAGTCTTCGAGGACGAGATTGTTCGGGGTCTTCGAAGTTTACTCAATACCTAAGCCCGTGGTTACACGCAGCGGTCCTCACCGAATGGGACATTCCAGACTTCGATGATCGACGGTAGGGACACCGGCTGCAACTTGACCTCGAGATTGTCCCTGAAACGAATTGGTATGTGACGTCGATTTGCGAGAATGGGCTAGTATGCTGTTGACAAAGACGCAGATAATTTAACCCTGAATTCGAGTCGCCCACCAAATGTCAAGCACAGGATACCTTGATGATAGATACGTGCCTGCTCAGGCCTGCCTTTTGTGGATGCACATCTACATGAGTTGATACAATCCCCCTTCTTCGCCGCGTTAACTATTCCGAAATGCATGTTGAATCGACTTGTTCCTTGTAAGAGCGTTGCAGGAAAGGTAGCTAAGCAACAAAGATTGCTGGTGCATTACTATGTTCAAGCACGACTGAAGTTCATGGGTAATACCACGCCTACCCCAGCCTGTTGTAACACAAGAACAGTGACAGGTTCACATAGAAATATGATGCTGCATCAATCCCGCTCGATCTGCGCGTAACGTCGCACCGCTAGGTAGTCAAGCACGACGTACCCTCCTTTGCACTTCCTATTTTGCGAGAGGAGCTCATGCTTTGGTGCTACCCTGCTTCGCACCAAAGACATCATCCAGGAACCCATTCCACAGCTTCCTGATCGTGCCCTCGTCTTTGTCCTTGACCATGTCCGCGAACTTCTGTGCGTCCTTGCCGAGGATGTTTGATAGTTCAGCCAACGTCTCGACACTCATCTCAACCGTTTGGCCATCGCCAACATCACTCATATGGCTCATCTCGCCACCGTTCTTTTGGCTTGCGGTCTCGATCTCCGGCTTCATGATCGCAGGTGCACCTCCTTCGGTCGCCTGATAACCGCCAGCTGCGGCCTCGAGCTGAGGAAACTCTTCGAGTCTGTTCTCTGCATCATCGGAGATAACAGTCGGCATGATCGGGACACGGATGGCTGCTGGTCTTGGGCCCCATTCCTCGCTGAAGAGTTTGGGAAGGTAGGCTAAGTCAACCGTGCGGTCGTTATGGAAAGCTTGGTTTGCGCCGGAGGTGTTGAAGCCGCGACTGCTTGAAACTTCGGAAGGTCTGTCACATGAATCAGTATAGCCTTTCCAAGGTGGTAGGTGTGTCGACCTACCCTGACACTGGTTTCGTGGTCTGCTCCTTTGCAATCCTTCTTATCGCAATCGAAAACGCTCTGGCTTGTAGACCGTCATGCGATGCCAGTCGGTCAATCAGCTCGTGCTTTGTTCCAGATGGTGCCAGAGTGCGCTTCCGACATTCCTGGCGTAGCTCCTGTAGACCCCATGGCAGGTATGTAGTCTTGTGGTTTCCGTCAATCGCTCGAGGAGATGACTGAGAACCTGTCATATGCAAGCTTCGTTTGGACGGTTTGGAAAGGTTCTGCAGAGCTTTAAAGGAGGATGCTCGTGTTGCTGCCATATTGATCGCGTCTGGAGCAGGTGATAGTAAGGTCGAGTATTGGCCGAGGATATGTTCAGTGGATGGGATGGACGATGGTATGTTCGATGTAGTCAACAGAAGGGCTCATAGAAGGCGGGAAGCTCAAGTAGGAAGTTGGAAATGGCGGGGATAATGTACCACTATCGGACAAAGCAACAGTAGGAACGAGCGGTCTACAGGGTGCTTACCATCTCCTTGGGAAGGAGTTGCAGGAATATGTAGGGTCGAGACTTATCATACGTGTCACACTCTGCAAGCTTCAAAACGGAATAGCGAAAGCACGCAAGGAGGCCGTATCGCTGCAGCTTTCCACCTGCAGGAAGTGAGCTGCACCGCAGTCGATGGTGTTGAGGCACTGCTTAGGCTAGCCTAAGCAGCTTTGGATGGAGCCTTTCCTTTCTGGCGGGATGGCATTATTGGGCGTGATGGAGCTCAACACAAGCCTCCAACGTGTTTAAGCTGTCCACCGGCAGCACCTGCATCTCCTTGTGCAAGTTCCGCGACGCTTTCTCCGCAGTTCGTGCAGCCTACGAGCAAGTCTCTCGTGACTCTCTATTGCTTGCTGATGCTGGCGTTTCTCTAAGTTAGTTTTCAAAGCCTCGGTCAGAAAGGCCTTTCGACTGTTCATAGGTCGTTTGCCTGGCACGAAGCTCTGTTCGCCACACAGCCGTGTTGAATAACCATGATCCAAGGGGCGGATATGGTGCATACGTGGTGAGCTCACGCTCTCCGCAGACAGCTAAATTTGGCAGATCATTGCTTCAGTGTGGCTTGATGCCCTCCACCGACACAATCTCCATCTTCCGTAAGACGGTCTCCGGCCAGGCAAACGATCGGCTCACCGGGTCGCCCAACCCAGTCGACTTCCGTATTCCGTATTTCGTACCTTTCTCTCGCCAGTGTATCTACTGGTCTACCAGTCATCGCAGCAGTTCAAACTGCAGGCAAATCTGATATCAATATACCGGCGGCTTATCAGAATTGAAGGCCTGCATACAGCTAATTGCATGACACACCTTGCTTGAGATTTCGGACGGAGCTGCTAGCAAGCAGCATTCTGCATACACAAGCTGGCAAAGCGTCATGCTGGCCCTCGTTTCTGAGAGTCACCCAGTATCGGCCACACTTATTATAAGGGAGCTGAAGCAGATGTCTGAGAGCTCACGCCCGGCTTGAATCTAGTACAACGAAATCATGGGCATCTGATCGATTGTCACAATCTTCAGGAGCACAAAGTCGATACTGGCCGCCCGTCGCCTGTGTGTTTGACCTGGTTATAGGAGCAGCACTGCTAGCACGGCTCTTGAAGATACGTATCTCGACTAGCGCCAGCCGCTCCGATGCCCCTGTCTAAGTCTGGCCTTGGGAGACCATCGGGGACTTCTTGGTGGGCTGAAAAGTATGGCGTTCTGGGAGCAGGAGGGACGCTCTTGAGCGGGCTTCAAGTTCCTGATTGAGTTCTTCAGGTTGATGACCTACGATAGCTCAATGGTAAGCGTGAGCCCTCCCCTCTGTGTCCGCGACTTATTAGCTCTCCTGCAATACCTTGTGGATCAAGGTGTGAGAGCTATGGCTTGCCTGCGTTTCTTGCTTTTGCCATCATGGATCGAAGCTTGCTCGGACGTTACTGGTAGAGCTTGTTTGTTGTCTTTCTTGTCCGCTCATCGATACAGCTTGTCCAAGTCTGCGTGCTGCAGTTTCTGCCGCGACCCGGCCTTCGGAATTGCTCTGTTGATTTCCATCTTTAGCTCGCACTTCACGGCCGGTTGGTTCGTTTTTGAGGCATGGATCTTGTGGCTAATGAAGCAGGAGGAGTGCTCAAAGCAGGACCGGCTGCCTATCAGAGCCCTGTTTGCTGCTCAGACTCTGTTGTGGTGCTTTTGTCGGCTCAGTGAGCGCGCTGGATGTGTCTAGAGTCTTCCTTTGTGCTGACAATGCGTCTCTATTGGACTCTCTCGATGACTGTGGTTGCGCGTGCACAACGATGTTTCTAGGGTCTTTGCACAGTCAGTCTGGCGTGATGACGCTCGTCTGCCGAGAAGTACTATCGCAGCCCTCAAGGGTGCCTTCCGTCAGGACCATGTGTGGGACCAGCCGGGAAGTTGTTAAAGACCAGATACTAGGGAACCCAGTGGCTGAAAGAAACTGAAGATATTGGGTTCAAGGCAGAAGGGCAAATTAGTGTCAAGGCGAACAAGGCATAAGTGCATTGCTCTCCATTCTCAAAGCACAAAGAGGGTATGAGCATGGGCTCATTTGCAGTTGAACAGAGGACTAGTTGAGAAGAGGCCGACTTGAACCTCACGGCTACGATACATCACCACCTACAGCTACCCTATCCAGTACTCCAGTTCTCATGTTCCCAATACTGGGCAATGAAACCTCCAGCGAGAACTCTCAGCCTTCTTGATGGGCTGGAAGGGTGTTGCTCTGGGACCCTGACAAAACAGGAGTGCTCTGTTATCTTCATTAAACCGTTCGCTCCACGTGGAAGGTGCGATCATCCAGTCACAAGGCTCCACTCCTTCCATACTTGAGTTCGTTCCTACCCTACACAAACTTCAACCACTGGATTCTTCGGTCTACTACATACGACTAGACACTCACTTCTAACTGCCAACAAATCCTGGCTGCTTCTCGACAATCACCACAACTCACAAGGACCCCATATTGCGATTGCGCCTACCCTCCGTGAGCATTGTGTACATACGATGATCTTAGAGAGAGACTGACCAATCTCGTCAGCAATGTCTGGAAGGAAGAGTTACAGAAACCGAAGCCAATGGGCAGGCGACGAAGGCGACGAAGGCACACCCTCTTCTTCCAACAATGGCCATTTGACAGCTGAAGAAATGCAGGCCCGCATGGCGGCCGTACGCTCAACCGATGATTCAAGCTTTCCTCTGCTGACAATGCTCTAGGCAGACTATGGCACTGCACGCCAGCACCAGCTGTCCACGGCTGTAAGGCGTGATCAGAGACCTATTGCCACGAGTCGGACTGCGATTCTCGCCGCTCGTGACTGCAACGTCGCAGGTACAGAGGCTGCAGAAAATGCTCGAGCTAACCAAGCCAGACTACAAAGTTGGAGCAGTAGGTTGTCCTTAGATTAATTCCATCAGTTTGCTCATTTATCACAGCTGTTGGCAAACTCGACGATAGCGAGGATGACGGTATGACAAATATTGCAGGCGGCCAGACACATCGTATGAGGGTCAGAGGTGAGCTTCGTCAGCAAGGGGACATACAAGAACCATCACGCTTGTCCGGCAGTGGAGATGCTCGCCAATTGTACGGCTCAAGCAGGGTAACAGCGCCTGTTCAAGCCCCTGCCTATGCTGCACCTCGAAACCATCCTCCCACTAAGCCAGATGTCATCGAACGAGACACAGGCGATCTACCTCAGCTTACAAATGCTGAATGGCATGAGGTCAAAAGAATCTAGTAAGTCATACAGGCTTCCTGCACATCAATTCGACTGACCATAGCAGTGATGAGCTTCAGATCCCGCATATTAAGCCTCGCACGTCTGAGGAGATTGACGCGGCTCGAGAACGTCTGTACACGAAAGGCAAACCTAACCGTCCTACTCGACCAGCACATGCCACCGCACCCCTTCCCTCTACCCCAGCCCGAAACCGTCCAACACGCGCCCCACCCGTCAACAACGCTTGGGCACCTGGTAATCTTGTGGTTAACCCAACACCTCCTCTCAATCTGTCTAACCCTTCCATTACCACAACCGTCGAGGATATGAGGAGGCGCCTTGGTTCAAACTTCATTGAGACCTCAGCGCAAGAAGACGCGTCGCTTCACACTGGTGCAAATGCGGAGCCCGTCGAGGAGCTTACTCAGGAACATGTCGCCAGACCCCCCAACCCTTTCGACTTGCCCGAGCCTTCCATTACCGCGCTGGAAAAAGATATGCAACGAGACTATGGATCAGCTGGCATTGAAACGGCTGTGGTGGAAGCTTCCATTGCTTCAGTTCAAAGCGCTTCCACAACCTCGAACCCTTTCGACACTCCAGAGGCTTTCACCCAGCCGCACGTATCTACTCCTGCGACTAGGCCTGATGAGGCTACTGATCGTGTGGAGGAGGTAGCGTCGGCCACCGATAATGACGAGCTTTTGGAACTGCTGGATGCCAAGCTGAACGACTTCCATATCACAAACAAATCGCAGACCGTCGAGCCTGCTGTCACTGACGACCCGACAACTTCAGGCGAGGTGAATCTTATGGAGTTTAGAGAAGATGCTTCCGAACTATCAGAGCCAAAAGAAGAATCTCCTGATCTCTTGGCCACCCAACAAGACAACATCCTCCTCCTGCCACTTGAACCGGCGATTGCGAGAGCAGACCCTCCTACTCAGTCCGTCGCCGTCGAGCTAGAGTTCCAAGTAAGTGAAGACAAGCAGGTCGAGGAAGAGACTGGCTCTTCTGTTACTCCTGCCATCGCTGCCGTATTCACTGAGCCCCTGCCCTATATGGGTACCATATCTGCCTTCCACCAAGAAGTACTTGCAACCTCAGACGCATTCTGGGCTGAACAGGAGCGTCGAAGAGAACGAGAAAGAGCCCCGGCACCAGTCCGTCCACCAAGGTCTCTCAACTCCTCAAGATGGGCTCCGGCTACACACACCCCTCCACGAAACGACAACGCCTAGCAGCCGTGTGTCGATCACGAGTTATTCAAACTTTGCTATACCACTGGTGGACGGTCTGGTAGGGACGGCCTGAAACTGTAGAAGGTGGAACCACGGCGATGACATGAACATGAGCTTGGTCTGGATGGTACTATGATCTGATGGACAGTGTGATGGAGTAAAATGGCATACTCATGCGAGTGAGATATATGCGCCGTGATCTTAGCCACACAATGAACGATCAGAATATGACAGAACATGCTGCGCTGTATCTATCTGTGTCGTATTACTGGTCTCTGTCTGAATGTTAATGCAGGATGGTCCATCGTAACCGTAAAAACACCATGTCACAGACATCAGGGCGCACCGTACGGACTCTACTACCTAGAGTCAACTCTCTTCATTTTTCGGTGACCGAACTGGAAAACCTCCGGCTTATTGCTGTTATGAAGTGGAGGGCAAGGCGTTGCATTGCTTGAAGCAAGACTAACATACCCCTTAGCATTAGAATCTGCTCACTTGCCAGTTGCACTGCACACAACGTGTTTCAAGTTCCAGGCTTCCGGGCGCTATCCTGAGTTTTTCTTGTCTCCCAGACCTAGGCAGGCCAACACCTTTTGTTGAGTTTCGGGCTTGCAGTACTGAACATTCCATTTGTAGTTGGATAGATAATCGGTGATATGAGTGATACTGAAGCTGGAAGATCAGATGTAGGAATTGTGATCTTCATGGACTGAAATTATGTCGCCATCTGGTGTTCAGTCGTACTAGCGGGATTCCACTGGAAGATGACAGACCATATGGAAAACAAGGACTCTTGGTCAGTCTTTTGATGGTTTCTTGGTGGCTGTTGGTAGCTTGCAGTGTTGTTGGTGATGTACTGGAGAATGCGTTCAAGCAACGGAACGCCCCGGATGTCCTCACAGTACTTTGAACATCGTCCTTAGGGACGTACTGTGTGCATTTGCGGCTCGCTAAATATCGCTGATCTTGATCGACCATAGCAAGCTGCACTGTTGGTCTTCCCAGCCACACCTTTATCGCGCGGATTGCTCCCTCGCGCTTGATGTCGCCTGAAAGAGGGTAAATTCGAATGCGACCGTTAATTCTGAGCATGTACAGTGACAGACTAGTATATAGCGCGACACGGTGCCTTCTTCGCGTATAATATATCTATGCTTTTAATAACTATTATAATAACGCATTCAATTCTTAGAATCTATTTATCCAAAATCTATTTTTTATAAAGTTACGTCGCTAATACCGTTGGTTTTAGATATTCTTACTAAGCGTATCTATATATAGTATCTTTCTTAGTAGTAGTCACTGTATCATAGTAGTAGGTTGAATACTAGCTAAAAGAGTAGCAAGGATAGCTTAATAGTAATATGCGACGAGGATATTGTATCTTATCTATCGTAGACAAAAAAGGCCAACTAGTGCGATGTAAACGATTGTATTAAGTGTAACCAATCATCCTCCTCCCAGAAGCAACGCGTTGACGAGGTTGCCCCTCCGTCAACGCCAAGCCAACGGGTTGACGCGTTGCGTCACCACGGTCACGACATTATCTCCGCATTCTTATCAAGAGTAGCACCCTGAGTTCCTAACAGTGGCATGTCTTACTCACATAGGTCCTTTCTTCCTCTAAACGCCTATCTTGACGCCGGCCTAGGACGTCCGTGTTGTCGGTATTGCAATTATGGCTGCTATGCTCGATCAATTCGGAGCCGTATCCGATGGTCTCGACCGTGCACAGATTCATGAAAGCCCTCCGGTCAACGGTGTGACTAACGCTCGACCTACTGCAGAAATAACCCACGGCGAGAAACATTGTTTCCGCCGAAATATTGGCAAGAAGTTGTCTACATTGATACATCCACGCCTTGGCTTGGACAGAATCAAGAACTCTATATATGACAGGCACACCAATTCTGCTGACCAGCCAGGATTACGAGTGGATAATGATGAACCAGCACCTTTACTTGCGCCCACGCCGTCTCTAGACACTAAGAAGATGCGGCTGAACCACGTTATTGAAGATAAACCAAACATGCCACCTATCAAGAAGCTAATACGCGAGCCAGTTGTGACAATGAAGAAATTGATTTCTGATCAAGGCGGGGTTGAGTTTGCAGAAAATATAGGCCAGTCAGCAGTATCACATGGAGCCAGCGTGAACATCCTACGCCAAGAGCAGAAGGTCGAGGACGCATCGACAGAGGACGAGGTGATTGCTGAGATGGAGACTTTGGTGCAGTTGAAACAGCTGAGGCAGGATGAATTCGTTCGTTGGAGTGTGGACCGGCATGTAAGAAAAATCGAAATCATGCGGGCACCTGGACTACGGCCACAGCGACCACCGCTATTCGAGAGTCGTGAATCTGAAAGTTCACAAGCGCGATGGAGTATTTATAGCAAGCTAATAAGCTAGCGATACCGCCACTGACTCTTTGCTAAGAACCTCTCTAGCTCCTACTGTATTGGTTGGAAAAATATGCGCAGCACTGTCTCGGTAAATCACCACAGATGGATGAACCCGATCATGCTCTGCTAGAGTCAAGTTTCGAGCGAGTGGTTGTTGCATCGACACCCCTGCAAATTCTGTTCATGGAAGCGCAAAGCATATGTCACTGGAAAGATCCTACAAAGAGTTCGGCTTATATGGCTGTATACTTCCTTCTAGTGTTTTACAACCAACTTGCAAGCGCAGCGGTGAGTGCACACTTCCCGTCTGGAGTCTTTGTTGATAAGTCAGATGCTTTATGTGCTCATCAGCACTCTCTATAAGCGGTGGAATCCTTCCAGTTTCTTTCAGATGCGTGCTAGAATCATCATTGGAGAAGACAAAGAGGCAACCGCACGACACATCACCGAGTTGATAACTCAGCACGGTACGAAGGACTGGGTGGGTCATGCGATCGACGAAGCAGCACCAGCATTATTCAGTCTTTGTGAGAACGTGGCAGACACGCTCGAAATGATGCAGAAGTCGGTATCGCTTGTTTTTCTATTCTGGTACCTACTGCTAACGGAGTGTCAGCGCCTATGAATGGCGAGATCCAGTCCGCACTAGTACTTCACTATGCATGTTGTTTGGCGCCTTGATGCTGGTCGTGATGACACCCACCTGGTTGCTTGTGAAGATGAGCTGCTACTCAATGGGAGTCCTGTTCTTCATTGTGTCACCAGTGGGTCGTCACTTTCCACGATATAGATTACTTACTTCACCTTCACGTGGGTGATGTGGAAGATACCCACACATGGTATAGTCTGCAGAATACCATACATACGAGCATTTCGGCTAACCAGCATCTTCAGTCGATTGGGCCATTGCGCGGCTCCAAGCCGAAGCTGAACAGCAACTCTCACAGAACAGAGATCCGAGTTCCATCGGCTCAAGCCAAGATCCCAGTGTACGTGACAGGAATCAGTCGTCTGGCATCAACGACCGCAACCAGACCGATGAACCCCAATTGATCGGAATCTACAATTGCAAGGAAGGTAATACCGCCGGCAGACTTTTAGCGACCACTTCCTCGATATCGTTTGTGCTGCGCGGGTCCCGCGATCCGATCTGGCGCATGCCTGTCTCTGGTTTAGAGGCTATCCACAAGGTATGTAGCCATTAACCCCTACTAGTGTGCTGATTCGGCAAGCTAACACACTCTCGTGAGCAGATTTCAGAATCATCTCACACGAAACAAGCGCTCGGTCTTCTTTTTGTGAGTCAGGGCAATGGGCCATCGCATCAAGTAGCAGGACTGGTACGTCGTGACGAGGTCTTTTCGCAGATTGTGGGGTACAGTGGTCTGCCTTGGAAGAGGATAGGCTGATGGCGACCACGGTAGTTCCGTCACGCGAGTATTGGTAAGCGCAATATGCTAGAGTCATGGTCCAATCGAGTCGACTATATCACGCAGGTGCCAGACGTCATTCTTTCTGATCTCAGAGGCTGCTAATGAAGCATGGAGGTAGAGTCAATCACATCACAACACAAAGAGAGCTTGAACAACGTATCGATTCAGACATACCCAAATGACGAGTCATATCAGTGGCATTCGAGGAGCCCGTGTGCACTTTCGTCGCACTGAAAGATAGAAAAGTGTAAGAAACAAGGGGTAGCAGCCGATTATACATTCAGTCTACCAAGAATCCTTTACTAACCAGTATTGCGGCAGAAAGTCCTACCAACGGAGACATGCATACCTCCCCTGTACTGCTTACGAAGAGAACTTAAGCCCGCAAAGGACTCCGCCTCTTATTCATAGTGCTTCACTCTCAGGGGAGAAGTTGCAGCAGTGCTCGGACTGCGCTTTTTCCACTCTACGATAAGGCAGATTCGATTGCGGCCGGATATTGAGCCGATGCTTCAGTGTGATACTCATCACGGTGACTGATGCGACTGGATATTCAGCGTCAATGGGTGACAATATGGTGCGAATGCTGTCCTCGTCGACTTTGAGGAAAGGAGCCAACAATACAGACCGTTGTAACCCTTCTGAAATGCGCCAGTATGAGCGGTGAAGCAGTCGGGCGCCGTTCGACCGGTTAACCGCGGCTGCCTCCGTGCAGAGTACGCTATTTTCCACCCACGTAAGTGGACTCGAGAACCTGATGCCGACACTACCTGAAGCTGTCACCAGAATTTGATGCTGCACCCTGACGACAGTACTTCACCGACTGGGTCTGCTGACTACTTCTGCCAGATTTTGCGGCTGCATCTTCCACTAGAAGTCAACGCGAGTACCGGGTGGGGCTGCCATAAGGAGTTTATGTTGTATCGGTAACATGATGCCCACTCTGCTACCAAGAGTGGTTTACATGCAGCGACATGCCTCACCAGACGAACTGCTGACCTACTTCACCAGATCTCGAGGCCAAGGCTACCACGAGAAGGTGGTATGGAATACCAGACATGCACGACGTTCCATGGACTGGGGACATGAATTCCACTTGCACAACCCAACGGTGCACAGCATCCTATTTCCACCAGAGATCAAAGCTGCTTCCATCATGCTGGACTTTGGTGGCAAAAAGACTGCCTGCTCAAACGCTTGTCCCCAACGCATGAGCGTCCACCAACGAGGATAGCGCATCGTTGGCCTAGAAGTCGAATAGTTGGCAGAGTGGTGACCGCAAGCTAGTTCAGAGCTCAGGCGATGGTAGAATCCTCTTCTAGAATCAAACTGCGATACACAAGATCTGAACGCCTACTTTTGCGGCTCTACTCCACCAAGGTCGAATGAGATGTGATAGAGCACTACTCTAGGTAAGGTAGGAAATAAGCCCCGTTTATCTAGTTGTGTAGCCCAGTCGTAGTACTTCAGACGTGGTGCCATTGTTCATTCTGGCCACTGTATGAACCACTGAAATCATGGGTGCAAGGCAGAAAAACAGGTATACAGGCCTCGACCGTGAACAACAATAAGTAGTGGAATAATGGGTCACGTAAATGACTGTTTTGTAAAGTAATTATATCCTAGCTTTAGGCGGGCGCGATCACCTAAATTGCCCTAATGCTGTACAGGCGCACCCCTGAAGTCTGTAAATACTACTGTCTTCGGCTTACAAACAACGAATGATACTGGACCCACTTTTCCAACATTCATTGTTGTTTACGATCGAGGCCTGTATGTAGTGGAGCAAGAGCTTAAACCAATGTCGTGCAGAATGCCGCCAAATTGAATCAGGATGAGTGCAAGATCTGCGAGATCGCGCCATGAATACCACCAAAAAGGCCTGGAGTTCCGCATTACATCTCCGGGAAGCTTTACAGGGTGTCTACGATCATCTCCACGTGTAGGGCTTGGTGGAGATCAGACATCGTATCGGGTTTAGCTTCACGATGGTGGGTAGGGGCTGTGGAATCTGTCTGTCTGCCCCACCCTGTGCGTGGTCTTTTTCCCTAGCGCAGTGGGGACCTGGTTCGGTGAATGCCGCGAGCGCATCTCTCCACGCGCAGATTAAAGCGGAGGTCAAGTATCATCGTCGATGCGAGATGCTCGCCACAGGCTCTGGACCCCTTCGGCCAAGTCCTGACTGCCAAGCCTGACAAAACGTCCTTCGCGCCAGAAAGAATTATCGATACATAACTTTTGCTGAGTCCCTCTATGGAATGTAAGCACAACTATTCGCAGCCATGCCAATAAGTCAGCCCAAGTTGGCACCACGGTCATACCTTGTCAAGACCCTGAATCTTCCAGACTGGTTCGACCATGTTCTCTGGGAGAATCTGATATGGGTAGTCGTGGTTCCGATCCTAGGTCTGATTGCGGCAGCATTCACGCCCTTGCAGACTAAAACCGTCATATTGGCAACCATCTACCACGGCGCTACTGGCTTAGGCATTACAGCAGGTTCGTATTGGCAATACCAAATGATTCTCTGCGCAGTATTGACGTGTCGCTAGGATATCACAGGCTATGGGCGCATAGATCGTATACTGCCAGTCGACCGTTGAAAATCTGGCTTGCTGCCGTCGGGGCCGGCGCAATGCAGCATTCTATCATCAACTGGTCCTACGACCACCGGTCACACCACCGCTATACAGACACCACCAGAGACCCCTACTCGGTACGTAAAGGGCTACTCTACGCGCACATTGGATGGTTGGTCTTCAAACATGATCCTGAATGTCAGGCTCATGCTGACGTCTCCGACCTGACGAATGACCCGATCGTGGCGTGGCAGGATTATTACTACTCGCCGATTGCAATGATCATGGCTTACGTCCTACCCTGCTGTATTGGGGGCCTTTGGGGCGACTATCTGGGTGGTCTGGTCTACGCTGGCGTTATACGAGCTTTTCTTGTCCAGCAATCGACCTTCTGTGTCAATTCTGTTGCACACTGGCTGGGAGATCATACATTTGATGATCTGAACTCACCCAGAGATCATGCAATCACCGCGCTGATAACTTTCGGTGAAGGATACCACAACTTTCACCACGAATTCCCCTCCGACTACCGCAATGCTATCGCCTGGCACCAATACGATCCAACGAAGTGGATGATCTGGCTTTGGAAAGAAATGGGGCTCGCGCATAACCTCAAGACGTTTCGCCAAAACGAAATTGAAAAGGGCAGACTCCAGCAAGAACAGAAAAGTCTGGATCTGAGGCAGACCGGCTTGCATTCCTCTCTCGAGTACTTACCAATAATGGAGTGGGATGACTATCAGAATGAAGTCACCAAAGGCCGGCCTTTGCTCGTAATCGCGGGCGTGATTCACGATGTTGGTGATTTCGTTGAGGACCACCCTGGGGGGAAAGCTCTAATCAATGGCGGCATTGGCAAGGATGCCACTCCTATGTTTCACGGTGGGGTCTACAACCGTAACGTTGCCCATCTTCGTGAATCTGATCGGGCATTGACTAACACGCACAACAGATTCAAGAGCTGCACATCGCCTTATGACTACAATGCAAATTGGCATTCTTCGTGGCGGTTGTGAGGTTGAGATCTGGAAACCCTCTCAGGAAATTGAAGTCTTGGACGAAGGCTGAGACTGAGCGCCACTGGTGCTGTGACAACGGTACGAAGCGGAGGTATGTCGCGCGATGTAGAGATGAACCATGGCATGTTCACTTTCTCAGCATGTGACACCTGACCACCAACACCGAGATCCTGGTATAAGCCACTGACGCTCTGATGAGTCCAGCAAGCGGACTTCGTCGTCCCAATACCTGACTCTTCTTCGCTCGAGGCCATCGCAAGATCTTTGTTTCTTCTTGGTGCCTGCATTCCCCGTTTGGCCATGCACGAATCAATCCACTGCGCTCGACTGGGCCTGCTTAGCAGACTCATCTGCACAGACACGCGGCTGTCGATGCTTCGTCGCTCTTGTCTCGCGAACACCTTTGACATCAGCTTTGCCATCCATTTGGACGACGAGTTCGCCCAGGATGTTATTTCCAATCGCAGACGTGTGATAACATCAGAATCAACCATAGCCCGAGTTATTGGTCGGGTGTCATCTGGTACGTTTGCAAACGCGAACCGAGGATTCGCCGAAAGCAGCTCATCAGCCTCAGCAGTGGCCCTCCGGTCGTTATACCACATCGTTAATCCACAGCAGGTTCAACGTAAGTCAGTAGGCCTATTCATCAACCAACGAATCGCGTTCTTCAAGGCCGATTTGAAGGATTGGAGGGATTTTATGAAGGTGATTATTCCAACTGTGAATATACCGTGTTCAGACACTTCAGTGCGACGGTAATCGAGAGAGGAGTTTAAACAAGGAAACGCTGCTGTTAAGACAATGCGACTATGTCTGGCATGGCTCCGAGGGTATTAAATGTTGAGGGGTGACTCCAGCCCAATGCTGCTTAACGTGCAGCTGCAGGTCCGTCGCAATAGAATTCACACTGCCCAAGCTCTCAAAACGTGTGGACTTTCATGTGTGCTCCAACGCAAGACATCTTCCTTCACTTGTGCAGTAGCCAGCAATCTGTTTCAATTTACACAGCTCCGTATCCTGCTTTGTACCTACAATCTTACATGTGCCCCTGTTCCCTTCGCATCATACCAGATGTTTTGCCTGAATTGTCCAATCCTCATACCAATGTTAGCAAATGCATCAATCTTCAGTCCACCTCCAAGAGCGTCACGAATCAATCCAGCGCCGGGTGAATTCCAATCGAGCGGCAACCTCGGCGTGAGATTATCACCAGGCTTGACAGCGAATGGGTATTCCCAATCGATGGTGCCGATATCAGACCCATTGTAATACGCTGTCGAGTGGATGCTCGTAACCCACATGGCTACGGGTGCGAAAAGCACGAACGTTGCTGTTTGCGAAAGGATGTGAATCTAGGCAGAATTAGTCATCAGTACCACCAGTCGCACTGCTTAAAGGGACGTACCGTTGTATCCTTCAGGAACTTTCCAAACATTTGCGGCACCGGAACAGTAATGTTCATCGGAATCTCTGGTAGACCCGGCAACTTACCAGGCTTAATCGTCAAACTCACGTTGTAGCCAGAAATGAACTGCGACAGAAACTCGGCGCCGATGCTGGTCTTCTCCCATTCCACAAAGCTCACAATCTCATTGTCACCAGGCTTAATCTTTCCGCCGCCGTATGCATTTCCCATCTTTGTCCCGTTCACGAAAAGCTCAGCATCCACCCGTGGCATGTCGGCATAATAGTCCGTCGGATTAGTGATTGTCACTCTCGCTTGCATCGTCAACTTGGTCTCACTCGTATCGACGACAGAAATTTCACCGACCTTGTGTTCGAAACCGCCTGTCTTTGGGGGATCAACCCAGATCGTACCCTTGCTCGGTATGCCTGAAATCACAAAGCTGCCTAGTGCAGTGGTAGCATCGACATCAACGACAGATTTCATGTCTAGCGACACACCCTTGTGTTCAAAGACCATCTTTTGGATCACCTTAGCAAAGATGTCCTCGTTTGTGATGTTGAGAGGGGAGTCGACGACCTCGGACTCAACTAGGAGATCGCCGTGGAACTTGTGGGAGCGTGCTTTTTGCCATTTGCGCAAGTCGAGCTTGCCCATTTCTTCACCTTGGTAGAAGATTGCGCCGTCGGCTCGGACACGGTTCACGTCGATATCGAAGTTCATGTCTTTTGGTAAGCCCACCAATACGCCGACTGTAGCACTTATCATTGGCCGACCCTTGGGCGTATCTGGCAGGCTAAAGTGCACGTTGCTCATGCTGAAGTTCTTGACCATGTTGTCGAATGGCCGCGCGGGGAGCGGAACAGGCACGATGGTGTCTTGGAGGAGCTTCCCAATCCAAGCCGGTGTCTCTGGCGTCTGCTTACCGCCTCGGATGTACACTGTCGCATCCTTTCCATTCATGTAGTTCGCAACAAACGTATCTAATGGACTTTTGCTGCTACCCGGACATGCAGTTGTCAAGCTGGTTGGCAGCTTAGTCATCCACCCCGTCGCCTCGACGGTGATGTTCTTCTTCGGCACAATCTCGAGCGTTTCACTCGTGGTAGTCGCGAAAAGCAGGTAGTCATCCTCACAGTCTGGTAAGAGCACATCAAAAGTCATGGGCGGCACATCCAATCGAACAGGGTAATGGTTCGCCACAGTCAACTTCGCCCAGGCCTTGATGCCAGTCGACTGACCATCCCTTTTCAATTCTTCGACATGCAAGCTTTCCAGTTCCGGTTCTGGCATGGGAGGCGCTTGTCCAGCCTCGAGAGTGACGAACTGGGTTACCTTCTGGTTCCGGCTGATGAGGCCACTTTTGACATGTGCATCGACGACAGCTCTGACGGTAATGTCTTGCAGCTTGTGATTCATGAAATCATCCGCCAGCCTTCTGATACCTTCGACGTTGCCGGGTCTCAGATCTGCTACGACATCAATCCAGTTGTAATGGCCATTCCTGACGTTCAACTTGACAGGTGGTAGGGTCGCGCTTCCAAGCAGCACGTCTCCGTAGCCGGGCAGAAATACATCCATGCGCGTCTCGCCGGACTCTACCTCTTTCGCGATGTACGTCGCAAACCTTCCCAAGTCCCGTACCGGCTTCTTGTGAACCTGGCTTGCGTCAAGCCATACGGTTCCCTGTATATGTGCTCGGATACCTGTGTCCGTGAAGTTCTCAATCGATAGGTTGTCAGCCTCAAATTGCATTGCCTCTTTCACATATTCTTCCACTGCGCTCGGGGTCGCGAAGCCAAAGACAAGAGCGAGGAGCATGAATATGGTGAGAGCACCGATGGCTGCAACGATGGGCCATTTTGTCCTTCTCTTGGTGGGTGTATCGTCTGTGGATTCGACCTGGCCGTTTGCTTCGTATTCGGTGTTGCTGTCGGTGCGAGAGAGGAGGGGCGTCTGCTCGCTCGCACGAGTTGGCGATGGATCTCGCGACGACATTGTCGCGGTGTGTGACAGTCTAGAAATTGTGGCGAAGTATGTGCATTAGATGATGTTGATGGTTGTTGCAAGAGTAGATAAGAACCACTTTTGGCGATGCCTCCCAGAATAATGACGCGCAGAGACTCGGCCGCGCACGCATTGGCTGGCTCTGATAACGCGGCTCCTGCCGTCGAGGGGTGGCTAGCCGCCTATCGTAGCCTGCCACGGGCCTGGGGAAGCATGGCACTGGCGGCCTCAGCCCCGATATGCATTGACTGCACGAATGCGCCGCCGTATGTGGAACGCGTAAGATAGACACTTATCAACCTTCACTGCAGTACAAACACACATATCAACTGATTTGAAACTGCCGTCTCAGCCCAGGCTCATGAGTACGGTAGCAGAATACGGGTCACTGTTATGCATGAGTTGCTCCATGCTGGACAAAGACAACTTCAAACAGCAACTCAATATGGATACTGCATGCTCGGGGCCCCTGCTCCTAACGTATGTGATGAAGACTTCACCGTCCAGGATCTACAAGTTCTGCCACGAATAATACCAAAACGTTGCTAATCACCGTGCATTTATCAGGCCGAACGCGGTGTCGCTTGTGTCATGGCCTACATTTCGACTGACACGGGTGAAATTGTCACTTGCACTGGCGTCATCGTGTTCGTTTGCGATGACCCATGATGTAGCACCTGCTTCTTTTAAGTACAATATCTTATGTCTCACAGATTTGCTTATCCAATACATCCTCCAGTGTTGCACCAGGCCGTCTTATCAAAACTTTGCCTACTCAACAGATAAGCCTCTACCCCCAACAAGAGTCTTGATTGATCGACTTACCTAACGAAAGGACTAGAATCTGACAACTCACCGTGCTCACAAGGAGAGGGTTCTTCCGAAATGCTCGAAATATCCCATCTGTTGGCACTTCCTGCCGAACTTCGAGTCTTGATCTGGTTGCACGTTCTCAATGAGTATGTCACCATTGTGGAGTGGCCGCATCGCGGTGACGACGAGATACAGTGCAGCACGGATGCTTGCAGTGAAACTGAAGGTGATACAGAGGGCGAAGGTCCCTACGTCGAATACCTCTATCAGCCAGGAAAATTAATCCCTACCCGATGCCCTCCAAAAAGTGTCTGGGGGGTTTCTTCATCGGGAAATGTTCGAGCCAGATATCCAGGGCATCCTTTACTCTATGTCAGCAGGTTGGTGGCCAGAGAAACGGTCGATATGTTCTTTCGCACAGCCACGTTCAAAACTGCGAAATCGTTCACTCCCTTATCGGCCGTGTTGCCACCAGTTGCTGCCCTCTGCCAGAGGCTGAGACGACTGTCTATTCGCGATTTTGAGCTGGAGAACCTCTTCTACCACGACGACGAGCTGCTCATCCCTGTCATTGATGCAGAATCCGACGGTGTCGATTGCGTCAAAATCTTGTCTCTACCCAATCTCGATTACCTTGAGGTGAAGAGTGTGCTCGAATCGCGGTGTTTGGAGAATGATGGCTGGATAGGTCACGATCGCGTTCAGCTGGCGTTGATAAATTACCGGAAGTCTTTCACTTGTGAGCTCCATATAGTTGCCCTAGACCACGGACCAGAGGCAGAAGTACAGCTGATGGCTGTCTACTCTGCAGGAAGCTTGACATTCGCATACGACGGGCAAGTCAAGAAAAACTTAGAATTGGAGCAGCTCTTGCACAAGGCCATGTATTTGGATGGTGGAGCGGACATGATTGCGTGGATGTTGGAGCTAGGTCAGCCGGACTGGGCGCAGTTCGAACCTGGCTCTATAGCAAGACAACGCTTGCGCAAGGTGATCGAAGAAGATCGTTTCGAGACCTTTGAGAAGGCCTTGGACGAGTTCTGTTCTTTTGGCACATCGGCCTAACTCTGGAAGACAACAAGCGGCGGAATGAGTGGTTGAAACCAAACAGCCATTTGAGAATGGATTCGGCCAGAAAAGGTGTCTGTAACTTCTTGGAGCACCGTACTAGACATACTGGAACACATTAAGAATAAAACGCTATTTGAGTATTGGTCATGGCTCATGGAAAAGCTGTTCCAGCGTAGATATAGGTCAGTGTTGTCTTCAAGATCTTTCGATACCTATTTTGAGGTCTTCGTTGCTTACCTGCTGTAGGTGGTCCTCACGTGGATCTTGGCTCTGCACAGTGTCTGCGCAGGGATATAATTTCACGGAGAAGGAGTGGTGACATGATTCTCGAACACGAGAGGGGAGGAGATTAACGACCTGGTTCCAGTATGTGCAATCGCTATGCACATCTCCCACCCGCTCCATTTCTTAGGGCAGGTCTCAGTCAATCAGTCGCAACTGTCGAGATATCCATGTTAGTTCTGTAAGTGGAAGCTTTCGTAGTCCCGGTAAAAGGTCTCTACCGTACTCTTTCCAGACTCTTTCCACTTCAAGCTTCATGTTGTCAGAGGTTGTGCCCACCCAAGCAGCCGCAAGGCATGGAGCTACAAAGCTCGAACCCAGAGGTCTATATTTCCGAGCATCCTTTGCAAGAGCTAGTACATCTGATACAAACGCGGTCGAGTCCGAGCCAAGTTCACCATCTTCTGGAGATAGCGCGCTGAGCACACAATTGTAGCTGATTGCGATGACGAGCCCGACACCATATCCCGCCTGGCATGCGCAGTGGACCCTCGTAGAGAGTGGTACTTCTGGTACACTTGAATACTTTTTCTCGTATGAGGCGAGTCGTTCTCGTTGACAGGTCAATATATCCTTCATTTCCTGATAGTGGTTTCGCAAGCCCGGTACGTAATGGCGAAGTTCACCTGGACCGCTAGGATTGTTCCTGCGACAGTGCAAGAAATCTCGCAGATGAACCAGGCACCGCATCATTTTGTCCTCAGGGGTCTCTTGGCGGAAATTGGGGTCGATAAGGAGCTGCCATTCCAGCGGACTCAAATCAATCTTATGGTTGAGTACGCTTTCGAAGAGCTGATTATTTGTCAGCCGAACAATTCGTGGAGGACACGTCCTAGCTTACCACAGGTCCTCTCAAGGTCATGAGTATGCTTCGCTCGAACGCGTCGTCAGGGTTGCAAAATCCACGAGCTCTTAGAATTTGCGCAGCTCCTTCGCAGTGTCCTGTCCACCGCAGGCCTTCTGCTCCGTTCAAGCCCTGCTCCGTCAATACTGGGCTCCTGGAGAGGATGGAGCTCTTACCTGGCATATCAGCAAAACGACAACCGCACAGAGCGTGTTCGCATCGCATGCTTTGACAGGATCATCCAGACAAATTCTTAGCTGACTCAATGCGGAGGAGTAGTGCACTAGAGCTGCCATTCTATCATCTCTTCGAGTACAAAATGCAGTATGTGCCGTCACTAACGCTTTGATGGAAGCGTCGAGGACCTGATTTGTACCTAAGCGCTGAACAGTCTCTCCAAGAAATTCCCCATAGTTCCATGCGAGGTTGAACCTGACGTCTGTCGACTCTTTGATCGTATCAACAAAGGAGATGGCCAAGAGATCTGATTCATTAGACGGACTAGAGCTCGGTCTAGTGATCAAATGCTTCCGATTGTTGGCAATACATATCGCCGGACCTTGATGTGGCTGCTTCCGAAAGAATTGAGGACCCTTGAATTTGTATCGCTTTTGCCCAGAACCAACGCAAACTAACTCGAGACGAATGCATCGTGAGCACATTGGTCTTGCTTCATCGCACTTTCATAAGGTCAGTTAGAGCTTACAGATCACGTGGGTCACCTATCGACATACTTTCTTTTTCTGCTTGCGACAGTTGTCACACGCCTTCCCTGCAGGTACTCCAGGCATGCTGAAAGTGCTAGTATCTGCCTCGACAGGTGTTCTGTTCAGACGATTCTGCTAAGCTCGTAAATCGCGTGGGAATAGAGTAAGGGACTTGGAACGTCTCGCACCACAGAGGCATACGTCGTGTTTTTGTACAGGGAGGTCGAGGCGTGTTGCCTGGCTGAGTTTAGCCACTAGACGTTCAGCCAATTGGCGACGTTTTCGTCCGACGGGATGTTCAAAGTCGCAAATCTGCGGTCTCTGCAGTCAAAGAAACACAAGTTGTCCTACCTCATAATGACTGTAAGATTGATCGTCCCGAGACAGCGTACACGAAGTGTTAGGCTTCCGAACTGGGCACAGCATGTCATAAGAGCTGATTACCTTGCTCGCTGCGGGATTATCTGCTATTCTGACAGTCTTACCCACCTTCGACATGACATCCCCCTGCTACGACCCACGTGTGTAACGATGGTGCCCGGTCTCCGATGTTAAAGTCAAGACTTAGGCCATCTGACCTATGCCGGACGTTCAGATATGTGCGGATCTTCGCACTTCTTCTCAGAGGTGGATGGCATGTCGACACGCTTCAGCCCTCGGAGGAGCTAAGCCTCGCTGCGCATTCTGCTAACAACAGCACTAAGCCGTTTCGGGAGCTACGCAGCGCTCTGTGGGTCTTCCTCGAATGACTTCTCATCAATTCCAAGTTGATCATTTTTGATATTCAGGCACGAAACGAAGCCACCGATGTTGTGCATGGATTTCATTCGTTGCTCAGCAGGCCGTAGAACCGGTCATGCTGTAGAACACCAGCACATTCATGCTCCTTGCTTACAGTGGACATTTTCGAAGGATGCGAGAATGTGCTGACTTTGGCAACTACAGAGGAGCCTCTAAACACATACTCCATGCTTATTGCTCGAGGACTCAATCGTAGCCGATGTGCTACGCTCAATCGCTTTCAGGCTCTATGTACCGCCCCTTCTTAGTCCACTATTAGCTTTTCGAAAATGCGCAGTCGTGCCTGAAAGCCGGAATTGACAATAACAGGAGGATGCAGTATGCTTCAAGGCTGATTCTGTAACTGACAGCAAGACAACAACACCAGTCGACCTGTGTTTGCCTCATTGCACCCGTGTCTTCATATCGACCTAACGCCGTCGCTCCAGTATCACCACAATCATGAGCTCGAGCACCGAACCTACAGAATACCACTCCTACCAGCCAGATGGCGCATTGCCAGCTGTCTTCACCGTTACCGTTGGCGCTTCGCTAGTCCTTCACATATGGCAAAATATGTAAGTGAGATACAAGTCCTTCACGCCAAGCTCTAATATTTCCACAGCCGACACAGGTACTGGCGCGTCGCGTTCTTCATGATCTGGGGAGGCGCCATCTTCACGAGCGGTTGGATTGTACGCTCGTTCTCCGTCCGAAGAACTACCGACCTGGGTCTCTATACTGCCCAGTACATGCTCATCTATATGGGGCCTCCAGTCTACGCCGCTGCTGAGTACAAAATATTGGGCCAACTGATGCACTACCTGCCAATGCACGCACCGCGTCACCCAGGCCGCATTGTCTACTTCTTCATCTACCTCGGTGCGGCCGTTGAAGTCCTTAGGGCACTTGGATCTGCTAATCTCTCAGTAGCCAAGGGCGACAGAGCTCTATTGAAGAAAGGTGCCAGTGAGCTGGCCGCTGGAGCCGTACTACAGGGTGTGGTGGAGCTGGTCTTTGTGGCCTTGGTTGGTCGTGTCTACCATCGCTGTGCGAAAGCCGGAATGCTCACACGCAATGTACGCATCGTATGCTTCACGCTGTACGGCACTTCATGGCTTGTACTGCTACGCTGTGTCTTTCGCGCAGTCGAGAAGTTCAACATCCTCCACTTCGTGGGCACGGGCACCTGCGGCAACACGTGCGAGGACATCCTCAACACAGAGTGGTACCTCTACGCTTTTGAAGCTGCGTCAATGGTATCCTTTACATTGTGGCTCAATATTATGCACCCTGGCCGGTTTTTGCCTCATGACAGCAAGCGCTATCTCGATTACGACAAGGTCGAGCGTATAGGGTCTGGTTGGAACAATAATAGACCCAAGGTCGTGAGCATGATGGACTCATTGAACTTTGAAGCTACGATTAAGGGAAAGCAGAGCCACCAGAAATTCTGGCTGGAAAGACCGAATTGGCCGGTTGCAGAGGGCGGGAGCTTCGCAGAAGGAACTGCCACCAACGTCAGAGGGAAGACCTGACCGAAAGAGAGGTCGTCTGGAGTCACACCATCTCCTGCCCCAATGAGTCGGGAGGAAAATATGTGAATGAAGCCAACATGAACTGTCATAAAGATCATACTGTGAAGAATTCCTCCGCTCAAAACCAGCGCGGATTTCAAGTCTGCCAATTCACCCATCACAACCTCAGACGCCCATCCTCGTCCTCCTCCCCTCCAGTCTTAGCCTCAGAAGTCCAGCCCCTCTTCTCACATTCCATAAACACAAACCACTGATAGACACCCGTAAAACCCGCCCCACCGATCGTATTTCCCAGCGTGATCGGCAAGAGGCACTTCCAGAAATAAGCCCCCCACCCCAATGGCGCACCCAACAAGATACCCACAGCACAAACATACATATACTCCACGATATGGGGGTATCGAGCCGTAACGCTCAAGAAGAACGGCAGATGCAGGCCCATCGCCTTGGAGACCCCATCCTTGTTTTGACTGCCCAGGAACATGGCCATCGTGACCAAGAACCCGCACGGAATCGCCTTAAGGAAGATAACATGCCACGGGGTGTCAACGATATCAGTCGTGACCATTTCGACAGGCCCGGACCGGAACGGGTCCTCGGACAGCGAGCGTGTGAGATACGTGAAGAAGTACGCGAACGACAGCGCGCCGGCAAGGCCGCCAAGCCAGCTCGCGGCGCCGCGGCTGGCGTACAGCCACGGGGTGCCCTTGCGCTCCAGCGCCGTGATCGCGAACCACATCGGGTACCCCGTGTAGAGCTCTGCGCCGACGAAATAGATGATCACGAGCCCGACGGGGAACGTGATGCCCTGGAGCAGCCGCTCGATGCCCGGGGACATGTCGGTCGCGCCGCCTTTCATGGTCAGGCTGAGGAGCCCGCCGGCGGAGAGGAGGAGCCCGCCGTAGAAGGATTTGATGAAGGTGATGAGTGGGGCTTCGTGGAGGTGGTAGAGGCCTGTTTTGAAGGTTTCGTGCGCGGCGTCGGTCGGGCTTAGGGCGCCGGAGCTGGCGGATGAGGAGGGCTCGGACATGTTGTTGTTTGTGTATGAGTGGATGCGAGCGTTGTGATGGCGGGAGACTATTGTAAAGGCTGACCACCACGTAGAGGCTGAGTAGCTGTCGGTGAATTCAAGTTGAAACTAAGTTGATAAGCTTGTTAGACTTGGATGACGGTTGCACGGCAAATAGTGGTGACATCACGCGGCACCGAGCGGCCGAGCTTTCTGGAAGCGATGTGTAACGACTCGCGGTCGAAGGAACATCCTGATCTGAGTCTGCCCTCACAGCATCTTGGTCGACCCTCCAAGGGCAAGAATGTTGATCATGGACTCGCTGTTGATAGGCGACGCTCGAGACGAGCACGAGGGCATGTATTGGGCAGGAATTACGCTAGATCATATATGGGATGGTGTCCTTTGTAGTAGCTCACATCACGATAAGCACCGCGATTGTATAGTGAATGAAGTGATCTGAGCGAGGATAGTAATGGAGGCGTCTTAGCCTATCCTACATCGAATCCTTTATATGTTTGCTTGAACGCTTTACCACTACTCGGACTTAACCAGCACAGAAATCTGTCAAAAGGTGTTTTCCAGACACACCTCACCGGGCAGCCAGGTCTCCTCTGTCGTGTTCACTTGTGAGTACTTCGGATATGTATTTGCGGCTCGCCACTGCTGCGGCTGATGAGCAGTCTGTATTTCTTCGTCACCAGCCCTCTTCTGATATGCGACAGCTAGAGTGTTGAGTTGGTCTGGCGATACTGTCGCTGGCATCTCCTCGTAATTTACACCCCACTGACCATGGCCCAGCTTTTGATTTAGATACCTGTGCAGCTACAGATCACGAAAGGCAAGAGCAAGTCAACTCGAATGCAGTGACACCCACGCACCTATAACGTACCGGTCGAAGCCAGTATTGAAACGGTGTCCGCGAGTCGTATTCGGGACATGTAATCTTGACCACGGAGTGGCTTGCAAGGTTATTGATGGTCAGCTCGGATTGTTAGTCTTTCGAAAGCGAATCTCATTCGAATTCGAAGTAGCAGAGCACTAGAATAGCTCGAAAGGCCAAGACGCATAGACGACAACAAAGAGTTCTGTCCGAAAGGTGGCCTCGAGAATATTTACATCGAGGCAGGAAGGAGCGTACAAGTATGACACCAGATCGTAAACGGTCTTGGTGTGCCTGTTATCAGGCGCCATATATCGGGCAAGGGGAGCAACACGAGAAAGTCGAAGGGAGGGGTCTCGGCGTGGTCGCACTTGCTCGCGTCGTGCACGACTTGGCATGCTAGTCTTAAAAGAGCTGCGGCAGACGTTCGCTCAAGTCTAATGATAGAGCTAATGCCTGTTTGAAGCGCGTCTGTGAGCCCAAGCACAAGGCTGTCAGACTGTTGTGACTGCGAAATTGCTTTGTCTCACTGCAAACGTGTAGCCTGCCTGTCTCGACTACAGCATCTACGTTCGACATGTTGAGGCAAGCTACTCACACTACACTTCTTCACCTTGGGTTTGGCGCATTGTGCTTTTGCTTACCTTCGCAGGAGAGAACTCTGCATCTTGAGCCTGCACACCTGCGACAGGCAATGCCAAAATGTTCAACTCAGATTCCGTCATTGCTTACTGGAAGAATGAAGTCTATGGCTGGAAACCACACGCCCGTTGCGATCATCAACGGCCTCCCGATCAAGTAAATTCATGAACAATGCTTGCTTCTTCCACGTGTCTTCATCTCTCTCTCTCTCTCGTACTTCGCTGCTTAGCGGCATACAGGCTTGTCCAGCAGGCCGTTTGTCTTACTTCATGCCATTCGTCTTAAGGTCATCGTCCGGTTCTCATTTCGTAGTATCCCCACCAGCAGTTACCCTCCCGGCACCGTCGTTCACTTCGCTATCATTCGCCTCAGCATCTTCGATGAAGAGCTTGTTAGTGTTGATTGCGACACCACCTTCTTTCAGTCGCTTCCTCATATCCACCCTTTCTTCCGCCTGCCATCTAGCCAAGGCAGCACCAGCGTGGACCCGAAAGCCAAATATTCGTGGTTCGTATCTTCGTCGACTCTTCTGCGGTATCAGTGCAGGATAAACCTGAAACAGAATGTTGTGGAAAGATGCGCCAAAATATGCGCCATCTATCTGTGCGTGACGGGATGATTTCGGGTTGTAGATGTCTTCGCAGCGAGCACAGTAGAGCTTGACAGACTTCTGGTATGGTACGTCTGAGAGACCCATTGGTAGGAGCGGTTGCGAGTCGCAGTGTACACGCGGGCATTTGCCAAAGTCGGATTTCTTGAACTTGTCGACCTTTCCCAAGGGTCAGCACATTGAATGGAATCATCCGTCTCGGGTGTACATACCATCTTCGTCAGTCCCCTCGTAGTCACAATATATCGTGCATGGACCAGACCGTAGAGATGGCGTGCCGACTTCTCAATCGTCTCTCTCATGTCATCTTCGCAGTCTAAGTCGAACACATCGGTGATGAGGTCCAGAGCATGTTGATAGTAGTGGACTTCGGTCTGAAGCCCAGTAAGGTTGAAACGATCGGTCAGATATTCTTCGTCTATCTCGCAAAAGTATTCATTTCCTCGAGATGAAATGAACTAGAGCGTAGAGTCAGCAAATTGTTCCTCGTCTATTTCGTCTTCCGTGCATGACTTGTGACGTCGATTGTTGTGGATGAGCCTCGAGTACAGGTGTGCCAATGCAAAGCACCCTGCGCATCAAAGTTATGGTAGACCTTCACCTGTCTCACGACGGCAGCCTCCTCGGGTCCATGACATTGAAACCTTACGAGATATCGTTTGCGCTACGTCACATAGACGGACACCTCGAGAAAGACGTGGTATTCTCTGATCGACGCCTTGTGGATTTCTTGGCATCTTGGGGGACTGCATCCGGTCGCGAAGATAATCGCTGACTTGTGCGAGTTCACATTGGGGCGATAATGCTTCACTAAAATCACTTACCCAGTCTCTCCAGTAGCTGGTGTAATCGCTGTCCGTTTCGGATGGGAACTCTTCCATTATCTCGAATTCATCTGGATTGCGGTGGTATGTCGGAAGGAAGAGCACAGATCGTCACCTGTACTCAGTCGTTGTCTGTGGAGTACTGCGAAGTCGGGTCCAGGCAGAGATACTTAAGTAGTGTCGCTGGTACGTGAGGGTTTAGTTGGTACGGTATACATCTAAGGGACGCGGATTTGGCACGCCAGGCTGAAGTAAAGAACATGCAAGGCAGTGATAACCGACGAATGTTTGCAAGGTTTGTTCAGCTTCACCTGCACTCGACGTATTATGCTTAGTGTAAGGACCACGATCAAGGATGAACTGTGTACATCGACGTGAAACACGATGAACCCGGGGAGAGTAAGAAAGCTTCATTGACAGCTCATGCGCTACGACTCAATGCGCTTCCTTTTGTACAAGATACACGCACTTCTTCCGAATACAGTGCCTGCCTGGTCGGCTTCCTGTCCTAAGCGAAGCTCTGGTAGAGATCATGACTTTTGTCCTTTGCTGTCCTTCGAGTTAGCCCCTGTGCTTTGCTCCGTTAGCTCACGTGTCTCTTCAGTTCCTTGTGTCTCTGTGTCTGAGCTTTGTCCCTTAGAGTCCTTGGAGTTCGCGCCGGTACTCTGTTCTGAGATCTCCCGGGCCTCCTCGGCACCTTCTCCCTCAACATCACCGCCCTCCTCTTCAACAATGAGCTTGTTGCTGCTCAACATCTCCGCTAGCGAGCCATCCTTGTGCATCTGCATCAGAATGTCGCAACCTCCGACAAATTCTTTGTTCACGTATAGCTGTGGAATCGTGGGCCAGTCTGAGTACTCTTTTATGCCTGTGCCATCGTGTTAGCTTCCCCGTATCTTGCTAGCTGTACTAACTGCACACGTCATGGGGTGTATACCTGATCGTAGATCCTCATCTTCTAGAACATTGAAAGCGGTAAACTTTCGTGGATCTAGCCCCTGCAGACCCAATATCTGTATACTCGTCCTCGAGAATCCGCATTGTGGTGTTTCTGGTGTACCTTTCATGAACAGCACCACTGGTGCCGATCCCACGGCTTTGTCTATTGCTGTGCGCACCTCGCCCGAAAGGAGCCGAGTCTGTATCAATGACTGTGAGATGCGTGGAAGGAGGCTCGTCGAAGTGGCAGATGGATGTAGTGCTGCGATTGCGCCGCGCACAGCCTGTGAGATGTGTTAGCCTGTGATAATGTGATGGACTCGAAGGATATATACGGGTGTTCTCAATCCTAGGTTCAGCATGTTGTGATGTGTTTAGGCGTGTCAGTACTGTGGTACGAGATGCAGATGGCTGCTTTTTAGGACTTTTTGGAGATGGCAACCACCGAGGCGAATAATGGAGGTGAGATGATGTCAATCTAGCGACAAATGATCGACGAAACGGCGGCGCCTTCCACGACAGACCCTGGTGCACGGCACGTGCCAGGACCACAGCTTGTTACTCAGCCCAAATACATGGACTCATAGATCGTACAGTCACCGCCGACTCGGTGCTGCAGGAACGTCATGGCTACTAAACGCTTAGATGCATCGCAGTCTATCCACGATGGTAAGGTCCATGTCCTGCTGGCGGCGAGTGGTTCTGTCGCGACGATAAAGTTGCCTTTGATTGCAAAGGCCTTGGCTCACCACAAGAACGTATCTATACGTATAGTGGTTACAGACAGCGCGAAGAACTTCTTGCAGGGACAAGCGGAAGAGCAGCCAAGTTTAGCAGCACTAGCTAAAGACGAAAGGATTGACGGCATCTATTTCGATGAAGATGAGTGGTCAAAACCATGGGTCCGTGGCGACAAGATCCTACACATCGAGTTGCGCAGATGGGCTCATGTAATGGTTATTGCACCGCTATCAGCTAATACAATGGCGAAAATGGCAAATGGAATCAGCGACAACCTGCTAACGAGCGTGGTCAGAGCCTGGGACACAACAGGCATGATCGATATGCGAAAGAAGCACATCATGATCGCTCCTGCCATGAACACCGCCATGTGGAGACATCCGATCACGAAGAAGCAACTCAAGACCATCGACCAGGACTGGACTGCTGAAGAGGAGAGCTCGGTCATCCTGCTGAAGCCTATGGAGAAGGAACTCGCCTGTGGCGATACAGGTGATGGCGCAATGATGGACTGGAAGCAAATCGTGGCTCGTGTCGAAGAGTATCTTGGTCTTCAAGAAGCTGTTCATAGTGATACATAAGAGAAATCATGCTAAGGTAGTGCTGAGGGCGCTCTTGCTCTCCTCTTTTGTCCTCCTGTATAGATAGTCGAGGAACAGACCTATCGAAATGGAGCCTCCTGTCAACCAGGCACCATTTCTGAACCACCACCAACAATTCTTGGGGTCTTTGAGATCGACTTTTCGAATGATGGTGCTCAAGGTCAGGGCAGAACCTCCGCAACTGACAATCGCAAAGAGCGGACCAGCACCTGAGAAGTACCCAGCAGCCGCTAGCAGGCCAACCTGTGCGACTGACAAACCCGACAATACGGCCCTTGTGTTGTGTTCATGCGCCAGAGCGATGGATTTGATTCCAGCTTTGACATCATCTTTAATGTCCATGTGGGCATATATCATGTCATAGTTCATGGTCCATGCCCAGCAACTCGCATACAGACACGCAGCACTGATCGCTGCGTCTGTGTTGGACAACAAGTCTATACCGAGGGCAGGAAAGCCCATCCATGCGCCCCAAGTGAAGGTCAAGCCTAGTACTGCTTGCGGATAGTTGGTCACACGTTTCGCCAGGGGGTACAAGGTGACAAGTATGAGGCTTGGAGTGGCATAAAAGAAACATTGGGTCGGGAAGGAAAGGAGTACTCCAAGCCCAGTAAACATCTGGAAACCAAGATACACGATGGCTTTCCGAGGTGAGATGGCACCACGAGCGATGGGACGGAATTTTGTCCTCTCAACATGTGGATCCAAATTCCGATCCCAGAGGTCATTAATGGTGCATCCAGCTCCGCGCATGACTAGCGAGCCAGTGAAGAACAAGCCTGCATACCAAGCAATGTCAAGAACTGATGCCACGGGTATTGCCAAAGGTGCTGCCATCAAGGTCGAATACAGGCACGGAAAATAGAGGTAGTACGTGCCGGTCGGCTTGTCGAGCCGGATGAGCTCGGCATACGGCTGCCATGATAGAGGTAGTTTAGAGATGAGGCCAGTGGTAGGTGGGGTGTAGATGGTCGGAGAGTCGATCTGTTGTGCGTTCGGCACTGTCGTAGCTGAGCGTAGCTGGCGTCTCGACTGGCTTGAGAAAGCACGGACCGTCAATAACACCGAGCAAGAATTGTCCTCCACGCAATGCAATTGTCCCGAATTGAATTTGTGCGTTGTCGCCCTTACGTGCTTCACGACGGTGAGCGTCGACCTCGTGCGTTGGGCCAGTCGTGCGAACTGCCAGCCATGATGACTGGCAAGCATGAAGCTCAACGCGCTTCTAAGTCTTTGCAAATCCCTGCTTCCACCTTCCTGTTCGCGAAGTAAGCTTGACCAGCTTGGATGCTCTATTGTTTCCACAATACTACAGGACCTCGCGACAGTTGTGAAGGAGTGGGCCGTCCCGTCGTGGCCTGGGGAGAAGGATCATGAGTGCAAGGCTGGGCCACCCGCGAGGCTGTGAAGCGGTGAAGGACCGATTGCAAGACCGCGACTGCCGTCGCGTGAATCGTGTAAAGCACCTTCCACTTATTTACCGAGCGACTTTCCCACTTACCACGTTCCAATTGTGGTTGCGTTTGTCTGGTCTGCCCGAGACTCTGATAACACCGCACAAACTTCTTCTGACCATCTCTCCCGTTGCTTGGATCTGTACGGTCTTATCCGCGTCCGCTACTGCGGGCAGAGCAGTTGTGCCATGAGGCAGTCAGACAGACATAAGCTCAGCCTGTTCGTCGCAACCTTCCGTGGCACCCACCAGCGTGCTTCGCAATGCCGTCGACGAGGCCGTGCGCCGCCTTCGAACCAATCTCTCCTGATTTCGACCTGAAAGGGTTGGTCGAGTCCACGCCCAACTTCGAATATGCCGTGCGCATTCACTCAGACATGATCGAGCACCATGGCCTTGCTTCCTTCGAACGACTTGTGCTAATGCATGTTATCCTGGGAGGCAAGCCGTTGGTCATTGAAGGTTACGAGTCAAGGCTCGACAGATGGATCTTCGCTATTCAATGGCTACGGGACAACTGCGGCTCCAACGTCGTCGACGCAAGAGACTTGACCAAGCAGATCAACGTGCCTATGTCCATTGGCCATTACCTCAAGCACATGGCTTTACTTACGAACCAGTGGACGCCGCATAATTACAAAGATCCAGAACGCCAGCGAATGTACCTAAAGGATATTGATTGCCCTCCGATGTGGCAGGAGCGGACTGCAGAGCACATCCCACCTGTCCTGTTCTATCTCAATGAGAGCACTGGCGAGCTTGGAGGCCTCGGTGCTGTGGAAGAGCCGGATCCAAGTGGCAACGGAACCAGGCGTGGCAGAGGCATTGCGAAGGCAGGTGATCTGATGAGCAGTTTGCCAAAAGAGATGCGGGCTGAGAACCTGATGTGCTATATCGGCCACGAAGGGACATATACACCTGCACATCGAGAAATGTGCGCCTCCCTGGGCCAGAACATAATGGTTGAGGCCTCGACTGGCACTTCGGAAGATGGGAAGCCATCGAAGCCCGGCTCGTCCATCTGGTTCATGACGGAGACGAAGGAGCGAGAGGTTGTCTCTGAATACTGGCTCTCCCGCCTCGGCCACGACATCGAGGTTGAGAAGCACTTTGCCCAGGTCAATGCTTGGAAAAACGCGCCTTTCAAGACCTACGTGGTCGATCAGAGGCCTGGTGATTTCATCCTAATTCCACCTTTAGCTCCACATCAAGTGTGGAACAGGGGAACAAGAACGATGAAGATTGCCTGGAACAGGACTACGGTCGAGACGCTAGAAATGGCCATGAACGAGGCTCTCTTCAAAGCTCGCATGGTGTGCAGAGACGAGCAGTACAAGAACAAGGCCATCATATACTACACGTTGCAAAAATACGCCAAACTTCTACAACAGGCGGACAAACACAGACAGAAGAACCCAGACTCGAAGAAGCTGAAGAAAGCAGACACACAGCTACGTCAGCTGCAGAAGGATTTCAAACGTCTTCATGCTCTCTTCACCCGCGTCTTGGTCGACGAGAGCTTCTATTCAGACCGTGTAGAGAAGAAGGTAGAGATGATCCCATTTGACAGCAATATCACCTGTTCATACTGCCGATGCAACATCTTCAATCGTTTCCTTACATGCCCTTCTTGTGTTGGAGATCTGCCTAATGGCGAGCAGGACACGTACGATGTGTGTCTTGAGTGCTATGCTATGGGTAGAAGCTGCGCTTGTATCTCGAAGCTGAAATGGGCTGAACAGTGGAACTGGGGTGAACTTATGCAGAAACACGAGCAATGGCGACATTTGATTATTCAGCATGAAGGACAAGTCACTGACAAGACTCCAAAATCGCTAAAGCATGAATTGGACCGGCGTGGCAAGCGAAGGACTACAGCTCAGATATGTCAAACCGAACTGCTCAAGCGGCCGTGGCGCGACATCCGAAAGCCAGCTCCTGCACCAGAGCCAGAAGTGGAAGAGGATGTTCAGGTTGATGAGTTCGGCAACGTCAAAAAGAGAAAAGTCAAAAAGAAGTCTGAGAAATTCATACGCGATCATGCCCGATGTCACGTAGACTGCTACTGGGAACCTCAGTGGAAACAAGCTCATTGCACCAAGTGCCAGAAGAACTACTGCTACGGGCTACTTTTTAGAGCATACGACATGATGCCTCAAGACATTCTTGCTGATCCTGAATGGGAGTGTCCGTCTTGTCGCAACATCTGCGGCTGTCGGACTTGCCGTAAAAAGCCGGGCTTTAAGAGGTACACCCCCAAGGGAACTCTACTAGGCCACAACACCAAAGCAGTCGCAGACCCTCGATCGGTCGAAAGTCTTGTGGACTTCAGCGCATCCAACATTCAATGGATACAGAAGGCAGACGACGACTACGATGCTCAAGATACACGGAGGATGCAGAAGCGTCGTCGGGAAGCGAACGCCGCGATGAACAAGGATCCAGAACTCGGCGATAACTACGTCAACGAGGACGAAGCACCAGACATCGAGGACAGAATTCCTAGGCTCGCGGAACAGGAAGGCATTCCTATTGATCCTGCGCTAGGCTCAGGCTGGGCAGCTGTCAACAATGCAACCAATGCAGAATCGCAAGATGAGGACGAAATCAACGAGAATCCGGAAGAGGTCACAACACGAATTGGAGCCGTTGAAGAGCCGGAACATGATCCTCAGTACGCTCTACCCGAACGTGGAATTATACAAGATCCGCAGCATGCATATGACCCCACAGACATGATCACATTCACTTACCCAGATCCAGTCATGGGTCAGATACCACCAGTGCCTGTGGAAGGTTATCAAGAAGCTGCAGACGAGTTGCCCTATCAAGAAGCTGAACCGCCTTCGCCGAGCAAGATCGAGATGGTGGAAAGAAAGAGGAAGAGAAAGGTCGATGAAGGTGATCGACCCTTCCAGTTCAAGCAACAATATAAGAAGAAGTCTTCCTCAAAGAAGCAGAGACAATCGCTTGTCGTGCGGCTTGCCATCAGTAAGGACAAGTTGCAAGAAATCGACAAAATGGCTGGCATTGCTCAAAGCGCACTCAACGGTGTTGTCGCGCCCGCCCCCGTAGTGAGCTCCGATCTGCAGGCCTTGAATATTTATCCCAGTGAGGACGGCCAACCTCCAGCCAAGAAAGTCCGCAGAGAAGAGCGACTCCCTCCCGTTGATTTCGACACCGAGTATGCACCAAGTAGATCGAGAGACCGTAGGAAGGTTCCTGCAGACGGGACTGTGCTACCGCCACCAGACGCGAACATTGAGCGCAGAGCGACGAGATTGCATAATGTCACTTACGCCGAACCCGACGAGAACGACTTCAATGAGATCGTCGTGCCGAAATCTAAGCTTGCCACGATGGAGGGAGCCAATGTTCTTGATAGCATTGAGATCAACGACGACGATCCAGAGAAGGAAAGTGAAGAGGAAGAAGAGGAAGAGGAGGAGAGGGACGTCACGCCGCGAGCTCAAGGAGCAGGCAAACGCCCTGCTCTAACAACATCAGCTGCGGTGGCGAGTCTGGCAAACGGGATCCGATCGAGTCCTCAGGTCTCGAGCCTCCGGAAGTCATTGCCCACTACATCAAGCCCGAATCTGAGTCGACCAAGTACAGCAAACTCAGCAGCGCACCAGCAAAGCGCAGCTGCATCTAGGGCTGCCCTTGAAGCTCAAGCAAAAGCGAATCGACGAGCAAAGATGGCTGCTATTGACATGGACATCGATGACATCGATGATATTGACGGCGATTCTGCCGAGGAAAGCGATCATACGCCTGAGCTTCCTGATATACTCTCACCGAAACCGCCTACACAGCCATTCTCGAAGTCAGCGACACCGAATCCTCCACCTGGCCTGCCTGCAATAAACGGACGTATAGCGACAAGCACAACCGTGGCGAACAGAGGGAACTCAATGAAAGCAAACGAGACCAGAATAGGCAAATCACCAGCAACGAGCATACGAAGCGGCCAGCAGGTCGTGCCGACCACTGCGGCGATCGAGGCTGCATCGACGCAGAAGGTCTCGGCTTCTGATTGGGCTGATAGTGATAGTGATTAAGAGTTGTCGTCCTTCCAGACAAAGTGTGTTATTTGGTTAGCATCAGTTGATGTTCACTGTTTGTTTCGGTGCCCAATGAGCATCTGCCAGCGTAGGAGCTTGGTGTTAAGATAGTTGTGGTAATCAGGGGAACTGCATATTGGTACCTGAGATTTGTGGGCTCGACTTCAGAACGTACTCCTCAGGCCCCTTCAACATAGCTTGTCACGAGAGCATCTCACCTGCTCCCAACCCTTCTTCATTCTGATCTGCCGCTAGCGGATTTCGCTTGATTGATCCCACGTGTCTCGTTGGCACTCACTCCGCTGTAATCATGCGAATAGGTCTCGACCATATCGTCACCATTGATCCTCGAGAACGAATCACTACTAATTTGATGCAGATGGCATTCAAACGGCAGGCACATAGGTAGGCGGAAGGCAATCTGGGGGATATCTTGCGAGCTTTGGCGTGGCCTCGGTGTTGGTGTGAAGGTTCCTCGAGCAAGCAAGGTATGGAGCCCGTTACAAACCAGACGCGCTTTTCTCGTGGTGAGTGCTTCTCCGCGCGTTAGTGATCATGTCGTGTTAGATGACATAAGGTAGGTATGCTGCAGTGGCTTAGCGATGACTAGGTACGTTCGATTGCAGTGTGTTGTATGGCATTGCGATGCAGCACTTCAATAGCTCATTGGAGGCGAACAGTTGTCATGGTCCAGGAAACTGGTTGTTGGTTGCCTTTGTTTCTTTGATTCTACCGCCTGCATCACGCGCTCATTGACTCACGTCCGAATATGCTTCTGTCTTGGAGCTGTACCACCAGTAATTATGCCTGAATCTGAACCTGAATCTACTAGCCAGCATGCCTTCTCTAAGGATCTGGCATATCCAAACAACTCCTTGTTCCCCTGATCTCACAGATCGGAAAGGATGCCGAGAGCATTCTTCTTGATCCAACAAGTCCTTCCAGGACATGTTTGGTCTCTCGCATTTTAGACGCGTTGTCATCATCAACATCATGCAGGGCATGGCTTAGGCGCTGGCCTGTTGAGACCCAGCACGTTGCAAATGCCATTCTTACACGCTTCCATCATCTCATCATCGGTCGCGTACTTGGACACCAGCCCGGTTTTGAAGGTATGGGACGCGGCGAATACTGTGGTAATACGGGGCTCGGGGGTATTTAGTGGCGTGTATTCTTGCACCTGAATTTGGATCTCGAGGTCGAAGGTCTTTCGCGCGTTGATCAGACGGACTAAGCATTGTGTTTGGATGCTGTCCATAGTAACCGATGAACCAAACACGTCGATATGTCGCTGAAGAGTCCAATCGAGTTGTAGGTGTTCGAGGTTCGGGAGAGGAATGTCATACACAGACGCCGGGTTTCGATTGTCGCTGAAACATGTACGGTCGAAGTAGCACCAGTATGCAAATGCCGTTATCGACAGGTTTCGGATCTTGGCAGCAATAATGCTCGACGCTAGAATCATGTCAGCTTTTTGAGTACGTTGTAGCAATGGACTGCCTACATAGAACAGGAATAGCTTTGATGTCAACCATGAAAGTGGTATGCTTGTAGAAGAGATCGATGGCTTCTCGGTAGGTCTGTCGATCCACGTGACAGAGCGGATGGGGTGAGTGGCTAGGGTTTGAGTGGGGAGTTTGCACTATGCATGCCTTGCCCTGTTCGCTTGGGTGTGTCTTGACTCTGACAATTGTCTCTTTGAACACTTGTTCCCAGATCAACAGGCGCAATTCCTGTGGGAGATTGGCTAACGTAGGCCTCGATAACGCGTCGTTATCGAGCCGATAGTTTGAAGCACTTGCAGAAGACATATCGGGCGTGATGAGGGTCGTGCTGGATCTGGTGGTTTAGGACATAGGTTATAACCGATTGGAAATGTGTCAGCGTACAGGCGTGATATTGCGATTAGTGGTGACACAAACAGCTGCGTTTCTGGCGTTGTTTGGTCTCAAACCTTCACGTGGCGGAAGTTGTTTCACTTTCACATGCCGTATGTTGTTATTGTCATTCAAACGGATCCAAAGAAGACGGGCCTCGACAACAGACACAACGACCATGGGATTCTGGTAGATCTGGAGCTCGAGCACGAGCGTGGGAAGTTCATGTTCAAGAGGCCGCTTACTCGATTGGGGGTTTCCCACGCGTTAGCTCGTAGACCTGAGAAAATGTACCTCAAAGACAACAGCGATGGAAGAAGCTCCGCCCTCCAGATTCAGGAGATGACGAAGTGGTTCTCTCGGGGGTGACATACTTAGCTCCTACCCAGCTGTTTATTCATCACAAAGCACCATGAAGTTCCTTCTAAAACTGGTCTCGTCGGTAGTCGAGCCCACGAAAGCACCATGCCCAAGCTGTCGGTTTTCGTGGAAGGGGTCGATCGTTTCAGTAGATCTGCCTGTTGACCTAGAACAGAGGGTCAGGTCGAGCTGGACCATCGTCTGAGCACACCTTGTGAACAGCAAAACACTATGGATTCGTGCAGCCACACAAAAGCCTCTGATTTGGCACATAGTGGACCAGTTTTTCCGCATTAGCGAAGATCATCTTCTATATCATAAGTTCGAGTTCTGAAGGGAGCGCAAGCAGAGGTGAAGGTTCGTGGATTTGGGAGCGGGGTCGCGGAGAAGACGCCCCTTGGGTTGGCAAGGGCATCGCCTTCCTAGTTCATACAAGGCTTGTGTTCAGCTGGCGGGAGATCGGTGCCATGGTACGGGAGCAATTTTCATCAAAGACTTCAGCAGCGTCAGCTCGATAAGTTTTTCAACAATTGGCACTCCAATCCTTCCAGCTTCCTGATGTCGCGTATACTGACAGTAGTTTCCAAGATAGCTCCTGGCTCGAATGGGCCATGTCAGCGTGAAGACAAGGTACTGACAGACGCGTCGGAACACGCTAAAAAATGCGGGGACTTACATCGCGGCATTGCCATACTACAACCTGCCATAATGTCTTAGCACAACTCTGCGTCGAGCCCGCAAAGGTGAGAGCACAATAGTGCAAGCAGCGTTCAGACTCATCTTTGATCACATACCCTTTCCCACACCTCTCTTTCAGGTAGCGCGCGATGTGGATAGGATGGGGGCATACAACGATGTCAAGGAAGTACCAGGGAAACTTGGGGCAAAGGTGCCTGGAGCTACGGCAAGCTTGAATTACTGACTTCTTCCCGGTTGGTCGTAGCTCCCTGGAGCGAGTCCCTTTCAGATATCGAACAATGCCTTAATAGCGAAATTGAGAAATGAAACCATGTAGGAGCCTCACTGGTAAGGGAGCACATGGATCAGCTCGCTCTGGATTCCCACCATGCTATGGTAAGCTTGAATAGCACAGAATGCCTTGACTCTATCATGACTGCTTGTCTGGCCCCCAGAACACAAGATTTAGACAACATGAGCTTGGCGAGGAGGCAATGGCGCAGGGAGTCGGGGGAGGAAATAGTGGTCGACGCAGTGAGGAGTCAGAAACCCATCGCGAAATGTTTCTCCCAGGCCTCTTTGAATGCCGGAAGCCGCTCGCTCGAGATACGCTTCTGGACCTTGTGGTAATCCTGGTTGCAGACCATGTGTCCATCCTCTTGATCTATTTGCAGAACCCCTTCGATGTCATTAGGACACAGTCTTAAAGCCGTCCGTATTTTGTCCTCCCATTTCTTGTGCTTCTCTAGTCCTGCGACATATTCAAACTCCAAACCAGAATCGGATGAGTAAGTTGCAGTCATGTGAACACCCTCCACTCTGTCATGGCCAAGTATAGCCAGCTCGAGCAGGAATGGCTTTTGGAAGTATATGAGGCAAACTAGAGATGAGCTGTCTAACCACTCCACACTATCTCCATCAGCCATCGTGCCGAGATGTTGGGTAAGCTTCAGATGCTTCAAGCTGTCATAACCGGTGATTTGGATATGCTGTGGGGTCTCAGGTTCCTCTAGATCATTCAGGAATGGATGTCTTATATCGTTAGGGATGTCTTCATAGTCTCTCCCACGAAGCTCCAAGTAGCGGACACGAGAGGTGATGGATATTGGTAAAGGCCGTTGCGGTAATGGTCGATTCCAGATGCGATCGGTCAGTTTGAACTTGGCAAGCCGCCAGAGCATATCTGTGATCTCTAATCGTATCCGTCGATTGGTGTAATATAGTGGATGAGGTGAGTAACCAGCCGTGCGGTGGCCTACTGACTTAAGGAAGAAGTGATTGTTGCTGCGATAAGTCTTGCCGGGATTTAGGCAAACATAGACGACTAGACGCGGAAGAAGTGCTTCCAGACCATGAATCTGATTTCTGGAGGGAGCATAAAGATTGAGGGCTTACTGATTGGGGTCGATAGCGCTGCGATCGCTTCCATCGACATTGAAGAAGCTCCGCCGTAAGCGGCTATCAGTTTTTGAGCAGTGGCTGTGTCTGTGAGATCATTGTCGTCGATGATGAAATCCATGCTAACAGGCTTCGTCCTTGAGAGTATTGCGCAGAAGTCTGCTTTGAGTTGTTCTGGTATGGGCGAGTAAGAGACGCAGATATTGTTCTCTCTGTTGTGACGTTCTAAGCATCAGTCCGGTGTTAATCTTCGAAGGCAGCGAGCAAGAAGAATTGGTGTGTCGAACAGCGCAGGTCGAGAGAATACGGCAGTCGCGCCCCAGCAGCCAAGTCACAACACGTGGAATGAAGGAAATGAAAGCAAGAGGTTCAACGCCATGGCTGTTTTCTAGTGCTCAACGAACCCAATGTGGAGCCACCAGAGTTACTGAGTACTAGCTGTGTCGCCATGCTCTTTCACTCAAGCCTTATCATCACTCAGACAGTGAGGTTTCGAGCTCGTACCCTACCTTTGAGTACAAGATCCCAAGACTGAGATTGCCTTTCGTGAATCTTCCTGGGTCTTCCACAAGAAATTGTCAAGATGCCAGAAATGACGCCTAGATCTCTAGCATTGAGGGTAATGATGCCGCGTATGTCCACTGCTTCTACGCCTGGCCTGGGTCGAAATCAGGCTATCAGATATGAGGACATCGGGAGCACAAGACCTGGCGGATCCACACAGAATGTCCAATCATGTTTACGTCTTCGACGTGATACCTTGATCTTGTGGTGAACCGGATGTCCGAGCACATCCTTTCATTCTGAAGCAAAGGGTAACAGCATAGCCGCTTGGTTACGAGCTCCCAATGCTTGCTCGGCTATTCATTCACTGCTCGCCGTAAGAAGTGAGACAGTAAGTCAACCGTTGTGCAGGGACTCTCAAGTGATGATCCCACCTACCAACTAAGAGCCACGGTCCAGGATGTATCATGACCCCTATACTTGTATGTAGTCGGACCACGTCTGCTGCTCCTCTTTTCAATGCTTGTTGGTTAGCTTCGCGATCACGGTGGCCGTCCGATCAATGTGCTATACTGATGTTAAGCCTGCTCACGGCTGGCAAGTTCCCAAAAGTCCTAGTGTAAGGAGCGGTACTATCTCCATGGCCCAGCCACCATATTGTAGGTCGGCAGTACTACAGGCCTCGATGATAAACAATAATAAGTTGTGGAATAGTGGGTCTGGTATCATTCGTTGATTGTAATCCGAAGACAGTAGCATTTATCGGTTTCCGGGGGCCGCCAGTACAGAGTTAGGGCTATTAAGTGGTTACAGCCGCCTTCAGCCAGAATAAAATCACTTTGTGAACAGTCATTTACGCGACCCATTATTCCACAACTTATTGTTGTTTACGATCGAGGCCTGTAGACAGCCGTTTCCGTCGGAAGCTTTAGTGGACCAGTCGAGGGAGCTGACTTAGTGCCGTCGATCACCCGCCTCTAGCGCCATACCTCTGCCGACGTTTAGTCACCTTCTTATTGGTACTTGGTACATGAAGCACTCACCATAATTACATCAGCATATCTATTACCACGTACACCAATCGCATACACTCGACTGCCTCCAGCCGTAGCAAGCCCCCAAATATCGTGGCTTACCCACTGACAGCCTCGCCGCAACCCGAATCACTGCTCAGCTCAGCACTGCTCTAATGCCCAAGTCCAAATCCAAATCCAAATTCAAAAGGCAAAAAACCCACCACCACCACCCGACAACCAACGGCACTGACAACCTCTCCCACGAGGAGATCTGGGACGACTCAGCCCTAGTCCGCTCCTGGAATGACGCACTCGCAGAATATGAGTACTACCACTCCATCCACGCCCGCGCTGAGGATGTAGACGCGGTGCTGCGGCAAGCGGAGCTCGATGAGGAGAAGGCTCGCGGGGACGGGGAGCAGGTCGATGTATCGCGCGACGGAGCCGAGAGCAACGTCGAGCTGGGCCAGGAGAGTGCCGACGAAGGCGAAATCGACGACGATAGGAACGACGTCGGTGTAGATGACCCGACCGTACAAGACCCAAACGAGTCTATGCCCGACGCCGACGCAGTACGCGCGGTAGGACCTCCACTACCGCCATTGGACGCGGCCCACGGCGGGACGAGCATCGCACATGCCGACCCTGATCCAGCAGCAGTCGCGTCCGCGCCAACGCAGCCATCAACATCAGCGCCCACGACAGCCACAAGCACCACCGCAGACCAGACTCTCGAAAACATCAAGATGGCGTATTACTGGGCAGGGTACTACTCAGGTCTCTACGACGGACAGCGACAGAGTCAATCGCAGGTCCAACATCAAAACGGACAAGGAGGATGAAGCCAGCCCGAACCGAACCGAGCCAAGCCAAGCCGGTATGAATCTGACCATCCAATTGTAATAGCCAGTCCTCACCAGCTCGACTTTTGAGAATCCCACTGCGAAGCGAAAGGCGGAGTACGTGCTCCCGCATCAACCGTGATCTGCGCCAGGTGAAACAATCGACGACCTTTGGCGATAAGGTCATCATACGCTGTCGCTGTATTGCGAGATGCAGTTGTGGGAGGAACCTGCGCGCTGGTGCGTAGCACACTTTAGTGAAGTCTCACCTTCGTGATATCAGGCTACGTGGTCTTGCTGCGTTTGTGGAGCTGTTGGTAGAGAGCATTGGGAAGACTAAGATCTTGGAAAGCATAGCCACTCGAGGATTGACATGCTGTGACGCGGATTACGAGAGAAGTACGCCAATGAGGAAAGTAAGCAGGCGGTAGGCGAGGTTGTTTTGCTATTCACCAGCTCCGCAGCCAAACGACGCTACGAATGTTTGTTGCAGTAAGCATGCTTGCGATCGAACATGCTACAGATCTAGGAGTGACTTTAATTCCCGCTTGACGCCCACGACCAACACCAGCTCTGGGGTGTAGTACTCAGTCCATTTCGATCTCATAATAAACATAAGCGCAATAGTCGGCTGCATCTCCACCCATCATGTCGTTCTGTGACATGCCTTGGTCTTTACTTATTCTGCCCTTCTTGTCTCTGCCGAAGGCGTTGCCGGCTAGGTAGCCAAATTCGGCGTCCAGACCTTGTTTTGCCCGTGCTGCCTTTTTCGTATCGGACTGCCACTTGTTAGCTTCGTCGGCATCTCGCGTCTCCTCGACAACTTACCTTGACCATTGCAGTAGCGTAATCCGGCGGCAAACCATACCGTAGCACGCTCTCAACGAAGCACCTCAGCACGATGACATGTACTAAGCACATCATACCCTCGCTCCAACCCGTGCGCCCCAATCTTAACGTTTCACCCCATACCCTCCTCTCCTCAGCCTCTGTCTTCTTGATTTCCTTCTGCTCCTCTTCGCTGCCACCCTCCTTGAACTTGAAGTCCCGCGGTATCCACTTCCTCTCTCTACACTTGTGCACAAACTCCTGAGCGTGCTTCTTAAACACGGTCACCGCAAACAGATTGAACTCGTCGTCTTTCTGTATGAAGAAGGCAGATCGGGGGACGACCATCTGCGAGACTGTCTCGTAGGACTTGTGGAAGTCCTTGACAGAAGAGTTGGGAACCGCGATGAGGTGGGTTTCGAGGTGTTCGGAGTCTGAAATGAGCATGTCGGGTGAGACGATGCTGACGAGGGACTTGGTGGAGAGATTGCCGGCCTGTCTGCGCTGAAGGTTTTGTGATTGGGTACGTAGAGAGTTGTACTGATTGTACTTGGTCCGGACATCCGAGTCTATGCTGTTTGCTTCCTGCAAGGCATTAGTCGTGAAGGGGAGCAAGGTCGATGCATGGTACCTTCTGCAGCAGGTCCATGAGCTCTGCTATCGGCTTGTCTGCCCTGTATTTTACCTTGTTCCAGCTAAAAGTCTTGAGGTATTGCTCCAACGGTTCTGCTTGCGGTTAGCTCTCTGGCCTGAAGGTCCTCGACTTGGTTGTCGCCGTACTGTCGTTGACATTCTTGTGCATAACGATCTTCTCCTCGTCTCCCTCGAGCACGTTCTTCAGCGTGTCCCCAACCTTGGACACTACGCCCTTGCATATTCCTTCGATCCTCCCAAGATCGTCGGACTGCTGTATCAGAGCATCCAATGTGCCAACCTTGAAGTCTGGGATGCTGAACTGTGAGGCAAGGCCATTTTCCGACTTGACGGCTCGCTGTATAGCACCTATAGCATCATCTTTGTGACCCGAAGGTGTGACCGAAGAAGGCAGCGCAACGAACAGGTACTTGGTATTGTCTGGCATCCTGGGCCAGTGACGGCACGGTTTTCAAGCTTATGATAGTATACTCGGTAGGCGATAGAGTTGTCGGGGAAAGAGACTGGCCAAGAAGTCGTGGGAAATCCCGAATTGAGTCGTATGTTGCTGGTCCAAAGTGGCAGTCGAGCTATGCACTCGTTCCTGCCTGCTCTATCAGATGCGCACCGATTCGAGTTGCATCACTCTGGCAGCAGCGTATTGGCCTGAGGCAACTACAGCAGCGGGCCCGCCAGGCTTCCAGGCATGCATGAGCCGGCGCGTGCATAAAGACGCAGTGGGAGATGAGAAGCTCAACCAGAAACATATGTGACTGTTCGTACATGGTGGGAAAGGTCAGGCCATAACATGAGCAGACCGTGAAGTCTGCTTTCGGCTCTAGTTCATAAAGTACCTCCGAAGTCTAAGTATCTACATGCATCCCAACGCCTCTTAAGGCCAACAATGCCGGTCCGAAGTTGACCTGGGCATCTTGCAACAGAAGTGTGGTACCATCAAACCACCTACGTTGATTGCCTGTACAAGCTCTTCAATACCTGCGAATGCTGTTAGCTGGGTCTGGGTGATGTTGCTCCGTGGCTTCCTACCTGCGCATGTTTGGGTTCAATGAACAAGGCTTCAGCGCCCACCAATGGCTCGACCGGCCGTAAGGCGCCATTCTCGTCGAAGTCGACCTCGTCCAAAGGAACGATTTTCCCTTTCGTCCAAGCTTTGCGTCCCTCGACTTTTTCTGTTGACGCGATCAAGACAAGATATTGTCCAGCCTTGGTTGGCTTCTTGTAGGCGATGTTCAACTGCGCTGTCACACCAACCTTGTTCGGCAGCGCGGGAAATGCGCATCTCGCCAGTCCTTCATCGAGCATAGTTGCCAAAAACCCTCCGTGTACTATGCCAGGATGCCCACTCACATGCGTGCCTACGTAGAAAATGCAGAACATGTTGTGGCCGTCCTTGTGATTGAAGTAATATGGCGGCACAGGAATCATGTTGGGTCCTGCCAATGTACCAGCAGTCAAGTTATGCTGTGCCACTTCAGCCGGGATCTTGAGGTGTGGTCGCGATTCTCGGAAGACAGGGTCTGCGCGCAACGTTTGTGCCAGCTTGCAATTCTTGATGTGATCATCTAGCTCTTTTGTCCACTCGTCGGGTGCCTCATATTTGAGAGAGTCCTCGTCTGTCGGCATGGAACCCATGATGAAGGATATAAGGAAGGGAGGTGCAGTGCTGAGAGCGAGATAGCCGCCTATGGCAAATGAACCTAGGCTTAGAAGGACGGTAGTGACTATGCGACGGGTCCGTCCTCGAGGTCGGTCTTGGACGACGACTGTCGAGTATGTCCTTGTGCTGTTCGGTTTCCGTAGTAAGCGACAGTGGTGGCTCGGACGAGCAGCAGTGGGTATATGGGTACTAAGTCCTCTCACGACGCTTAAGCTGGGTCCTCGCACATTTGTAGCTTTGGTGATGACGCGAGATTGGAGACCAGGGCTTCTCAACGGCTTCGCCAACAGCGAAGCCATGTTTATTTGTACAAAGTACAAAAAGCACTTGTCAGGCGCAGTCCCGAGCGTTCGGCCACGCCGTTCGGAACAGAAGCGATCAAGATCTACCTAGACTAGCCGAGCAAATCCCGAGGCCGGATTGGTGATTCGTGTGGAAAAAGGCCGAATACTAGTAATGATGCACTGGATGGGTCAGCTTAGCAGCATCATTTGAGGCTTGATTAACAACACGGAAAGAAAATAATGCAGGACATGTCAGGAATCGTATGTCATCCTGCGCTAATCTCGCATCTCAACCGAGGCTTGGGTGTCCGGGGTGGATTTCCGCTAACTACGTGGACCATGATTCTTGCTCTTGCCCGGACGAACAAAGTGGCCGTCTTGTACCTAGGTATTATTCTGTGCAGGATTTGCATCTCTCAACCACGACATTGTGACATCTCACTATTGTCATGATATTCAATACTTGTACGTGTATCATAGCACTTCTACTAGTGATCACATGTCGAGTAGATTGTACAAAATATGACCAAGTGCCTGAACCGCAGCTGTTGGTGGCAGGCACCTGAAATAGCTTGTCCAGGCGGATCGCACTGATCGCTAACCTAAGTAGTCGCTATGGTAATCCTTATATGGACTTGGCGCCTATAAGGAGTACGGCCCACCATCAAGCTCTTGCCTATTACTTAGACGATGGGAGGCTGCGATGATGACTCTACATCAAATCGATGTCTCATTCACCCCACTCAAAGCGATTCCCCTCTTCGCTCCCTGCACTTCTAACACGTGGGTAGTGACGCTTCCTGGACGCGACAAGCCAATATCCAACATCATAGCTCTGTGAGCATACCCTTCTAATGTCATTCGCCAACTAGACTTGAAAGCCGACTCCCACATTTGAATCACTGGAAGAACCATTGGAGTCAGGGTCCGGTAAGCATCTTGCCATAAGAACAATATCAACGTCGCTTTGTCCAAACCTGAGAACAATATCAAGCAGCACAAAGAATCCGGCCATCTCATATCATTGTATTCTCCAAGGACCGCCTCGACAACAAAGCATCGACCGTCACGTGATCTACGCACTCCCCCCTCGTGAGGCTGTTCACAATCGTTCCACTCGCCAGTATGCCGCACGCATTGATCGAGGCATTATGTGCGACGGGAGAAGCTCGATCTTGATTGTCTATGGTCACGAGGTAGAGAAAGCGTCCAATGTACAGTCTAAAGCCGTAGCCCTCAGTCCAAATATGGTTCTCACGTCCTTGCATCCCCCTTGTCAACTTGACTTCTATTCTAGCAGACCTAACGCTTCAAGACCAAGAAAGAGCATAAAACCCTCTTAGAGCAATCACCTATAGTGTCCACCACAACTCCCACACAAAACCAGCAGCCACAGCCAAACCCACCACCCAACATGCGCCACCACATCGTCCTTGGCGCCGTCGCCCTCTTCTTCATCCAGAACGCCACAGCAGGCCCATTCCCGTTCCTCGCTATCGGTTTCCCAATCGCATTCGTCGTCGTCACGACCGCAAACACCATCTACGGCGTCTGCACAACAAGAGACAAGGACGACATCGGCACCGACCACGACGAGAAATGGTGTAAGCCCGGCAAGCGGTCCGTCGAAGACGACCTTCTCCTCGAAGAAGACACCCGCCGCTGGGTCGCGCAGATGACGGAGAAAGTCAAGCGGGACGGCAAGATTCCTCTGCCCGGCGTCCCCCAGTTCGTCATCGACCAGTGCAAGGCCGAACTGGCCGCGGCCACCGTCACGATCTCCGGGCCAATTGGAAACAACGGTTAGTTCCCCTTCCCCCCCTTGTCACATCCTAACGATGTACTCTGTGTGTGTGTGACGGACTGGCTGGCTAACGGTGAACAGGTCTCCGAGCCGACGGTGTCCCACCTACCTGCATGACTCTGGCGACGGTCATCAACGGCGACCCTGTCAACGGACCCTACCCGATCCCAATGGGCTCCGCTGCCCTGCAGTACAACGACCTGACCGCAGACCAGTATAACCAGTTCGTGGCGATTTTCAAGTCGAAAGCTGCATAGTGAATACTGCGAGAACGAAAACCTTGTTGTAGCACGACCCTCTGAGGATAACGGTTCAGACTGAGTAGAGGGTACGGTTTGCGCACCACTTCCCAGACAGCGCATGCGAGGAGGAAGGGGCTGGTTGGCTTGGTATCCCGGTGAGGGGTTTCAGGATAGCAGTATTACAGTACATTCTAGGAACAAGAACAAGCATTTTATCTCTTCGCTCTCTCTCGTCTAATCTCCCTGCGTCATATCTTGCTCCGAATCCCTGTATGGTGGTCGCACCCCTCCCTGCTCCTCATCAAGGCCTAAACGATGCTGGTCCACTGCGTCCCGCTGCCAAAACCGCGTGGCTTCGAACGACGAACGTGCGAACCATGCGTGCGGGAATCCAACGGACACGCTGCTCATCGTGTCTCCAGATGCCCCGGGCAGATCTGCTGTCTGAAAGTTAACGGGAAGACTGACTATCTTTTGCATATCCCGCCAACGGAACGCAGTCTGGCGCGTCTGTGTCCTCCACCATCCGAGCGAGTAGATCGAGGTTCAGCGGGTAAGACCGAGACGAATAATGGTGTTGGGCTAGCCAGGGGGGCTCTGTTTGTAAACGTAAGGCTCGCTGGTATCAGTCTTGTAATACAATACCAGAGCCAGTCTTTCCAGCATGCTCGCCGTAGTATCGGTCATAACACGCAGGGACACCACGGAACTTTCGGCTCTCGTCAGTGCTGGGATATCTCGAAGTGATACCATCGGCCCACTATACGAGCCAGTACCTCCACACCCCTATCCCACGTCATCCACTCGTCCCCCTAAGCCATCCCTCAACCAGAACCCGCCGTCCCAACTCCAAACTCAGCCAGCACGCGCATCGGCCCATACCGTTTCCAATTCTCCAGCTGCTCGTGCGACTTGAGCCAGAGCATCCCAACCAGTGCATTCGCGCCTCCCTGGAGCGGTGCGTCCGCGATCTCACCCTGGATCGTCCCTTTCGAGCGCGGGATGACCATCATCCACTCCTTCACGAGGAGCAGGTTATGGGCATCGCCGGTGGATAAGTGCAGATCTTTACACATGGTCTGGTAGGTGCCGAAGAGCTCGTGTGCTTGTATGTTAGGTGGGAGTTTGGTTAATTGGTTTTGGAAGGGTAGGGAGACTATCTGGTGTCAGTTTTTCCGTCTCACATTCAAAAGTCCGTCTCGGTCGGACGTGCCATGACAAGACGAACCTTGAGAACTGCCCGCCACGATCTCATCAGCGATTGTCCTCCATTCCGGCCGCAAGAACACCTGCAAGTGCTTATGCGCAACGCTACTGCCCGCTTTCGGCCCGCCATTGAAGACAACCATGTATCGCTCCCCAAGCTGCTGCAGCACATCCAGCGAAGCCTCCAAATCCGCCTCGGTCAAGAAGTCTGTCTGAGCCTGAAAGTCCCTGGTATGCAGGATCATCTGCGGCCGCAGCCAGCAGTACTTGTTCAGAATGAGCTTGTGATTCGGCTCGACCTGACAGACCGTGAATTCCGGGTCATCGTCCAAAAAGCCGGGTTTCCGGGATTTGTCGTTGGGGTTAAATGGTTTAATTTGTGTTATTGGTGAGACGCGAAAATAGACCTGGAAGCCGCGAGCGGGCAGTTGTCAGGTCGTTGTCGCGGCTGAGGGGGATTTTCCGAGTGGACGATGTGGACGTACATCGAAGGGTTCTTGCTCGATTCTGATCTCGGTGGTTGGTTCATAGAACAGCTCACCTTTTTGGACGAGACTGTCAAATTGTGAGACTGCGCGCGCTTCAAGGTCGCTCATTACTCGGTCTGCTGATGCCATCGTGAGTGGTTTGGCAGCACGTCTGCGCTTTGAAGACTGGTATGAATTACGAGGGAAGAATTGCTTGGGGGTAAGGGATGATTATATAAGGATGCTTTTCAGCAACCTTTCCGCTTCAGGCCTAATGCCTTTGGTGGGTATTGGCATCATACAGAAGCATCCCTCCGGCCCAACACCCAGACCACGAATCCGCACCAAACTCTCTGATTACACGTGGGGCCTTTATCAGCTGGTGTTGATCGTTATGTTAATTACTACGCCCAGGCTCGCAGCTCGAGGACAGGTATACCAGATATGATACGTCCGGGTATCCCCAGGTATCCCGTCCGCTGATGGGAGTGCTGAGACATTCGAGGTCTTTTCATGATAAAGAGACGGACAGCTGATGACGTGTGTCTCGTGGTGTACGGTTAGGAATCGTTGGCCGTCAAGCCCGCAGGAGTGAGTATTCGCACTGTTTGCGCTTTGTATGCTGGTAGGGTGCTCAGCAGGGCGTACGTGCCAGAGCTACGGTAGGATATGTTTGCCCAGCGACGAATTGATGGTCGAATCTGCTGCGGGTTTCGATCATGGCATCTCTAAAGTCTAATGATCAAGATCGTGCATCGCTGCATCTAGCCATACTTGGATCGTGCTTCGTCCAAGGATTGGCGGAACTCAATGATACCTCATTTACACTGCCCAACCTCATGATCCATGTTGTCCCATTTCAATTGGTACACGTCGACTGCTTATGCACTGGTGTCCATAGCATCAACACTTTCCCTCTCTGCCGTCTCAGCATCGACCGTCTGCACAGTCTCAACGAACTCCTTCTTTTTCGAGCCAAGCTTTTCCTCCTTGAACTGCTGTATCCGTTCTCTCATCTCAGTGGCTAGGACAACAGTTAGCAGACTTTCTTACACAATGCAAGGGAAGAGATGACTTACCCGGTATCACATCCTCAATGCTAAGTGGTACCCGATTGAAAGGGTCATTTGGATCACTTAGCAGATGACTCCGAATCGTGCTTCGATCGATAATGTTCTTGCTTGTTGGTAAGATCACAGGGTCTTCCATGATTGTGAACATCAGCGGGTCCAGGAACTCATCGGGGACATCGCCAAGATCGGCTTCTGCCTCTTCGTCTTCTTCCTTCGTCTTGGCAAACTTCTGCAGCAGTCGATCCCACTTGGCGATTTCTTCGGGCGCCTTCAAGGCCTTCGACTGCATGATGTTTCTGGCTTCCTGGAAGTTCCTTGGCTTGTACGACCGACCATCTCGCGCAACCGCTAGTACGAAGTTCGGCTTGTTCATGAGGTTGAGGTAGACATCCACAATCTCGCTGAGTAAAGACCTAGGGTCGAAGTTGTACTCCTTGAGGTTGTCGACTTTTAACGAGGACGACTTGGGCGGTACCATGGCTTCCAGATTATAGTCCAACATGTCAGCCAATCTTTGGACGACCTCGGGTGTCGTGAAGGCGTCACCCAGAGTCTCGGTGAATAGCTTGAGCATGTGTACCGTCTCGTTGGTAAGTCCCATATACGACTTTGCTTTACTCTTTGCGGACTCCAATTGCTCTTCTTTCTCTTGTTTCTGTTCCTGAGTGATGGTGTTACCACTCGATTCCAGTTCTTTTGTCAGGCTGTGTATGCTGTGGAAGGCTGTAAAGGACTCGTCGAGGACGAAAGTGACATCGTTAAGTAGTAAGTTGACGAACCGTACAAAAAAGTCCAAGTTGACTTTCGCCTCCTTCAACAACTTCTCTCGATAGATAGGGTTGGGCCAGATGCATTTGATGATTTGGAATATCTCGAAACGTATGTTAAACTTATCGAAGAATTGTTGATGACCGCCCATGAACTCTGCTTCGATGAAGAATTTCATCATGGCGTGTAACAAATGCTCTAATGCGAATGGTAGGCTGTTGTATTGGTTGGCAAGAATGCCTGGAGCACCGTGACGATAAACCCAGGTGCCTCTGAAGAGAATCGTAACCAGGCTACCCTTGAGGTAAGGGTTCTTAATGAAGTCCGAATGCTCTAGTAACGCTATGCAAAGCATGATAAGCTCGTCGGATTGTGTGGATGAAACAATCTGTGGAAGATTGTACAGGATGAAACCAAAATTACCAGAGATAACATCCAAGAAGTACTCCGGTAAGCACTTGACAGCAGGGGACTGATCTGGGAAGGGCAGCTGGAGCTTCTGCTGAGGGAAGGAGCCACCTGAGAGTTGCCGTAAGAGCCAGACTGTTGTAAAGCGCATAAACTGCATGGACCGAGTTTGTTGCTGTTCATCCAGGAGGACACCTTGTATGGCATGCTTGTAGGAGAGGCCCTTGTCGAGTGTATCCTTGTACTTCTTAAGAGCATTTTCGAACATCTGAAGCTGAGCGGGGTTTCCGATCCACTTGTGTCGCTCGCCCTCGAACTTCTCTATTTGTTTCTCCATATGCTTGAGATCCCGATCCATGTCTTTCAAGGTCTTACGAGCGGACTCCAGGCCATAATGGTGAGCGGCGACAGTGAGAAAGAAGATCTCGGTGATGAAGTTATTCTCACCAGGCATCTGCTCCGCATAAAACTTGTCCGACTCTTCTTGGGTGGCGTTGATTTTCGTCTCCTCTTTGATGTCGATTCTCGGTTTCCTCTTAAGGTAGTCGATCTCTGCTCGGTCGATCTTGGAGAAAGTGGCATCAATAAAAGGCTCAGCTAGCTGATCGAGACAAGCGTTGACGTTGATCATGAAGCCGTCCGATGAGACTGTCTTCTTGTCAACCTGCAAGGCTTGGCGCTTATGATTCGAATTTAGTACCAAGGCGAACCAATCCAACACTGCGTTTTTCGAGTCGGCTGATGCGCGGACCATAGGCTTCACGATCTCTGAAAGCTCGGTCTGATGTGTTCTGAGAGACATTTGCAGGGCTTGCTGGGCATTCCGTATATGGCCTTGATCCATCGTCTTCGGCCCTGGAAAGTACTGGCTAGTAACCTGAGCTTGCAGGGGCGAAAGCTGAAAGTAAGGGCCTAATGTGGTATGTGTCTCGAGTTGTGCTGCTTGTACCGACTTGTCGCAGAATCTGGGAGACTGTGTGATGGCATTGACGACAGGCTTGAAAGCGACTAGCCGTCTCATGATGCCTACGTACGGACGATACTCACCGTCCATGGTTATCCCTGCTAGTCTCCGGCTCAGCTCCTCGACGGCTGCCACAAAGGCTAGGGCGATCGAGTCGTCGTCGTCCCATCTCGTGGTAGCTTCAATGATGAAGTCATGATCTATCCCACCCTCGTCTTCTGGGTCCATCAACATATGGTCTGCAAAAGCCTTGCCACCGTCGTATTCAGCACCAAACACCTCGGGGGTGGTCAGGGCGAGTATGCACCAGTTGAAGCACAGTCGCCTCGCTTCAGAGATGATTTCCCACTTCTTGTTCTCGGGTGATCTGTCTTTGATGCCTTTGGTGAACCTCTGAACGCGCTTCCAGCATGCAAATAGCCAATGATGCGGAGTGACTCGTCCCAGGTTTGCGCCAGCCTCCATGATAGCCTGCTCCAGAAGACCAGTATTCAGTTGCACGGCCTGGCCATCTGTCTCTAGCTCTTCCTTCAGTGATGGGAGAGGATAAAGATCATGGCCATTCTGATCTCTGGTCTGCGCCGAGTCGAAGGTGAATCTGAAGATGTTCCTCAACGTACGATCCTCCCACTGTTCTATCGACTCAGATGGCCTCGGAATGTCTGCATGCCGCGACGACGGCCGTGAGGAGGATCGTTGCCTACCGTTCATCTCTCGCTTCTGTGGCGTTATTGTCTTTGTAATGTTGATGCGCGGTGCATCGGACTTCGAGGTTGTGGCTGGTGGCGGGGCGGGAGTGCCTGCGCCAGAAGACACAGGCGTCTGCGTGAGTACAGATGAGGCGCCATCGTGGCTCGATATTCCTGTCGCCGACTTCTCATCGGTAGAGGGGCCGGACTGGACGTCTGCCTCTGAAGCCGCTTGGGCCTGGGCCTGCTCCTGCTGCTGCTGTAACTTGGCGAGCCTCTTGTTTCTTATCTGGACACTGTGAGATGAGTTCAACCTACAGACAGCTTACACACCTTATCAGCGTCTGACATAGGCTCAGACATATTGTATGGATGGCCGTGGTGCAGAAAGGTGGCAAGTGGTTCGAAATGGCAATAACTACAATGCAGTCGGGCTCGAGGCATGCGCCGACCGACTGACAATTAAGGTAGGCCCGAATTGGAGAAACAACGAATGGCGTCAGCGGAGGCTCCATTTAATAGGTGCAGGGGGACCGAAGCGTCTAGGCAAACAGGCAATTATTGCTTGTGAAGGTGTCGAAACCGCTTAGTGCAATCATGCATCGCTCCTTCCAATACACTACAAACGACCAACTGGCCGCAAAACTCCTCCGCTCTGCAGACCATGCATGCCGACAAATCAACCGTACATCATTGTCAATACTAATACTGCCGTCGCACTCTCAGCTCATCTAATCGCTCGCATCCAGGCATGGCCATCGCTCTGGCCGCCCGTAATTGCGCCTCGTCGGTGAAGAAGAAGCCGGTTGCGTCATTGATCGCCTGCCTCTTCCTGGTCGACTCGCGTTCACACTGGTACTGCAGCGTAGTTACATACTCCACCTCGGCCTTTCTGTCTAACGCTCGGAACTTCTTGTCCGTGTAACCGTCTACTTCCTTCGGATTGAGGAAGTAGTCCACTTTGTAGCTGGGCGTGGTACGGTGCATCGTCCATGGCTTGACTGGCGCATCGAAGCGCATCGTGGGCCCGCTGGAGCCGGCTCCTGTAAACAAGGATGAAAGCAACGGTAGAATGAATATTAGTAGCAGCGGTAGGAGTTGTGTGAATGCGGCAAGCCCTTGTGGTTGTTGAGCTTGACCAGACGCGGCTGGCCTTCTCCGTGGCATGCCTCCGCCCATCTGGTGGACCCGGAAGCCGGGGCCCCCGCCCATGTTAAAGACAAACCCATTGCCGCCGAGACCGCCACCTGGGGTATGTTAGCATATCATTCTATCCTCGTTACATGGGCATCTCTCACCAAAGGGGAAGCCCCCCATGCCGCCGCCCATACCACCGCCGAAGAATCGGTTGAACAACTCCTCCGGCGATATTTCATCCTCGTAGAAGCCACCCATTCCACCGCCAGGCGGTCGCGCGAACCCACCACCGCCAAAGGGCGACTGTGGCGCCGCACTACTGCTTGGAAACCTGCTGTCTGGATCCCCACCAAATCGATCGTACTTGGCTTTCTTGTCGGCGTCTGACAGTATCTGGAATGCCCTTGACACCATCTTGAAGGCCTCGTCTGCGCCCGGGTAGCCATTCTTGTCCGGATGCGTCAACAGGCTTATCTTGCGATATGCCTTCTTGATCTGTCCATCGCTGGCCGTCTTGTCCACCGTTAGGATTTCGTAGAAGGACGTTGGACTGCATTTCCGTATCCTGGTGACTTCGGCTTTCTGTTCGGGAGTGTATGCGCGCGACTCGCTGCCATCTGTGTGTTGTCTGTGTTTGGCGTCTCCATTGGGTTGGGCGCTCGAGCCAGATGCTTTGGCGGACATGCCGCCCTCGACAGTGGTGGAGGATCAAGTCTTGGTGGGCGACAGGAGTTTCTGGTTTCGAGTTTTCGAAAGGTCAATATGGGTGCGGCGCTAGATTTGGTTCTTCGTATCGTTTGGTAGTGACTATGTACAACGAAGCGAGTGAAACATCTGGCAACCGTGGTCGCTGTGGGGGAATGGCCAAAAGTGTTGCGCCGTCATGGGCCGTAGGTCAAGCAATGCGGCGCATTGATGCACTTCTAGGCTGTCCGGAGAGCGAGGCCCGCCTTCATAGCAGTTCTGCCGACAATGACGCACTTCAGTCGAGCATGGCAGTCGCGAAGTGCAGCTCATTGCGCTTACCACCCTCACGCGACACCAGAATGAGCTAGCAACCACTCACTTCACAACAGCACCATGTCGAAATCGGAGCCATCGAAGTCGTTCGTTCAGCAGGCAAATGGATGGGGTGGTAAGCCTTCCCCTTCCCATCGCGCATCACGCGTTGACAAGGTACAGAATGGCTACTTACACTCGTGATAGAATCCTCCGTGCCGCCTATGGCCCTAGCCACCCTAATCTTCGCCCAGCATGCGCGACCATTTCAGACAGTGCCCATGATCTTTCCCCCACTGCTTGCGCTGTCCTGCTATCTGAACCTCCAAGGATACAAGATCGACAGTGCTGGAACCACGGCTGCATTGTCAGGGTCATATCTAGTGCTGGCGGGCAGGAGAAGACTCGGCTTCATGAACAAGTTTGGTGCTAGAGGCATAATACGAGGTGCCACCATGGGTTTAGCCCTCGCCAACGTCGTGGGTGGAGGCCTTGCCTATGGCTTCGGAAGCAGAAGTAAGGAGGATGACAAGAGGTCGGGAATATGAACACAGATGTGAGATCTGGCGTTATGGGAGGTATGGAGCGGGAAGAACCTGCATTCGCATATCTCCTCTGATGATCGCGTGGGCCGATCACAATTGACTAAAAAGGGTCTTTAATGACACTTCAAAGAGCACCTGCAATCACTGGCATACACGCACAGCCGTGCATGAAGAGTATATGGGGTCACGCACTGGTCGCGACCAAGACATGTCCGCTGCCAACCATCTCTGTACAATCTACAATATGTACATTCTCTATCAGGCTCGTCACCATTTGCTCACGTCCTCGTTCTGAAGCCCTGTTCGCGGGCTTTGCAATCCATGAATTTAGCCCCCTTTCTGGCCCATTCTGCATATGCTGGCTGCGAGGCCGATAATCTTGTGAAGCTGATGGTCACCTTTTAGCTTCAGTCAGAGAGTCCTCGCTACAGATTGGACAGCATTGCTCCGTGCACTCCAGGCATATTTCCGACTGGTGAGCGCACATTCACCCTATTCGCATACGCGCACCTAGATAGCTGTTTAGACTACAAGCGATGGCGCCAGATGATCTCAGGGGACAATGGTCAAGATCACCAAGGCACGAACCAGCCTCGTCTTAGTGACAGTGCTCCATGACTTGCTCGTTCGTGGTTGCTGAGTAGGTCGGACGTCGCCCACGCGCTACGGTCCTTGCTCAGGTGAAGCTGTATGGCTGTTGCAAACCGCGTGTGATTGCCCATCCGGCTGGCGGGACTCATCAGACGCGCTACGCGTCTGAGCTTGGTCGTCTTAAGACCTGCAACCTGAGACTCAACGACAACCTGTGATCAGCTCCATGACAGACCAATTTTGGTGAGGAGCCAACCCATGTCCCGATGCGAGAGCGACCTGCTGGAGCTTGGTGCGATGGTCATACGCATGAATACGTGTTCAGGAGATACCACGTTGTATCACGGCCATGTTGCGGATACTTCCCTTGCAAGCTCTGCATGGCTTCATCATCGATGGTCAAACATGTCAGTTGTAACTCTTCTTCACAGCATCCGGCTCAGCATACAGCCGTTCGCTGATCACATACTCAGCAACGTTCTCACCAACAAGCTTCGCAAGGTCTCCCTTCCTCCCTTCCTGCGCCGCCTTCCTGCTCTCAGTGCTGCTCACCCCCTCAACACTTTCAGCATCGTCCACAAGCTCGACCATTTTCCTCCACTCCTTCTTCATGCCTTCAGCCTCTCTGCTCCCATCGCCAATAGCCTCAACGTACGCCTCTTGCGCTTCCCTACTTACATCTCCGCCACCAGAGCCATCCCCACCAACCCTGTAGCAAACTCGTAGCCTGTGCTTTGACAGGAATGGCTCCAGCACACGCAGCTTCTGGTCTTGCGGGTAATATTTTGGGTTAAAGATACGAATAATGGTGTCATACCCTGTAACATGCACCTGCTGCGCATCCCCATACACACCACTTCCATCAATAGACTGAGCTTTATCCATGAAGAAAGGCTTCTTCGTGACAGCCACGTCCACGGCTAAGTCATCTGCCTCCTTCTGAGCCCCCTGCTCCCGAAGCGAAGCGCGTAGATTCTGAGCCATGAGACTCATGAGCACGAGCCTATCCTCGAAGCTAGCGGGCTTGGGCTTCTTGTCTGCATTTTCGGTGGCGAGCAGTAAGCACACTCTACATGGACGAGCGCCTTTGTCGTTCTGTATCGCTCGCTGTATCAACGTTAGATGCGCGTACGTTGGCGGGTTGAAGGAACTGTCTAGAACGTAGAGTGTCTGCAGGTCAGCCGCGGGGGACGTCGAGCTTGGCGTGCTGCTACTATCTGGCACTGTATGAATTATTGAGAATGTGGAGGAAGAATCCGCGGCAAAGCTCTGCAGAGATGAGTCGAATTCATCCCTGAGCTTTTGGAGCTCCTCGATGTTTGACGATGAAGCCATGGCGCGGTGGAGCCGAGGCAGAAGGGGATGAACTGGTAATTGGGATAACAGCTGATTGAGGCGTCCCAGAAAGCGGTGCTTCATTGGTTTACCATAGGACGTGGGCAGCTCGATCTGCTTATGCACGCAGCTCTCCTCGACGATGTTGCGACGGAGAACTGTGTTGATGTGTAGGTTTCAAATCAGGGACTAATATCTGGGGATGAGTCGAGGCTGAAACATCGTCGACACAAAGCCTAAAGAGGGTTCTATTAGTGGTCATGTGGTGACACTGCAGTGCAGCGTTGATCTTGCTTTTTCCGGGAGTCTCGGAAGACCGGAAGCGCAGCCTTGACCACTACCTTCATCTTGCTCATCTCTTCTCTCTGCGCGCGTCCTTGACGCGATTGGGAAGGGTACGCTACAAGTGTCCGTGCCGAAGTCTCACTCGATGTGATGAAGAACTCTGTGAAGAACGGCGTTGATGAGCGATGCCTCTCCGTGTAAGTCTGTGGGCTCCTGGACACATTCGCATACGAGTGACACTAAAAGAGCTTGTGGCACATTTACTCTGTACTGGAAAGTAACGCCTCTCATAGAGAAAGGAGCGCCGTCTCAACCGACAATGTGCTAATAACGTAATCACACGATCGTGTTTTCATACGGTAGACAGTCGAGGAACACCGTGTAGGAATGCGCTTACCGAACAGAGTGGGGCGCGTTGTAGAGACTTCAATGGTTGGGGGCGGCCCTCCCTGAATTGCAACCAGATGAGGACAACGCCTATCTAGTCAAAGCTCGATGCCTCCAGGTCAGGGCAGATACGTGGGCGCTGGGCTACGGCGCGATGACTTCCTAGAGGGGGCTGTAAGCAACGACGATCTATTATTACTCTGCGACGAAGAGCGTGGTGGGTCCTAACAAATTATGAAGTACCGAGATTGCTAGCATGAGGTTGCGAGCCCATACAATAGTAGTCCTGTTCACGTAACGGTGACTTTCTGGGAGTAATCAATACAGATGGGAATCCCGTGACATATGCGATATGCGCTGGTCTAGGAGCTTCTCTCAACAGACAACGCCGGAGGGGTCACCTAGACAAATGATCGATAAGAGAGAACAAATATGCTCTGACGTCTATCTAACGAACGAGCGGCTCCCAGGGACTTAAAACAACACTTGCTCTCCGCCCGCATCGCCAGATGGCCCTGACGCGAGATTCGAACACTGGTAAGCACACCTTGGAAGCAGGGCAATTCTATGCAGGTCGGGGGATCATTTCTTCGCGTAAGGGAAGTGCTCGCATCACTGAAACGGCTGTAACGCACGCTACCCTCTGAAGGAAGAAGCGTTCAGCCGCATTTGTCTCCAACGATATCTGTAACAGCGAGGGTGGGTCCTGGACATTCCGTGGTCTCGGGAAACTGCAGCATTGATGATAGGATTATTAACTATCCGACCAGCCAGGTAGATTGCATTCACTTGTCACATAAGTCGCATGCACTTGCGATGTCGTACAGGTGCAGTCCGCTGTTCCGAGATCATCTTGGGAGATCTATAAGAGGAGACCAAGCTGCCCCAGAAAGGAAATGGAGTTTGCATCGGGCGCCACTGCACGAAAGGTTCGGAAGATCTGACACAGGAGAGGTAAACCTTGTTGTGTTGCAGCGCTCCAATCGGCCAAGCATACAGCCTTACAGCTAACCTGTCTAGGGTCTAGTGGGAAAGCTAGCCTCCGTAAGAAGGCTAGTGGGCAAGAAAGCCGCCCGGTATGTACCCCTGCCGAGGTTTTCTGTCCACCCTTGTCACACTACTAAACACCAGCAAGCCAATAACTATGCTATACTCCTTACCATTTAATGTGAATCATGGATGACTTGATACCCCTGCTCCGACAACTTCGCGATCCGTAATTTCGGAGTCGGAGGGAACAAGCACTTCGTCGTCGACTTCATAATGAAGACGGTAGGTATCGCTTTGAGGATTCCTTTCCTTCTCCCTCTCTTACAGTCATTCTTTTGAACTTTGGTGCTGCAGTTTGGTAGATCCAGTCCCTTCCTTTTTTGCAAGTCATTCTTTTACACACGCTCTTTTGAAAAGACGCGAATTGAGTTCGCTATCATTCCGGTCCGGCACCTCTTTTGATCACAAAACGATACAAGACCAAAAACTTCAAACAACATCACCATAGCAAAGATGCAGTTCAAGTCTTTGGCCGTCCTCGCGGCTTCGTTGGCTCTGTGTCAGGCCAAGCCACTGATGGAGCAGAAGAGGGACATTTGGGGCCCATGGTCAAACGCGACCTCGGATGCAGCAAGTACAACAGCTGATATCACAGCATCAGCATTTGAGATCACTACTGCACAGACTACAGAGGCATCTTCCTCCTCTGTATTGGATCTGACAAGATCCTCTAGCCCCTCAACCACGACCTCTAATGCCGGCGATAGTACCGACGCAACAGAGGCCTCATCTTCGTCGGTTCTGGATCTGACAAGATCTTCCAGCTACATCACCACTACCACCTCTGAGGATAGTAGTCCTACTACCACGGCCGAGCTATCCTCGTCTGCTCCTCTTGACATGGCCAGATTCTCTGAGGCTTCTCGAACGACGGGGGCCTCAGAAATCACATCGTCTGACTCTGCTGTTGCTGCAATGGGGTCTAGCACAGTCATTGCAGCTGGTGCCACTTCTGATGACGGTGGCAACAGCACGTGGGCAGTCTGGACCACTGCCAGTGCAACCGAGGTCTCTGGAGAGACCACAACCAGTGCTCCAGGTGCAAACAGTACATGGTCCGAGTGGTTGAGTCAGAGCAGCTCTACGGCTGTAATCCCAACTGGCGGCTTGAATGTTAACATCACTTCTGCCCCGGCTACTTCTACCCGTACTGGTGTTTCAACTTCGGTGTTCGACAGCACAATGACTCTCACGAGCAAGATCGGCGAGTCAACAACCGTGATCACGTCTACTGTCCAACTTACAAGCACTATCACCTACACGGTGACTGTGACTGCCCCAAGCTCTGTTCCGACTGGCTTTGAAGGCCGTGTTACTACTGCGCGCTCGGGCACTGGCGAAGCGACTTCAACCGTGACCTCGACCTCAACAACGTGGATCACGATCACTGTGTATCCCGAGGAGGCCGATAGTACTGTCGGCGTCACTGGCAGCAGCGGTGCTGTTGCGACCGGCTCAGGTTCAGACTCGATGGGCAATGCAGGTGGTGCGGGCACTCGAGTCATGGACGCTAGCAAAGCTTTCGCCACACCCACTGGATCAGGCTCTGGCTCTGGCTCAGGCTCTGGCTCAGGCTCAGGCTCAGACTCAGACTCAAACTCAGACTCGGCTTCAGACGACAATGAGGGCGGCGCGAACACTTCAGTCCTGGACACAAGCAAGGCCTTCGCTACATCCACTGGTGCCAGTCAGGCCAAATCTGGAGCCGGATTTGGCAATGAAGACAGTGTCGGCAACGATTCGAGCAGCAGCGCTGACTCAGATTCGGATTCAGGATCAGGCTCAGGCGCAGATGCGGACTCTACTGCAGATTCGGGTGACTGTGGCATGGCCGTTTCTACTAAGACGGTTGTGGTCGACCGCACAGTCACGGTCACTCCGACTGGCTTTGCCGCCACGACCGCTGGTAGCGCGCAAAGCACGCCGACAGGCGCCCTTCCATCTTTCCCCGCCGGCAATGGCACTGATTTCAGTAACGCCGGTGCCTCAAGCGGCTTCCTGACATACACGAGGGCTACCGGCACAGAGTCTGCGATGCCGACCGCTTCGGCTACAACAACGTGGATGAACTAGTAAGCTCGTAGTCAGCGACTAAAGAAGAGTTTATCCTAGCAGAAACCTCAATTTTCGATTCTTGGGTCTACCAACTTGTCTCAAAGACGTGTACGCACGCATCTACATAGCATAGCCTTCGGACATCTTCGATGAATGTACAACTTGCACGTGAATGCTTGTCACAAACCAACCACGGTTCTTCTTGTTGTCCTACACGAGTACCCCGCCATTGATATGTTACGTGACTTGTCTAATTTTGGAATCACCCGACATTTGATCAATTTTCCTGCTGTGAACTTCGGTGCGACAACGTCACTGGAGATCGTGTTGAGAACAAGCTTCAATGACGATTTGTCTCCCGAAGATGATGCAACGCGTTATTCATGCGATAGATTGGTGGATTGTGATTCATCGATTGCCTGGATGAGGAGCACAAGTCTCGAAGCTTGTCATACGCGTTGCTCGAAGAAGACATGGAGGGGGACACAACCAGCCGCATCTCAACCGGCAGAGCCGCGCAATTGCTCCAAGGTCATGGTTCTTCGTTCGACGAAACCGATTGCCAGTGGTTCGTCTGTTTTGCTTGCTTCCACATGCTGCTCCAGCCCCGCAGCAGTCCGATGAACCAGCTCGAAAAAGATGACGCAGTAGCCGACGTCAGGCGGGACAGTGAAGGGTCTTATTATACATTCAAAACGAGCTCCCGTACTCTACTCACTGCCAAACCATACACGAATATCGACCGAAACCAGAATTAATACCAACAACAGTCAACATGGAGAACGCTAGAAGCGCAGTATCATCATTCCTCAGCAGAGGTGGAAAGGAAACCACCGATGTTGATGAGAAGTAGGTGCCGGAGCTTTGCTGTCTATGAGATAGAGTTAATAAATCATCAGTGTGCAACCCGCCGTGACCGAAGAGGTCATCAAGCCTCACAGACATGAGGAGACCCGCGAGGCCATTGACAAGGAGGTTCACCAAGACCATTACCACACCACCGTTCAGCCAGTCGCGGCTAAAGAGGTGATGCCAGAGCAGCACATGCACCAAACAGCTCCTCAGGTCGAACGCGAGTACTACCATGGCAACGAGGAGGAAGAGCGACAAAGACAAGCCGCCGACCTCGGCCAATTCAGAGATACTAGAGCCATGGAACAGACAACGACATCTGCTGGTGCGGTTGATGCTGTAGCAGGGGAGCACCACCACCACCACGGTAGGTATCATTTGAATCTGCTGTAATTCCACTAACAATTGTCAGTTCACGAGGTTGTTCAGCCAGTGATCCACAAGGAGGTTGTTCAACCAGAGTTTGTGCACACAACCGTCCCCATCCATGAGAAGCACATTGCCCCCAGCGAGCACCATGGCATGTCGCAGTTGCCTACAAAGACTCTGGACGAGATGAGAAGTATGGGCACACCTTTGGAAGGAGGCGTTAAGCACCATGAGGAGTATGAAGGCCACCCAAAACCGTATGCCGCAAAGTTCCAAGTCGAGCGTCACCCAGTAGATGAGCATCCAAACCAACACGAGGGTATGCATGTCCATCAAGAATCTGGACTTTCCAAGGGTAAATAGAATGCTTCTTAAGGTTTATAGAATAATGCACTGACTTACACATCATCAGGCGTACCTTACACCTCTGGATCCACTGGTATGTATGACACTACTGGTTCTTCGTACGACCCCTCAACAACTGCTTATCCAGCGGGTGGAGCTCTTGGCGAGCCTGGTTATGGAAACACTGGGTACGGAAGCACCGGTTACGGCAGCACCGGCTATGGTATGCCTGTCACAGAGGGAACAGGTGGAACTACCGGTTACGAACAAGGTTACAGAGAGAGAATGGAAATGGGCGATGTAGGTAGAGGGGAGAGACAAGAATCTCGTCTCGAACCAGAGCGCTACGAACGGGAACAACCGCGCGAGTCTCTGAGCCAAGGCCGCCGCGAGTCGTCCAGTCACAGCCGCCGCGAGTCGTCCAGTCACAGCCGCCGCGAGTCCAAGCCCAGGGACATCAGCGGTGATGACAATGTGCAACATGCCTCCTTAGAAGGCAACGACCCGTCTATGGCGGACAGGTCGGGAGGCAAGCTCACTGGCTCTGGTGTTGACGGATCGCACTCAGCTGTCTTCGGCCTAACGCCAGATGGCCACAAATACAATGACACAAAACACGGTCAAAGCGGTGGAGAAATGCCAAAGTCTGAGAGAGGGGAGATGCCGAGCGCTCCGGGTGGAGAAGAGAACCCCAGTGAGAATACTAGCGCCAAGCGTGGCGGTTCCGGCGGTGTGGCTGATCAGATGCACGATCCGCGTGTCGCAGAGAAGGGTCACGAAGGTCAGGGTGAGTACGAAGAGGCCTCTGGCGAGAAGCCAGGTGCTGGCGGACAAACCTCGAATGTCGTATAGAGCTCGGTGATGGTACATGCTAGCATTCTAGTATAAATCCAGGTGTAGATTATGATGACTGAATGACGATATATAAACACTCAACTTTGCTGCAAAAATTTGTATGTTTTCGCGGTGGCTTCATTTTATTGTCAAATCAGTAGCAACTTCTACAAGTAATGCTCCTCAGCCACAAGCATGCAATCAATCATACCATGAACTCGTACGCGAAGGTCACCTTCCGAAAGTCTTGGCCGTTCCTCTGGCAGTTGTACGGTGACTTTTCGTTTTGCTCTGAGATCGTCATTATCTCCCAACAAGTGGAAACATAATTTGCTCGATTCAAGTCTGCACTTGACATCTTGCCATTGCTTTCAGGCATTGTCACAGATCATTCACAAGTTTGCTCATCCAGCCTGATCAAAGCCACGACTTTTGAGCCAGTGACGAAGCACGACGATTGCTTCCACGAAGTTCACGAACACCTCTGAACCCCATGTTTAAATTTTTGTTTTGAGGCAGACTGAAGGAGTTGATCGATACGATGTGAAGACTGCCAAGGGCTTCCTCAGGGCAATCATGGAGCTAGAACATGACGATGCATCTTTTCGGGTGCGACGACTCAGTTGGATCACTGTGTCGCGGTTTCTACTAAGTACGGTTACTGCCCAAAAATCGAAACAGAACATCTTGCGACTGCCGTGACTGCGCATGTAAGTGACGAAGCTTGTTTAGACGCATGGCGCACCAGCAAGCGTTTCACCTAATGTTGAACCAACATCCAAAGATGAACGACAGTTTCAGTCCTCCACTTGCTTACCGTCGAACAATGCCCACAACGATCCACGATCTGCTAGATGCGATCCTACTTCATCTTTTACGTGTGAACACTTGTCAATAGAGCTCATAGAGGAAGCAGACGTCAACGGTGCATTCCAGCTGCCGGTCGCTACCGAACTGCTGAAGAAGTTTAAGAGCATCCAGACGCTCGGCTTGACGTTCTGGCAGCCGTCTGGCGAGCTACGCACGTTCCTGAACAGCGTTTCCAGTCTTCGTTTCGCCATGGCAAGAGACGGCACGTTTATGATTACTGTTTCACAAAGCTTAAGGGTGTTTCTGCATCTTGTGTCATGTTTGGGGAGAGAGAGAAAGAGAGAAGTACTTGACGTACAAACACCAGATTGGAAACGGATGATTCACTTAAGTACCCCCCGTACCCCATCTCCTCGAGACACATTATTCAGATTAGTACTTGCAGATCGTACATCATGTATGAGAGTGCGCCCCGTACCATGTTCGTCGCTAAAAAATCTAGCGAAGATGACAATCTCGAGAACATGGCAGTTGGCTTACTGGACATCGCACCTGAGGTATGGCTCTCACATTACCCTGACTTCGTGGACGACGTGTCACAAGCATCGCTTGCTAGACTCTGTTCAGTTTCTAGACAAGCGTACATGGTGTTTGTCCCGGTCTTGTATTCGGCAATAAGGCTAGGCTCGAGGCTCAAGTTCCAAGATGCTTGGATAGGACGACTACGAGCTTTCAAACTGATCCGGACACTCAATGAGCGAGAAGAGCTGGGACAATATGTACGCAAGCTCGTGCTGGGCTTCACCAAGTCCGAGTTCGAGTTCGAACAAGCCTACGACTCATCTGATCCTACCGTAAAACCGAAAGTGCTTGGTGCCCTCGACTTGGTCAATCATGCTGTCCCGCCAGATTTTCATGTGCCCTGGCGCTGGATTGAGGGGGCCAAGGGTAATAGCGCGAATCAAGCCCACCGGCTCTCCATTGTCATACATCTCTTACTTCGACGACTGCCAAACCTATTACATCTCAGCATCTACAGCCGCTATAACCTCAACGTTGCCATCATTGCTATACATGGTAGCTCGTTGAGGTCATTGTTGATCGATGGCCGCCGTCTGCGGCCATACGAAATGACAGTCCTTCTAAGAAACAATAAACTCGAAGCACTACACGCTGAACTCTGTGCTGGAGCTTCTACACAGAGCATTGATACCCTCCCCATTCGGCTCGATCAGCTGGAAGAGCTAGTACTCGATTGTAAAACAGCTAGTCACGATGAACGCTCAACCGTTATGCGTGTGATCAGCTCGTTGTTGCGTAGGCTACCTAATCTCGTTACTCTCGGGCTCACGGTGAAAGGGACAGATGATGAGCTGTCCGGAGTCATTCGAGCGGTCTCCAAACACCTCAAAATCCTCAACATAGATGTGGTCTACGATCCAGATGCTGCTTATAGTTTGGATTGGCGTGCCCTTCAACGCCTCAAGGAGCTGGAACAATTTCAAGTACCGCCCGATATCATGCTTGGCATTGAGACTTGCAAACACCAGGAGCGCGATTGCTCGGCTAATCACCGCCCTGAGCACCTTGTGAGTGAAATGCTCCCTAACTCATTAAAAGAGCTTTGGCTGCACGTCGACAGATATCACATCATGCGAAACGGCGATGACTACTGGGTCCGTATCATGAGAGCATTGGTGGACAATCCTTCCCGGTTGCCTTCCCTCAAACTACTGGGTCTCTTGATTGCCCCGCCAACGGACAGTTGCTCTATTTGCGGATGCTGGTACGGTAGGACGAACGCCAACGGAGAGTCAGAGTTGCACGCATACATCACGCGGCATGAATACGATCGATTGTGCCGATTGGCTAAGATACGAGGCATTGAGGTCACATGTCCAGTGGACTGCTTCCTGGCAGAAATACTAGTCGACAGTCGAGCAAAAGGACTCAATTTGCGAAGAATCGAGAAAATCAATGCAAGAAGATCGTGGTGCGATGCTGACCGGGACGAGGACATGGGCCTGTTCGAGCTCTTCAACACATGAGTTTCACGTTGGGCTCTGACCGTGTCTCAAACGCCTTGCCGAGGCTACCCCGTATCTAGTCAACTTTGAGGTAACTTACAATAGAGAGCTCTGAATCTTACTAGTGCCACACAACGCTGCGAAACGTCAGATGTATCTTGAGAGACTCGAGGTCTAACTTCATAGCCCGTCCGACATCGTCCCACTATTCTTTTGAGCGACCGAAGGGCCACGCAACCCCAAAGAAAAGTGCTTCGAGATCTGCAACAACCGTCTTAACCTTCTTGCTGATCTACAACTTGCTGTCTATCTGATTGACCCAAGCTCACAGGAAGGAACTCTTTCCCACGGGACTCATGCTGCCACCACGGCCTTCGCCGCTTTAACACTTACAGCCAGGATATACCCCTGAGCACGGAGCAAGACTGCGCGTCCGTCGGGAAACGTCTGGCGAAGACATGATGCATGGTGAGTTTAGGTTAGTAGCGTCTGTTGTGTCTGGTGAGGCATGTGCGACCTTCCTGAGATGAGCGGAAGGTGCGAATTCTTTTGAGATATTGGAACATGCTGTGTTAGTGGCGCCCACAATGCCAGAGCGAACAAATTCGCAAAAGTGCAAAGCTAGCAAGCAACGAGAAAACCGTCCACGAAAAACATGAAGGAGCAATAATTGTACGGTGTGGTATCAAAAGCTATAGAACGCCGTCGCTATGTTCCTTTACATTACCAGTGTGGAAGGAGACGCGTGCCTCGTACCGTCAAGGTAGAGCCTGAACAAAAGTCCCCCCTTCAATCTACCTCGTTTCCTTATCATCTTCGACAACAATCACCACACTCTCGACATCATCCCTCTCTCGCTCCGCCTCCACCTCTTTCACCGTCCCCAGATTCGCGCTCGCAAATCTTGCCCGTCGTCGGGACCCCGCCATCCGGCCGTTAGACCTGGACCCCGCTCCCAGCCTCCCCAAGCCCAGTCCCAGTCCCAGCCCAGCCCCTCTCCTCCCCTCAAACACACCCACAACCCTCACGAGATACGCGCAATAGCCAATGTACCCCGCCACAACCACGAACCCCAACACAACCTTGCCCACACTAAGCTCGCTCACGCCGCCCATGCGATGGCCGCGGATCTGCACGGGACAAACACGCTCCGCGGCCGGCAGCCCGCCGAACGTCGCGATCTCGCAGTTCAGCCAGAACATCTGCATCGTCAGCCAGCCGAGGACGAGCAGCGCGCTGGCGGCGAAGCTGAGCAGCGTGCCGATGCGGCGGCGTGAGACGATGCGCATGCTGTGCGTGTGGGCGTCGACGTCTGCGCCGGCGTGGGCGCGGAAGCGGAGGGCGTGTCCGAGACGCGTGTGTTGCGTTGTTTCAGGGCGGATGGGCGAGGCGAGGAGTTCGAGGGAGGTGTGGAGGATGGTTAGGAGGGGGAGTGTGGCGGTGTAGAATGTCAGGGCGGCCATTGCGTGGGGGATGCTGAAGCGTTTTTGGTTTGAGGCATCTTGGGCTAGGGCTGCGCTGATGTTTGGGTCGTTGGAGTCGGTGTTGGAGGTCGACTGGGGCGTGTCTCTGGCTAGCATTGCTGATGGTGTGCTTGTCGATGCTGACACGCTGATGAGGGAGATTGTGGTTGTGGTTGTGGTTGGGGTGTCTGTCGGAGAAGCAGCCGCAGCTTGTGCAGTGGCGATGTTATCTGAGTGTGGGAGAGCTGCACAGTACGCGAATATCGTGGAGAGGATGATGATGGTGAAGGAAAGGATCAAGAGGCTGAGTAGAATCCATTGACGCGTTCGCTTGGTGGATGTGACTTTCTTCTTGAGGGACGGTTTGGGCGGTTCTTCGATAGATGTGACACTGACGCTTGTCTCTTTACTTGATTTGGATTTGGTGAAGTTGAACTTGAGGTTCTTTTTGGAATCTGTGTCTTTGACCACTGATGTTGGTGGTGGTGGAAAGTACAACGGCTGACTTGTGGCTGGATTGGTAGACATTATGGGTTTGGTGTGTCTCTAGGTATGCTGTGCCGACGATGAATGTCCTCGGCAGTGCTAGCCTGGGCGTCCAGCGTCCAAGTAATGTGATAGATAACTCCGAAAATGCAAAGTGCTAGCACAAAAGGAAACTCGTTACCCACAAAGGAGATAGCAGAAAGCAACAAGAGTGATGGTTAGAGGTATGGGAGAAGGATGCGTGTTGTATATCAACTATATTTACCAGCACGTCATGGCCGCCTTGAGGTCTGGCGCATAGGGTCGTATGGAGGATCAATGGCATTCACAGACTCTTGGAAGCATGTCATGAGCCGCGGCCAACAAGTTTTGCCTTGCATAGCAATCTGGGCCGTGTATGAGATACCGCCAAGTACTCCAATGTAGTGCTATTGATGGCACTTGGAAGGACGTAGGCGGCCGCGGTACTGGCCAGGATCTATTTTGAGAGAAGGCAGATTTTAGAAGCGGCACCTGCATCAAGCACGACACTTCGAATACCAATCAAAATACAACTATGCCGCGGATGTATCAGGCTTGATGCATCTTCCACCAGTCGAACCGATGTCGTTGGCGGCATACACTGTGATTGGTTGCTACGCGTGTAGGAGGTAGGCGCGTATCTGGGACTCGATGGAGTTTCAGATTGTAGCCGGTCAGTCTTGGGCAGAGAGAGGCCTTGCCGCACGTGATTAGTGTTGCTGTATTCGTGCTAGCGCAAAATGCTTGCTATCCATGTGGAATTGTAAAGATTGATCAATGAGACTACCTATCACGGCCAACTCGAAGGGCTCTCCTACCCACGATCGCACCGCACCGCACCGTATTTTGTAGTGTTTTTTGTGTCCGTCGAATCAGTTTCTCCTTCGCTCAATGCACTCATCATTGGCGAGCAACGTCCGTCTCTGTTTCTGCGCTAAATAAGCGCCTTGATGACGACGAGGTTGCAGGCTGAAGTGCTGAGAGCTTGTCGGCGAGCGCAGCTGCCGGGACGATGCTTTTGGTCGTAGCCCGTTCTAGTGGCGGGTTTTGTCAGTCCGGCCTTTTGAAGAACTCGTCAAAACACAAATCACCTTCGTGGCATTTTGCGCCAAGCAGCTGCGGCGAGGCAAACGACGTTTGGTCATTAAGAGTAAGTGTCCGTGCTATGGGCCGACGAACATCTTATTGTGTTTCTCGTTGCCTCACGGAATCTAGCATGAGGAGACGCCGTGCTTTCAGGTGAGACCACGCCCGTGAAATAGGTTGTATCGAACCACCACGATGTTGGTCGAGATTATCGTCCAGTCGTAACAATTGCTTCAAGCTCATGCTTTCGCTTTGCCGCCCTCCTTCTTCTCTCCAGGCTGTATTCTCGCCATCATCTCCTCTCGCTGCATCAAGTGACCGACTCTTTCTAGTAACTGCAATAGGCCCTTCATGCTGCTCGACCACTCATCGAGGACCTCATCTGGACCTCTCTTGACCTCAAAGCTGACGACTCTGGCGGGTCTATCGATCCTGGCATAGACGGTCTTCTTAGTGACCAGATCACTGATATACTTCTCCGTCTCTTCTTCCGACAGATCCAGCAGCTCGCAGAGTCTAGTAAATGTGATTCTTGTGTAGTACTTAGCCACGACCCGGACGTTGTGTTCTATGACACGGTGTCTCAAGGCTTCGTAGCGAGTGTTTGCCTTGGGGTCTTTTGAGTCGGGAGTCTTGGAGAAGATGTCAGTGCTACACAAATGTTTGCCAAATCGTTCTTCAACCATAGGCCACCGCATGAGCTCGTCGATGGTGAATTGTTTCAGTAGTGCTTGATCTTTCGGTATGTCTTCGTTTCGAGAATCTTGGTTGATACGGTGCAGCAGATCGGACTGCTCATTGTCGTATGGCGCAAGGAGGATGAAATAGATGACACGTTGTAGGACAGCTCGTAATTGCTCCGGATTGTTCTCCACAGACTCTGTATCAAGAACTTGCCTGTAGTTCTTGCAGACCTCGAGATACTTGTCTTCCTGCTTTGCAAGGGTGATCTGCTGCTCATAGTAGCGGAGCTTTAGATCTGTGACGTCGTCCTCCTTCTCCGGGGCCGCCTCGTCGGGTCCTCGTTTCTTCTCGGCCTCCTCTCGCTCCTGCTTCTCCTTCTCCAATTGCTCTGGCGTCTTCGTCGGCTTTCGTGCGAAGTACCTCGTGCTAATCTTCCTGCTGAGAATGCGGCCTGCGTCCAGTCCTCGCACTCGATGCAGAGTGCAACCTGTTCTAAGATAAATTCAGTCTTCTCCCGCCTTGTCATCGATCCGAATGTCTCGACTTGTAGTTCACAGAGGATGTCTCGCGCAGCTTTGACGTCGCCTTGCGACTTCTTGATGTCTGAAAGCACTCGAGTGACTCGTGCTCGTTCCACCTCAACGAAGATCTGGCCATGATTAGCGCTGAGTTAAGTGAAGATCATCATCTATCATACCTTGCCTTCAGTCACCGTTCGCAGGGTTTCGATGACGGACAGCTTAGTATCAACACTCGGTGTCTCATCCAGGAAACTGAAGACGACCTGGACCATCTTGGTGATGGCCTGCTTGAGCTGGCCATGCTTCTTCGACAGCAGAAGCACTTGCTCGTTCATGTAACTCCAGTCCCCAGCATTCTTGCATATCGTGACAATGGCAGTCAATACCCTCGATGTCGTAGCAAGATCTGAGGACTGTCGAGATTGCTTCTCTAGTGCTGTGAGCTTTTCCACGGCCTGCTGTAAATCCTTTTTGGCTAATGACTCTGCCTCTGGAATGATCTTGTCGGCATCTTTCGTAAAGTCCTTCTCAGGCTTGAACAGAGGATTGTCCGCCATTCTGAATGTCCTGGATGTGAATCTCTCGAGTTATTGCCAACTGAATTGTTCTATCAAGCGCCGTGGATTGTGCAGAAGGTGCTAAAGATCACAATATTGGGGTAGTGGTGAAGGAATCTTGGTCGAACAACGAAATGATTATGCACTGTTACACGCAGGCGAGGCAGGCGAGGCAGGAACAGCATTGCGCATCGCACCTGCGGCGAACGGAAACCGCGGTGGGTCGCGTCTTAGCGTCATTCAGGCTTGCCGTGCCCGTGGTGCTGCCCCAGGCTCCTGCTACGAGAGATCAGCCCGGGTGGCTACAAAGACGCAAACATGAGTTTCTTAGGACAGGCAATAATACTTCCAAAGTGTGGTATGATTCGTGCTATCTTCGTCTACCTCCGTCTACCTTCGTCGTGAATGCACGCGCTTGCGTGCTTTTCTCCATCTTGTCATCAGACACCATATAATCCCTACATAATCTATTCAAATAAAACCATTTCCAAGCCCAGCAGTTGTCTGACTTAAGTAGCAGCCTCAAGGTAACCACCGGCCTCAAGCATCAGGACGATCTGGTGAACAATCGATCGGACAGATTGCTTCTCCACGTCAACCGTGAGCTCAGCATCTGCAGGCTTCTCGTACGGGTCATCGACACCGGTGAAGTTCTTGATCTTGCCATCTCGCGCACTCTTGTAGATTCCTCGCTTGTCAGTCTTCTCGGCAAACTCTATGCTGGTAGCAACATGTACCAGGAAGAAGCTGCCATACTGCTCAACCATGTGTCGAGCGTCCTTTCGCGGTTGGTCGAAGGGTGCAATAGGTGCAGCGATGACTGCAGCGCCCGCTTTGGTGAGCTCAGAAGCCACAAATGCAATTCTGGCAATGTTGGTGTTTCTGTCCTCCCGAGTGAAGCCGAGCTCGGACGATAACTCGGAGCGAACCGTCTCGCCGAGCAGCAGCGAAACTGACCGACCACCCTGCTGGTTGAGTGTCACTTGCAGAGCACGGGCAATGGCGTCCTTACCCGAGTTCCACAGACCGGTCAAGAAGATCGTGAAACCCTGGCTATATCTTGGCGGATTCGACTCGCGCAAGACCTTGACGACTTCTGGGTACGAGAACCACTCCGGGATGGGGGCGCCCACCTTGAGACGTCTTCGGAGTTCGGTGCCAGAGATATCGAGTGTCTTCGTGCCTGCTGCTACCTGGTCCTTTGGCTGGTACTCATCGGCATCTGGGAGATATGTCATCTGCTGGAATTCGACGACTTCAATGCCGAGCTCTTTCCTGTATTTCTCGATAGCCGTCTGCGCATCGTACGGTCCATAGAAATCGACGCCTTTGCTGTTCTTTCCTGGGCCAGCATGGTCACGTCCAACGATGAAGTGTGTCGCACCGTGGTTCTTGCGAATGATAGCGTGCCAGATAGCTTCTCGTGGGCCACCCATTCGCATGGCGAGGCCAAGCAAACCCAAGACGGCCATGCCGTTGGGGTATCGCGGCATCAATGCCTGGTAGACTCGGACTCGAGTGAAGTGATCAATGTCACCCGGCTTGGTCAAGCCGACCACAGGGTGGATGAGCACGTTGGCTTGTCGATCTCTTGCAGCTCTGACAGTCAACTCCCTGTGAGCTCTGTGCATGGGGTTCCTAGTCTGGAAGGCCACAACCTTGGTCCAGCCCAGCTTGTCGAAGTGTATCCGCAGCTCAGCTGGGGTATATCGGAGGGCGACGTAGTCGTAGTGGTTAAGCTTGTTGACCGCATCGACTTTACCACCAATGTACAGCTCTTGCGTCTGATTCATGAGGTACTTGATAGCAGGGTGTTCTGGGTCACCACCAAACACCTCTTTCGCTTCCTTTTGCTTGTCTGGTGTGTAGATGTCGTCAATGGTAAGGATGGCAAGGTTTGAGTCGTCTCTGAAGTCTCGCAGGGTGACTCGACCGCCGGCCTTCAGGCCAAGAGCCTCGACTTGCTTGGGCGAGACATCAAGGCAGATTGGCATGGAGAACAGAGCACCATCCTTGAGTCTGAGGTTCTCGACGACTCCGTTGTAGTCCTGCTCGTTCATGAAACCCTCGAGTGGGGAGAAACCGCCGTTGAGGATGAGTTCGAGATCGCATAGCTGTCGTTCATTGAGAACAATGGCCGGTAGCGTCTCGGACTCTTTCTCAAGCTCGTCGTGTCTTGGGGCATCTCGAGCTAGGAGATCCTTGAGGATCCCTCCATGTGGTGGGTTAGCCATGCTGGAGAAGAAATGGTACGGAGAAGGAAAGAAAGGCTCTGCAATGCAGGCTGCAAGGTGACTATAGTAGGAGAGAACAGACAATAGCCCGATATGCAATGTAAATAAACTATCAAAGGCAAGTCCGCTGTACACGTAACTTATGAACGGGCAGGAAAAAAATATCTGGCACGGTATGTCGCAATAATGTTGGAGTCCTTACAGCCATTGGGAGTGGTAGAAGGTTAGCATACGGACTCCATGAATGGTGATGAAGCGGACCCACTCCGAGCTTGTACTACTCGTTTAGGGACAGTACCTTGCAGATACAGCTCCGGAAGGAAATGGACTTGACGATAATCCGGTCGTGCGAGCGATTGAACAGAAGATGTGCAATCCTCGTCGAGTATGGAAGTAGTGCCGTAGAAGCAGGATGCAAGCACACCGCGCCGTCGCGCACCTCTAGCACCCCTCTTTTACTTGGCGCGTCACAGATGACGACCGCGATGCAACGATAAGACATTCATCAACGACTTGAATCATCACACTGTTTCGAACGGCAGTAGTACCATGAAGACTTGCTATCATTTAATTCATGCTCAGCTCCTCGGCTTGAGCTTTCACGTCACATTTTCGTGCTATCTTCATGAGGCTACATATCGCAACAAACTTGAATGCTGACCGCTCCACCGGATATCTCATGCAATGTCCATGCCGGAATAGTGGCATGCAATCCACAATAAACGAACCCTTGCCGACGCGTCGACACCGATCGGACCCATGAAACGCCGTCGCTATGCTTGGAATGACTTAGAACAGAGGACTTTTGTTATGAAGACGATGCGGGTTCCTGCTGAGACGCTTTGTGCAGTGCCTCTTCCAAGGCTTCTCTTTCCCGCTTCTTTTCTTGTTCCAGCAAGAATTGGGCGTACTTGGAACGTGGGTTGTGGATACCGCATTCTGTCTTTTGCTGGCCCTTCCAACGACCTGATCGCTCATCTTCACCCTCGGCAACGGGTTGGGTTGAGTGCCAGTCACCGACACTCTTGTAACCTCGGTCAAGCAGTACGTTGTATGGCACATCATTGTCAGTGATGTATTGCTTGACTTGTTGGAAGGTCCAGTTCGCAAGAGGATTAATCTTGATCAGGCCAGCTTCGTCGACTTCAATGATAGGCAGGTCCCCTCTCTTGCCGCCCTGGCTTCTTCTTCGACCAGTCAACACGGCATTGACATTGAGCTCTCGATATGCTCTCTCGGCAGGCTCTACCTTGACAAGGTAGTCGTACCGACTGTCGTCGGTTTCCCACAGCTTCTCGCCATACTTGTGTGCGAACTCATCCGCTGTACTCACACCCGCAGGCTTGACCACGTGTACATTGACGAGAGGATATCGATCCCGGATCTTGTCCACCAGCTCGAGAGTTTCTTTAAAGTGGTGCAAAGTATCGATGAATATCATGTCAACCATCTGTGGCCGTGGGATCTTGAGCTTGGAGAGCATGTCGAGCGTTACAAGACCTGTCAACCCAAACGCTGTCGTCTGAAATAACTGGGGCAGAGATGTAATACACCATCTCAGCACCTCTTGGGGTTCGAGAAATTGCAGTTGTCTGTTCAAGAATTGAAGATGTGTCTTGGTGAACATGACTGTCTCTTGTTCGTGTGGTCGTTGATGTTGTTCGTCATCGCTGCTGACAGATGCGTAGCCGGAATCTATTGGCGAGCTTCGAAATGCTGCATTTCCAGGGGAGGATGATCTAGACATGGCGGTAATGGTATTGCAGATATCAATGAGGTCAATGAACGTGGAGGTGGCTAACAGAGTGGGAGGTCGTGTGTATATACAGAGCAGAGGGACGTGAGAGAGAGCTGGAAGAAGAATACCTACCTGGGCTCGGGTTACAAATCAACATCATCATGGACGAATATTGCGTGCTCGACAGCCTCGAACAGCTTCAGCCAGTCATCTCGTCGCAGTCGAGAACGGCTGGAGCAAGCCCTTCGAGAACGCCCAGATGTTTCTCCTTCCAATTTTGCGTGCGGTACTGATCACGCAATTTTGAGCTAAACCTTTTTCGGGGGTACAGAGCATGGTCGGGAAAAGTTGTGGTCAAAGTCTAGCATCGTGATTGATCGGGAGCGAGAATCACTGGACCCGGCTTCGACCGCATGTTTGTGATCTCAGCTGTGATGCGTGTTTTCCTCAACGGCACTCTGGGACAACTTTTGCATGGTTGAGATCATATCTCACCCAAACTTCGGTGCCGTCCTTTGCGATTGTACCCATTGAAAAGTTTTCATGCCGCAAGAGTCTTGCCTAATGCCTGGGGCACCACTACGTGCGACGTAATGCGGTGCTTTCGCCACCGGCAGTCCTCATTACCAGTGCGTAGACAGAGATTTCTAATCGTGCTGGCAGCGATCGCAGGGTTAGACGTAAAAAATGCCTCAGGCAATAATGACGCACTGTTCAGGTATACACGATCAGGCAAGGCATCAAATCTAGATTCATAATGGCCGATGACTGTTGTGCGCCTGTCTGAAGCGACAGCTCAAGTAAGTCGTGACTGAAGCTACATCAACGGTACGGCTCTTCCTCGCGCAATACTTTTGTCGATTTAAAACCTGGCATCCGACTGTTGATTTTCCGCTGTGGTAAACAGCATTTCGTGAGAAGAGCAATTATGAAGATACCAATAAATTTGTCGGAAGCTAGGGTTGCCCGCAGCATACAGATACCAGCGCCTGCAGCTCTTTTACAGATCTTCGCGCATGAATCAATGAAATGTCATAGTGGGAACTCTGCTGGCTGATACCTGTCAACAAGCTTCTCGGGAAGACTTGAAGCAGAATGCTTCCACAGTCTTGCGAGCTTGTGTACCTAGGTAGCGGTCGGATTGTGCCTGTTGCACCTGTGCCATTCCTTCGGTACGTGCTTGAATGGGCTGCAGGATGACGTAGAGACGACTGTCCCCTGTCAACGTCCCTGCCGATCCGCTCCAATTTGAACTCTTCCCTCAGGGCAGCTGCAGGTCCCGAGTCCCACCTCCCCACACAACCACGTTGTAGTAACATGCACCACATGAGTCGTGCACATGAGCTCTCTTGACACAACAACTTGCGAGACACGCAAGTAGGCCTTCTTCACAACAGCAACATGGATAGCGCCGCGTCTCCTAAATCGAAACGACCGAGTTTTGCCAAAGGTTCCCTTGGCCGCAGCCCTTCCTACCTCGATGATCACCTAGAATACCGGGCTCAGACGGGTCCTGCAACAAGTATTGATGGCATACTTGAGCAGCCGGCGACAATGAGCAGTAATGCTGTCTCGAATGTCTCTCTAGCTTCGAGAAAGAGCATTGTTGGTGCTATTGCTCCTTCTCCCATGCCAGAAGATGTTGCATCGGTGCACACTCTATCGCACACGAATTGCATACAAGACAACGCGACGGCCCCGAGGCTTGTAGCTACACTCTATTACAACGCGGCACAACCACGACATCCCCACCCGCACCCCGACCAGTCACCGTTCTCGAAGCCAAGTGATACCATCCCAGCGCCCTCGATTGTCGAAGGCTCGGCCCCGACCAGCAACATCTCAGACTATCCTCTTGAACCTCCAGCTCCTGAACCCGAGCCTCTAGACCACATATATGGCCCCTACATCTCCCAACTATGCCTTACTCACTTCCTCGCAACCCTTGATAGTCTCCTCATCCACAATGAACCCGACCAACGGCGGTTAATCTCAACCCACCGATGTCTGGCACCAGACTTCACAAGACCACGGATAATGGAAGTCACCTTCTCACCACCTCCAAACCCAGAATATCTTCCATTTGAGCTTCTCTCCAAACACGAAAGCATCTACAAGTTTGAGCGTGAATGGAACTGTGAAGTAATACTCCAGCCATCCTCCATCAAGAGACGCCACAAACGTCTTTGCGTCTTCGACATGGACAGCACACTCATACAGCAAGAAGTGATAGACGAGATTGCCGCGTTTGTAGGAGTAAAGGACCAGGTCTCAGCCATAACGGAGCGCGCCATGAATGGCGAGCTCGATTTTTCTGCTAGTCTCAAAGCACGAGTTGAACTACTGAAAGGTGTTCCTGCCGATGTCTTTGAACAATTAAGACCCAAAATCAGAATTACGCCAGGTGCGCGGGAACTCTGTAAATGTCTGAAGTGGTTAGGGTTTACCCTCGCTGTGCTATCTGGTGGTTTCCAGCCACTCGCTGAGTGGCTCGCTGGTGAGCTAGGCCTCGATTACGCGTTCGCCAACCATCTCGTTACTGATCCGGAGACGATGACCTTGACCGGGGAACTCGACCCTGACCAGCCCATCGTCAATGCGGAGCACAAGCAGATGCTGCTCATGAGTCTTGCTAAAGGCAAAGGCATACCGCTAGCGCAAACAATGGCCGTTGGTGACGGTGCAAATGACCTTCCAATGCTCAAGACTGCGGGGCTAGGTGTGGCTTGGAGAGCTAAAGCAAAGGTGCAAATGGAGGCACCGGCGAGGCTGAACGTCGGCGAAAGCATGCTTGATTTGGTGTACCTGTTGGGGTTCACAGAGGCTGAAGTCCAGGAAATGCTTGCTGATTGAATCAACATAGGGTTTTGAGCTCCTTTGATGGTCAGCTTGGACACGAGTTGAGCGGGGACCTCAACGGACACGTCGTTCACGACCCCTAAGCACGGGACCACGACCCGATTCAGACCTGTTCGCTACCTTTGTCGCTCACGCAGATGCAATGTTCCACGTGGCCTTGCTTTGACGGTAGGGATATATGATCTTCTACTATAGACTTGGTACCCAGAGTGTTACATTAGGTAAATCGCATCAAGAGTGTCAGACGCCAAAAGCTATCCTATTGCGCAGTTCTTCTAATGAACTGTACGAAGACTTGTCCAAGCACAGCACAAGTCCAAGGATATTAATTCCCCTCGATCATCCGGTGCGTACAGTCAGACTAGTATGTACACCTCAGTCGCCGCTGCTTTGCTCGCTCCGTGGGCCCTTCCTGGTCGTGACGCGTACCTGCCTATCCGGCCGCGCTCCCGGGTCATATATGTGCCTCTCAACATTCAGTCACGCCTTCTCGGTCAGTCGTAAGCCGCGTCTTTCTTTCCGTACACATCGTCGGCTGTGCTCCCCCCGTGACACGAAGCTATTGCCGTTCTTACCACACTAAGCCGTCGATTTGTGCCTGTTACAAACCCTGGCAGCAGGTTATTACAGTACCCGCACTTTCCTTGCCTGAGCGTGGAGTAGTACCTGCCTTCTTCACGTGCTGCGCTCTTCGTGACCCGTGCCTTGCGGGGCGACGTAAAATTGACTCTACGACCGTGAAGTCTTGGGCACGAAAGCACGGAAAACCCACTCGTCTTATCTGTGGGGGCGCTTCTCATCAAACATCGTACTGATACATGACGAAATGCCGTGTCTGAAATTGCATTTTTGCATGGCATGGAATCTTGGCCCCTGCCATCGTGGCTACGTAGAGTGTCTTGCTAGCTTTCTAGCACCTTCTGGCTAGCGTTCAGCGCGCAGACAACTGCCACAGCAAGCATGGGACATAGGGCGTACATCCAAGTCAACAATTTCGCGACGGCCATCTTGATCCGTTCGTCCGTACCAGATACATCGGCCATGGGGATCAGGCTCATCGCGGGCGGACCAAGTGGCATGAGCATCATGCTGAACCACAGGACCGCATCTTGATCCAGTACGTTTGTGTTCTTAGCCAGCCCGTAGATGATTGGAATGGAGACCGCGGCCCAGAAGATGTATCGTATGACAAACACGAAGAGGACGGCTTGCCAGGGGGTCTTTCCAGCGTGGACACTTCCTCTTTTCATCTTGCGCAGGGAGCTGGATAGCTTCACGCCAACGACGATGATTTGCAGACTGACGAACAACTCTCCTGCGTTCTTGAGACTTGCTGTGAGCCATGCGGTGAAGATTCCTCCTTCGCTCGAGTCTGCGAAGAAAGCTGTGTGGAGAGCCGGGACAAGGCCGATGACGAGACCAACCAGAGCGCCGATGAGTGGTGCATTGAGGAAAGAGTACAGAGTGGCCCAGGCTGATTTGGTGGTGTCGGAGAGTTGCGAAGGGTGTATGTTGTGCATGTGCAGGATGTTATGTGCCGCGTCGTGGGTTACGGTACCTGTATATGCTTGAGCTGCGTTCACCCTGTCAGGTAAGAGCGAGGTGGTCTCTTCTGGCTCTTCTGGCTGGTTGCCGCCTGTCGCGCCGTTTTCCTGATGATGGTGGTGATTTGGATCGCCATTGGCTTGCCCGTTCGGTTTACCGTGTTCCTCTTCGTCACCTTCGTCGTCACTAACCTCTTCGGCTTCGTCAAGCAGCCTCGGACCTAGCGCAAAGGTGAGACAATTGCTGACGACGGAACAGACCAGGAAATAGCTTTGTGCCCGACTGATGGCGTCGCTCGTGCTCTCGCCATCTCGCAATATCTTGTCAAGGATGCCGGTACTCTCGAGGGATTGGGTCAGAAGTAGTGGCAGTGAAGTAGTGTTGTTGAATGTTATTGCAGGTGTTACCCAGGCGGGTAGCTTCAGCCATTTCACGGCTAAGACGCCAATGACCATACTGACCACATTGTAGGAGATGGCCCACACTTGAAGATGTTAGATGCTTGTCAGGAGAAAGCTTGTGGCTTCAGAGAAGATCACGTACCGAGAATGGGTACATAGTTTAGCGCGTTCTGTAGAGTGAGCTCCTTGCCTACCTTGACGATGAGCAGGAAAGGTAAGAACAGTTTGACAGAGACAGCCGAGACTTTCTTGGCCGAAGCGTTATCGATCAGGCCGAACTGAGCCGCAAGCACACCGTAAAAGATAACCAGCAGGACGGAGAGCGAAGCCTGCAGCGCCCCGCTGAAAGAGGTCAGGAGTGCGGAGGCCATGGCTTGGACGCGTCGTGCCAAGGTTGACGGGCTGTACACGTAGTGATCGGAAGCACAGGATAACCTATGTTTCGCTGGATACCAGGGACGGAAACAAGTTACGAGAAGGTGAAGAGCATTTTGTCTATCTAGGTATGCTCGATTCTGGGGACGTCAGTGCTCCCGCTTTTCCTTATCGCTGGCTTGCTTGATGGCCGAAGATGGCTCAGACGGCATGTTTTAACAATCCTGGGGGGAGGCCGAACGTCATAGGCGCGGGCTCGATAAGAGCGTATGCGGCCAATGACCAGCCGCCCTACCGTACTTGGTAACAAAGCACGTGAGCAAAAGATTATGGCTCACCACGGCGCGTTTAAAGCCGAGGATGGACTGACGCTTCTACAGCGCCTTGTAGCTACGGCCCGGCAAGCGCAGATAATTGCTTCAGCCCAAGCCATGACTTACAACTTCAAGTCTCTGCTGCTGCTCCTGCTCATGCTCGGCCAGCCTTGCTGCTTTCCTTTCTGCCTTCTCTTGTTCCGCCAGCTGCGTCTCCTTCTGCACAATGTTCCACATCCTCTGCGTGGTTTCTGTCCTTCTGGTCCCAGTCATCTTGAGGCCCTGCTGCAGTTCCTTCAGTACTGTCTTGGTATCTTCAGCCCAGCCTTTAGTCTCCCATGTACCGTCATCGTGCAATACATCTGGCGCATCCGCATAGCCAGTTTGAGATTGCACGGTCCTATCCCAAGCGTCTTCGAGACGCGCATGATCTACCTCCTCTAGCAGTCGAGCGTTTGCTTCCCATCTCTTGAAGTCATGCAAGTATAAATCCCTCAGAATTCGGGACAGATGAGGCGATTGAGCACCTGCTTTGTAGCGGAGAAATGGGATGCCTTGCGTGTTGGTAAGTGTGGGTACCCGGCGCGGCTTTTCTGGGTTCGGTAGCTGTTCCCTAGGAACTGGCCGGTCGAACACAGGGATAGGATTAGGAATCTTCTCCGCCCAGTATTTGCTCCTCTGTCCCTCGAAATGCGCAATCATAAGCCTTTTGCTTGGACTGGTGGGACCTCGCAAGCTGTTCTGATGCGCGCGCAGGTGCGCTGTCTGCGAGGCATGTTTCGCTACCTGGTCGAGCGTGCTTGTAAGCTGCGCCAGCGCCGTCGGTGATCCTCCCACTGCCTCTCGAAGAAGCGCATGGGCTCTGCGACCCTTCTTCAAGGCATCGCAGATGACATGAGGCGAATTGATCCACTGATCACAATGGAAACGATGTCGAACGAGAGTCAGGAGTGTATTACTCGTATTTTCATCGTGAAATCGTAAGGACTGCTTGAGGAGGGCGCGATAGAGCGAGAGACATGCTAGCTTATGAGCTGCAGAGCTGCGTGGGTGGATGGTACCTCGCATAAGCTCATTTCATCCACGTGTGTAGTCGTCGAAGAGGAATCGCGAACAAGACACAATTCTGGATATGCGCGACAAAACAGATGTGAATAGCCGAGATTTACCCGTGAGTGAGTCAGGGGGCTACAACTCGTAGATAACCAGGTATATAAAATTGCTAAATGCCTCATCACCCATTTCCATCCTGATGATGTACACGCCAAATCTTTTCTCGAGCTGCCGCCTTACGCTCGGTTCTTGGCCGCTACACACTCTGTCAACGACCGCCCTGCCACGTGTGTAGCCCTCTGTCCTGAGCCGCACTACTCAACATTCAGATAACTCCCTAACCTGGGACTCCAACTTCTGTCTATACCAGGAGGTGCCTAGCTCGGGAAGCGATTTTGACTCGTCTCGGACCATGCCACGGACTCGATGTCGTTGCCTGTGTATCTCCCGCCATCTGGAACTGCTGAGAAGTCCTAAGTAGTCAATCGCGAAGATATTGCCGCCCGATGCAGGCCTTTTTGAGGTGCCTGCAGTGGTTGATGGATCGTTGCAATCCCGAGTACCAGGCACGAGCCCGTTATTCTTCACGGGCTCGACGATTAGGCTTGCCTGTGGTAAGACTTGCCTCCAGGATGATGTGGTGTACCATGAATCATACCCGTTCAAGCAGACAGTGCGTCTCCAGCTCAGCCAGATTCGTCCTGCCAGCCGCTTTTCCTCACCACATCACCCTGAGATCTACTGCCGCCTATGCCGACTTTGACCTTACTCCAGTCTCTCTCCTTCTCCATCACAGCGTCTTCCTCTTTTGCTTTCCTTGAGTCTTCGAGGTAGAACCGACCACCCTCGTAGACCCCAAGGTAGAGACCACTGCCCAGCGCCGTCCAGACAGCTCTCAATGCAGCACCTCTGAAAAAGCCACGAATTCCATCAGTCTGGGCAACCTCTTTTGCAGTCTCCCAAATGCCCTTGGTCGATTTGCTCGCAAAGCCTTCAGTCAAGAACTTGCCGAGGTCTTTGCTTTCTTGAGGCTGGTGGCGTGCTTGTCCTGCAGCAAGCATCATCCTGGTCTTGACAACATCGATGGGAGTGGTGATCCAAGCAGCACCACTACCAGCAATACCCGCGCTTAAGGACGTGATAGACGCTCGTTCGAAGATCCCATCCACTTTCCCACCCTTCTTTTTCCTCCTCCTTTCCATGAAGTGCTGTTTTAAGTGCTCGAACACTGGGAACTGCATCGCAGTGAATGGCAGATTGCGTCCAGCCAGTGCAGTATAACCACTCCATAGTCGAAACGGGTTTTTCCTGAACTCCTTCAGTACCTGCATAGTCGGTGAGATGCCTTTGATGTCCTTCTTTGCCATCTGCGCATTTTGCTTGATGACTTCGGCCGGTGTCAGGATGGCACAACTGACAAGCTCTGCACCGCCACTGCTGACTGCGTTGATGACCGGCTGCGGCATGAAGAGCGTCGAATTCGGGGGGACAGCATCGTTCAAAGTGTACTTGAGAGCTTCGTAGGTGGTAAAGAAAGCTCCAGACGAGGGCAATGTTACGAGGATGATCGAGCCGATGCCCTGGTAGAGGCCCCGAAACAGAGCTCGACTAGCCTTTCCATCCTGTGTATATAGTTTCTTGTAATCTGGTGACTGGATCCGTGTCTTGATCGTATCAAGAGGATAGACGAGAAGGTCAACTGAGAAAGCTGCGAACGCTCCTGCCTGTGACTAGCATTAGTTCGACGCTCACAATCTCTCGTAGAAAGGCGCACGTACAATCCAGATATCAGTATTTGTATTGGACGCCATTGGTCAAGCACGCGTTTACCCCTTCCAAGCACAAGCTCCTCTACTGTCCGCTGAGCGAAGCTGGACCGTCAAGGTCGACCACATCATGAGTTGATGGAGCCCAAAGATTATCAGATAACTTTATGCAGCGCAGATCATGACGCTTCTGCCGCGATCGACATGTTCTGCCCTGCAGCTTGAGCCTCTCTGTGTAACCGCGGCATCGAGAGTAGGGGGTCACTTCGTCCGCATTTGTGGCACATGCTCACATGACGCGTGAGGTACGAAGCAGCTACTTCACAACTCACTTAGAATAGCATCGAGTAGACAGCGAGTCGTACAGACCTGCGTCCTAGGTCGAAGTGCTCGCCTAAGGCCGTAATCAACACAAGCACGCTGGCTTGGCTGGACCGATCGACCTCTCTATGCTTTGCCGTACGAGCCCCTTCAGGACGCTGAACTACCTATTTAGCAGCCACAGCCCCGTGTGGGCGATGGGTGGGAACTCTCTAACATTAGAGTCACTGTTATATCTCCTGATTCACTCGCGCTGATCGGTGCCTCAGACGAGTGGCGCGGTGCTGCGACACTCAGACTATGGCCTCCCATCTCCTGTAGAGCATATCTGGAACCGTGCATCTGTGCTTACGGTCTCACAAGCGACCTTCTGCAAGCCACGCTGACGGGTTCGCTACGGATACGAGGTCCATCACCCACTATCCTGACCCAAACGGATGCTCGGCACTCATGTAGCATCACGACGACAGGATGCTCTGTCCTGTAGTTGAGGCTCTGCTCACTTTCTGCCTCAGCCATTGAGGATGAACATTTGTGCTACACGTGCTGAGTCCATACAGTCAAATCCTCCTCAGGTAACAGGTTCAGCTGATTGTCCTCCCAGATTGCCATTTCCAGCTTCTTGCATGCACATGCCTCGTTCGGATCGCATTGCTGACACGAGATGCACGTGAGAAGACTAGCAAGCACGTCCCGACACCACCTCGTCGCTGCTTGGACGGTTTAGTCAGCCCTAACCCGAACCTTCGTTCTGGGAACATCTGGCCAATGTGGAGTCTCTTGACTTAGCATTGGGAAGGATGCTTGTGGTGGAGAGAACGGCCCATACATTTCCTGTGTGGCCGGGCGATATTTGTGGACAGCTGACCTTGTCTTGACTCGCAGAAGGAACCCCTGCAGCTCAGCTCAGCTCAGCTCGGAATCTGTCGGTCCACCTCAGGCTGGATATGAGTATGTATAGACGAAACTCCAACATTCGCGCAGCAGACGAGATCTTCCCTCAAGCATCTCAATCACAACACCATTCAATCCAACCTAGATCAGTCTCACACCAACTTATCCTAGCACGACAGCCTCAGCAACAAGAACAATGTCGCAAATCAGCATCCAGTTCGGAAACAACAAGGGCCAGTCTGGTCAAGACGTCAACACTAACGTCAGTGTCAGTCCTAGTGGCCAAGACCAAAAAGTCAGCTCTCTCCTAGCCAACACCAACGTCGGGCAGAGCGGCTCCGTGTCGTATATCCAGCTTGTGAGCAACTTCCAGGCGGTCACAGTTGTTGTGAAGAACCATGGGCAGACTGTTGCAACCCTCAATGCAAACGCAACCTACAAAGACCTGGGTTCGGCAGTTCCAATCGACGACCTCACTGTTCACGTTAGCAGCACATGAGTATCAAAGACGTGCGATCATAGCAGCTGCAGCGTGGACGCGTCTGAGTTGAAAGGTGTTGCAGCTGTAGATGGAGACCGGGGGATGCTTGAGGTGGCTGTATTGGGGGGCATGACCAGGACGGTAGAAGGAGGCAGTGAACCAGGCTGAGTCGTTCGTTATCCAAAGTATCGATGCATACCTCTACCATATCATACCATTGAGCGCCTTGCTCGTGAAAAGGGTGCCTCGTCGGAACAATTTCACTTGTACTCGGTGACTGATCCACAAGGCTGCGCAACAACTTTCACATCGTATGTCGTGAATGGCACACGCCGTTTTGAACGTTCGTAGGTACCTTATCTTCAGAGATTCAGCTTCACTAGCACTCGTATCGACCAGACAGGGAATGATTAGGTAAGCGTTGACGTAGCGGCATATGCTGTCCTCCGGTTGGCTCAATCATCCAATGTGGACCAATATCTCGCCGGCGCACATTTTCAGTGTGCAAGCAACGTTTAGTGTGGCTCGACGCCAGTACTACCTCCCCACGTTGGACTTGCAACTCGACCAAGACATTCGACAACAACTGCGAGGCCAGCTTTGACATTCTCATCCAGTCCATCACCTGCGTATCAGCCATGTCTCTCTCAGACGAAACACCGCTCCAGGCGGTCCAACTGGAGGCGCTCACCGTGATGAAAACCATCAAGCACTGCGCAACACGACACCCTGCCACCGCCACGGGGTTCCTCGTCGGCATGGACAACGGCGGCCTCCTCGAAATCACCAACTGCTTCCCCTTCCCCGTTGTCGACCTGCCCCCGGAGGCACAGTACGAGCAGCAACACTTCAACTCGGCCGCGGCAGCCCCGCGTGCAAAGGCCAACACCGCATACCAAGCCGAGATGATCAGGATGCAGAAAGAGGTGGGCGTCGACGCCAACAACGTCGGCTGGTACACCAGCGCCAACCTGGGCAACTTCATCAACTTCAACTTCATCGAGAACCAGTACTTCTACCAGAAGGAAGTCAACGAACGCACCGTCGCCCTGGTCCACGACGTCAGCCGCAGTTCGCAGGGGGCTCTGAGCATGCGCGCATTCCGACTCTCCTCGCAGTTCATCGCATCCTACAAGGAGAGCAAGTTCACCACCGAAGCGTATGTAGCCCTGTCCCCTACAGATCCTCCTCCAGACTAACACTCGCCTACAGCCTACAAAAGTCGGGCCTCAAGTACAGCGACATCATCATCGAGCTGCCCATCCGCCTGCACAACGCCCACAACGTGACCACCTTCCTCAACCAAGTGCCCCGCCTCCTCTCCACCGGCACCATGCGGCCGCCGACCTCGCTCGCCGCGATCGAGTCCAACCCGGCCCTGGCCTCGGACGACCTCGGCCCCAACTTCGACAAGCTGACGCTCAACATCGACCCCTTCCTGCAGCAGACGTGCGACAACCTGCTCGACAGCATCGAGACGCACCACGTCGAATCGAACAACTTCAGCTACTACTCGCGCGCGCTCGGCCGGGAGCAGACCAAGATCGCGCAGTGGCAGGCCAAGCGCAAGGCGGAGAACGCGGCCCGGGCGATCAGCAAGCAGGCGCCGCTGCCGGAGGACGAGTGGCAGAAGCTGTTCAAGTTGCCGACGGAGCCGTCGCGGCTGGAAAGCATGCTGAACAGTCGCCAGGTGGAGCAGTATGCCAGGCAGGTCGATGGCTTCGTGGCGGGCACCTCGGGCAAGATGTTTGCTGTGAGGGGCAACCTACTCCCCGGCGAGAGTGGCATGTCTGCAGAATAGAATGGATGTGTTCTGATACGATGCATAGCGGTGGCGTTCGGTCTGAGTCTATGGGTGGGCACGAAAAGCACAGTTCCAAAGGGAAGCAGACGATACCATGTTTGGTGGGCACATAGAAGAACGATGTTGTTGCAGGTCTGCTTAGGCCCAGAGGAGAAGAGTATGAAACAGTATGATTCATTCGCCCAGCTTCAGCAGATGCGATTTGACATGGGCAGGTCTCGATGGCAGATTCTTCGTCGAAGTCGAGGCCTTGGCCGTAGAGACCTTGGCCGGGACCTTGACCTGTGTCTCTGCGCCCCCTAATTCATGGTCTTCGGTCTCTTCCTCGTCAGCGTGGCTCCGATCGTACTCATGCACAAGACCCAGCTTTTCCCGCAGCGCCCAGATCTGGTCTTCCACTCGCCTCAGGTCCGACTCCACTGACAGCAAGTCGGGAATTTGGTTCTCGACGGCGCTGGTGAAATGTGACTGACACTGGCGCAGGGAAGAAGGGGCCAATATACCAAACCAAGTGATGGGATCGCGAGTTGCTGGGTCTTGTTTCCGCCGCTCTTTCTTGTTGTTCTCTTCCACCTGCTCGTGCTTCTCGCTAGGCTGGACTGCTGCTGCATCCTCCTCCTTGGCTCTTGAGCCTGCATCTCCCGCAGTCGTGGCAGGTACCACCTTCCTGCCGACTTTCCATACCAGCCCGTCTGGCTGATACTCCTCGTCAACCTTGACCACTCGCTGCGCCTTCATGCGCTCATCATAGTATTCTTGGCCATACCTTCGTCCAGCACCTAGCGTAGAAGCGCGCTGGGCGTGGGCGAGAGAGAAGAAGCCAGAGGAAAAAGACTTTGAGAGCTCTTCACGCAGGAGGGTGTATTGGTCGAGCAGGTGTAGGTATTGTTCTAGTAGCTCGTCGAGTCGCTGGCTGAGTGTGTCTGCGTCTGGGTCTGTAGATGGGTCTCTTTTTAGGTGCACCTGCTGCTCGCTGGCTGGCGTGCTTGATCTTGATTCTGGTGGGGATGGAAGAGAGGTCGCCATGGTAGTGTGTCAGTGCTAGAGGAAAGTGAAGGCTGGGCTATCGTATAATCTATGTCTGCACACAAATAGACCGGGCTGGCGCAAATGTTCAGGGCAGGTACGAAGGTGGTGGTTCGGACTTTCCCAGGACGCTCGCGAGTGTAATATTACGTGAGGGCTTGGCATTATTGGCCTATTAAAGCGGCCTCATCGTACCGTCACTTCTAGCTAGTTTAATATAAGAATCCTTAGCTGATTTTATATTTAGTAGCAACGATTACGGTAATAAAACAGCGCATTATATTAAGTTACTAACAACTAGGGCGACTATACCGTCGCCCTCGAGAATGATTTCTCGTTCTCGAGGGCGGTAAAAGACTAACTAAATATCGCCTCTATTAGCGCTAAACGAGCGACAGAATAGTCGACCTTTAGAAGGTAATAGAAATTATACTAGACTCGAAAAGAAAGATAATAGCTACTTCTTATTATAGAGACTTAATTAAAAACAATAGAGACTTAACTAAACGATAGAAATACTTTTCTACCTTACGGAAATAATAATTTCGTCGCTAGCTAAATAGAATATAAAGAAGAACTCTATTAATCTAATTAGTAGAAATTAGCCTTAAGTTAACCTTAGCTAAGATATAGTAAGGCGCTCGATTATAATTAAGACTACGCTATCTTAAGAAGTTTAATATAATAACTACTTACTCGGATAAAGATTACTCTATAATATTAGAAGTAGTAGTAGATAGTTAGTAAGAATATAGATATATATAAATTTATAAAGGATATAAGAGACTTAAAGGCTCTTATAGAAGGTTATAGAGTATTACTTAATAGTATCCGTTTATAAACGAAGCTTATAAACTTTAACGAAGCGTACTATTAAATCCCCTATAGACTCGAATCTATAATATAACTCTAAGACTCCCTTAAGAAGCACTTACGAGTATAATATCTCGTTTAATTCTACGAAGTCCTAACTAACTTTATACTATACTTCTTCTAGTTAAATAGACTATTTACTAGAGGCCTTAATCTAATTATAGTAATAAAACTAAGTACTATTTTAATAAGACTAGCAGGCTCTTAAGTAGTACTAATTAGTAGCGGCTTAAATTAATAAAGGTATTAGCTATAATAGCTAGAATATCTAACGCCTTAACGAGTTATTTAAAGACGTATTATATACCTTACGAGAGCCTCGAGTTACTTATACGTAAAGGCCTAAGATAAAAGACCCGTTTATCTACGATAGCGATTAAACGAAGAATAAGCTTAATTAATATATTTAAGAACTTATAGACTAGTATAACTTTTATAGTACTCGTCGAGTATAGACGAAGGAGGTAGAAGCGATATAATTAGCTTAAACCTTTCTAGCTTATCCGATCCGCTAACTCTTTGATACTATAGTAGCGATAACTATAACGATAATAGAGTAGTATACTACTTAGTTAAATAATTACTTTAGGGACTTTAACGAATAAATTAAGTACCGGAATTAGTAGGTATAGATAGTATAAGACGGGTTATCTATTATTAACTTCGTCGCCGATCTAGTAAAGCTTAAAGTAAAGATTAAGCTTATAAAATAATCGTAAGAGATTAAAGAAGCGATACGAGTTAGTATAGACTTACGTATATATACGAAGATAGTAGAATATCCTAAATAGGATAATTTGCCTTTAGTAGACTATATCTAACGTATAGATCGTATAGAATAAATACTTAGACTTACTTAAACCTATTAGATAGATAATAGAGTAAGAGAAGACTTATTAAGATACTTCTATAGTATCTTAAAGCCGTATAGGCGGCGAGAGACCTTCTTTATATCCTATAAATCTCCGTAAAAGGGATTAGAGGAATAGAAGAGCTAGTATAAGTTAAGAAACGCCTACTTTAAGTACGAAAAGCGTAAATATATAGCTAATAACTACTATTAACGCACTAATAACCGAAGCGTCTATAGATAATCGCCGACCTTTATAGGTCGTAAAGACCCTAGTAGAGAACGCTCTAATAGCCGATATAGTCGTATAAGTTCTCGCTCTTAATCGGAATAACGTAAGAAAGAAGTTAAGTTTAAATAAGGAAACTAAACGGCCTAGTAATAAAGGAAGAACCTATTAGGCCTAAAGGAAACTTAAGTTTCGAAGTTACTCTTTTATAATATTCTACGCTTAATAGCGATAGTCTATAATCTAAACTATCTTACTATCTAGCTACTTATTTAAAGGAAGCGTATCTCTTAGTAGTAGAGAGCGTATTAATCGATAGAGAATAACGTTATAATATCTTTATCCTCGTTAACTTAGAAGTAGATTAAGATTATATCTCTAGTAACCTAGTATATCGACTAGCCCTCTCGATTCGTAAGTAAGAAGGGGTAAGCGAGTAGATAAAAGTAGTAAACGAATCGATTATTCGCTTACTAGAAGAGACGAGCTATAATCTAGACCTTTTAGAGTATAAGTACTACGCTACTACCTAAGTTCTAGATATCGCCGAGTTCGATATTATATTTAGTATTCCCTAGCTACGTAACTATAAGCTATAAATAGATTAAAATAACTTATCCTTAACTATAACTATAGCCGGCCGAACTTTTAACCTTTAGCCTTAAACGCCGATATACTAGATTAATACGGCTAACTTTAGTAGCGAATTACTAATAGTAGCCTAGGTTAAAAGGGCGTTACGAAAGCCGATAAGCCTAGTATATATTATATATATATCGACTAAGGTTAACCTTAAAGAAATAAAGATATAGTAAGCTAACTAGTATAAAGTAGTTTTATATAAAACTACGGAACTATACGAACTCTAGAAGATAGTTAATAAGTATAGCGAGATCTTTAAGAAAGACTTACTCGCTATACTATCTTCTAAGCGAGAAATCGATTATATAATAGATATAGACGATATATTACCTATTAATATTAACGCTTACCTACTATTACTCGTATACCTTAAGGAATAATCTAAATAGATTAAGTAAATATTAGCTTAAGGGATTATCTAGGAGTCTTTAAGTAGTTAGGGCTTCCCTACTATATTCGTTAAGAAACCTAAAGAGAAATAGAGAATATATATCGACTATAGGGCCTTAAACGTAGTTACTCGTAAAAATAGCTACCTACTACTAAAGATCTAGGAGTATCTAGACCTAATTAGAAACGCTAGATATCTATCTAAACTAGATCTAATATAAGGATACTACTAGGTTTAAGTAGATAATAATAGCCGCGAGAAGATAGCTTTTAATATCTAATAAGGAAAATATAAGTTTCTTACTATACTCTTCGGATTATATAACGCTCTAGTAACCTTCTAGATCTTAATAAACCGTATATTAAGATCGTAGTTAAGAAGATTAGTTATCGTCTATTTAGATAATATTATTATCTACTCGAATACGCTTAAGGAATATTAATTCTATATTACGAAAGTCTATATAAAATTAAAGGACGCCTTCTTATACGCTTAACTCTTAAAGTATATCTTTAAAGCCTCGCGCCTAGAGTTCTATAGTTACCTAGTTAAGAACGAGATTATTAAGCCTTTATAGTCGAAGATTAATACTATCTTAGACTAGCCTATTCTAAGGAACGTCTACGAAGTTCGCTAGTTTATAGGCCTAGTCTTCTACTATCGACGCTTTATAAAGGACTTTACTCGTATCTCCGTCCCCTTATTTAAACTACTTAAGGAGAGCGACGTAGAGCTTAGAGCTAAACGATTTCGTAAGATTATATAGATATCTTAGGCCGATATCGTATTCCGTCGATATAAGTAGATAATTACGGAAGACTTCGTATTACGAGCCTCGAATATAAGACGCCCCTTTATTATTAGTACGAATTATAGTAAATACGTACTAGGGATCGAACTTAGCTAATATAATCTCGATATATAAAAACTTTACTCTATCGCCTTCGATAGCCGGAAACTTATAGTAGCGGAAATCAACTACTCTATTTATAAGAAGGAATTACTAGCGGTAAAGCACGCTCTTACGCTATAGAACTACTACGTTAATAATAGATACGAAATTACGATATTAACCGATTATAAGAGCCTAAAATATATAAATACTATTAAGTATATATCTAAGCGAATTACCCGCTAAATTAACGAGTTCTAATAGTATTAGCTTAATATAAAGTACTAGAAAGATAAAGAAAATATAGTTATAGACGTAATTAGCCGTTAACTTAACTAGATAGAGGAGGGCCTACGAAATATAATAACTAACCCGGCTTAAGCGACGTAAACGCCCGCTCGCCTTAACCTCGTAAAGAAGTATAATAAAGACGATTAGGCCGGATATATACTACGATTCCTCTTTAAAGGCGTCGAACCACCTATAAATATCGAAAAAGATATTAAACTTACGTAATTTACGTTTAATTATAGATATTAAGAGGATACTCTATATCGTATTAAAGAAGACTAGAACTTCCCTTATATTCTCTATATAATAAGAGCCGATTTCCTAGACTAACTATATAATCACTATAGTTATCTAGGATTTCCTAGTTTATAGGAAGTTATATAAGGACGAGGCTAGTAGTATAATATTAAGCGAGATATTAAGAACTTCGTATAGACCTACTTATAATACTAGTATAGTTAACGGTCTCGCTTTAGATAAGAATCGAAACTTTCTTATATCCTAAGTTCTCTAAACTTAAACCTCTTTAATCGCTAGGCGATTAACTTTATTGAACCTTTACTATAGATACCTAAAGGTAACCGTTAGATACTAACGTACGTTAAATATCTTATTATATAGCTAATTACGATAGTATTACTCGACGCGAGGGCGAAAACGATAGCTTATACGCTATATAACTACCTTACTATAGTATACGAGCTACCTAAGGAACTTTTATTAGATAACGAAAGTAACCTTATAGGTTAGGTTCTTTTCGCCTATTTAAAGGTACTTACTATAAAGCATCGATTTACTACGCTATACTATCCTTATACTAACGGAAAGGTCGAGAATTTTAACGGCTTACTAGATAATATCTTAACTAAGATGCTTATTAGTAGATCGATAAGGGTTTAGAACTAGTTCCTATAATAAGCCGTATTTATAACTAGAGTTAGGGTATATATAGGAACTAAGCAGTCCCCCTACTTTTTACTATATAATAAGCACCCCCGCTTACCTATAAACGATAACGAACTTCGGCTACTATTAGTAAGCTATATAAACGAGGAATATATAATTTAGTAAATAGCTACGATATAGTACGCTAGGTCTATAGTAAACCTTAAACTTCTAAAGAAGGCCGAGAAGGTATATAAGGTTCGCGTAGATCGCGTTAAGCTATATAATATTACGAAGGGTAACTAGGTCTTAGTAAGGGCTAAGGCTCGTAATAAGCTTAACGCTAGGTAGTATAGGCCCTATAAAGTCTTAAAGAAACACTACTTAGGTACCTACGTTTTAGCTTAGCTTAACGAGAAGATTCTTAAATTACTTATTAATAGCTAACGGCTTATAAAGGCGAATATACTAAAAGGGAATATTAAAGAACTATAAAGCTCCTCGATGATATAAGCAGCCTTACGTTAATAAGGTATAGAGCTACTAAAAGCTTCGCTAGAGATAAAGGAGCTACTATAAGAAGAGAAGAGATAAACTCCTTCTTATAACGACCTCGTAGCCGTATTAGCTAGCGAGTAGAAGAAACTATATCCGAAAGAAGTTATTAGGGACTTAAGTAGCGAGCTTAATATAATAGAAATTAAAGCACTATAGAGAGGTATTTAAAGGGTATTACGAACTAGACGAGGCCTATAGATAAGAGTAGCTCGCTAGGTACGGATACTACTACTATCGTTAAGCGTATAAAGGAAGAGGTAACCCTATTTAATAATAAGAAAGAACCCCTAGCCGAATAGGCGATTAATTAGAATAGTAAGGTATTGCCTAAAACTAAGACGAAGCCTATTATACCGCTAGAACCTAATAGAATAGTACCTCGGTTACTTAATATTTTAGAAGAAGTAGAAGAGATAATAAATATTAATAAAGTGCTACTAGATATACTAACGGATAATAAGGTCGATAAGGATTAACCTACGATTAGAGAGACCCTACTACTACCTATAGAGCTTAACGACGAAGGCCCTACTATACTCGATATTACCGATAATCGTAAAGAGAGAGCGGTAAAAATAAGAATATCTAGATAGTAAAGAGAGCGAGACGTAAGCCTATAGAAAAGAGAGCGAAATCTAGGCGAGTATAGCCTAAGAGAGAGGCCTTAAAAAATAAGAGATTAAGTATTCTTTAGATAGTAGAGGGAAAGAGAGAAGAGTATAAGCTAGAAAGCTAAAAGCCTAAGCTATAACTCTAGAGAGAAAGAGAGGCTAAGTAGTTAAGATATAATAACTACTAATACCTTTACTCTATTAAAAATATAAAATAACTTACGAAAGACTATAGAGAAATATAGAGAATATTAAAGCCGCTTAAGTTACGAATAATTATAGAGAAATTCGCGAAAGATTAGAGAACGACTTATAGAGTATTATAAAGAATATTACGAAAGAACGAAAAGATATATTAACAATATATACTTATTATTATTATTCTTTATTAACTTATAAGTATATAATTACTATATCGTAAGAAGTTACGGAGTTCTATAGAGATTCCCTTACTTTTAAGACTTTCTACTAGAAGTGTTTCTAATATTAGTAGCCTTCTTCGCCTTTATATTAGCTCGTATCTCCTTCTTAAGATTTATAGCGTCTAACTCTATATATTATATTAGTATTTAATCTTATAAAGAGTTACGTATATTTATATATACCGTCCTAAATACCTAGAAGACTATAGTTAATTACTATCTTTCCCTAAGTATAGTTAGTATATACTAGATTTATTAGTATATTATATAGTTCTACGGATATTTATATATACCTCTATAATTTATACTAGAACTAATCAAAATATACTTAGTAAACGGACTATTTCCTATCTTATATAATCTATACGCCTTTTCTTCGATATAAATATACTTTTCCTTAGCCTAGATAACGAATACCTCGGCTTAAATAGGTTTACTCGTTATAGAACTCTATTCTACGCGTTTATCTAGAATTATATTAACTTATAGACTTCTATAAATATATCCTACTACTTATACTCCTTTATCTCCTTATTTCGAACTTTATACTTAAATATAGTCCGAAATATAGGCTTACGTTAATTTCCTATTAGCTCTATTAACTTAAGCTTTCTTAACCTTATAGGTAGAAGATTAATAGTAACTTTTCGAACTAGCGGTATATTAAGAGAAGTTACGGAATATTATAGAGTATTAACGACGATACTAGATTACGATATTAGGATATACTTATACGATAGAGACTTACCTAGCTATAAAGATATATAAGAAGATATAGGTATATAAAAGGGAGAAGAATAATCTAGGGAAAAAGCGTTTTAATATACCCTAGATTATACTAAGCTTTTCGTTTATTATATGTTATTATATCTTTACTAGGTGGTAGAGGATGTAATATTACGTGAGGGCTTAGCATTATTAGCCTATTAAAGCGGCCTTATCGTACCGTCACTTCTAGCTAGTTCAATACAAGAATCCTTGGCTGGTTTCACACGAGTGGCCGCCAAACGATCGACACGCAACTCGTCATGCTTCAAAAAAAGAGAGCAGCAAGACCTACGGAAGTCTGCCTTTCCACAGTCCATCGCAACATCTAAGTTAACGTAGTCGGAAGCCCTTGGATATCGTCTGCTAGTCTGCATCCCCACGTCAAATATCTCACTATTCGAAGTCCAACACAACTCTTTCTCTCATATAGCACACGAAGACCCATCTTTCGCCGCATCGACCTCCACCACGTCCGACCATTTATCTCGACCGTACCCTGCACCCATCACCTGAGATCTCACGCCACCTGAATAGCCGAAGCGCATCTTCACATCTACTTCAACATGGCATCAGCCATCGCAACAGCCGCAGACACCTCTGCCTTCTCAATACGCTCGCTCTACCGCTCATTGCTGCGCCAGTCCAAACAATTTGCCAACTACAACTTTCGCACCTATGCTTGGAGACGTACGAGAGACGCCTTCAGAGATGCACAGAAGGAGCAGGATGACCGTCAGGTGCAGGAGCTAGTCCAGAGAGGCTTGAAGGAATTGCAGATTATGAAGGTGAGCTGACACACAAATACGTCCCTACACCTGCTTCAGAAAAGTCATGCTAACCCCTTCGCAGAGACAAACAATAGTATCACAGTTTTACCAGCTTGATAAGTTAGTCGTTGAGGGCGGCAAGACAGGCAAGGACAAGGATGGCCATATCATGAGGCAGAAGGATACTGGTTGGGACTGAGCTGCTTGTCTTGGACCGTGTTGATGTACAACCATTGTTTGCGAGCTTGAGATACCAACGCACATCTTCTCCCGTCTCAGAAGGCTCTAATACATATCCGCTTTTGCTGGCCGACAACTACTTCTACAATTGCGTCTAATCGAGGACAAGTAGGCACCTGTACAGCTGCGAAGCCTTCTCTGCCTAGCCTCTACATCCCCACATCGACAGCATCAAGATCTCGTGGTCAGAGTTCCGAAGCCAGACGACCAAGGAGCACGAAGTTGATGTGCATGCTCACGACGATGCGCGGAAGGAGAATTGGCTAAAGGACCAGCTCACGAAATCTAGCCAAGCGCATGCCCAATGCTGGTTGGTGGCAAGTACGACTTGGTCTTAGGTACAAGTAGTAGCAAGCAATGATCCAACTCCACTCTTGTTGAGACTCGGGAACGTTGCCACGTGCTTCTGTAGCATTGCCTTCCCTTTGCTGACTGTCGTACATGTTCATCCTGATATCTCGTATGGGTACTCGCTAGACCTTCTTCATCTGCCGCGAGCAGCATATTCCGAGGATGACCCACTAGCCTTGGGCTAAAAATGTTGTCCCTGAACGTGTTTCCGTCGCGTCGTGTCGGCATTGTCTCCATCAGCACCATCTACCAAACACTGCACAACAAACATCCGTCGTCGTTCAGAATATACGCCCGTTTTGAAGGGGAAGAAACGACGTCAGCCACGCAAGCAACAACCATTTGTCGTTAGCAGAGGCTGCAAAGCCTCACAAATACCAACATGCCTCCAGTAAGTACTACCGTGCCCTTCACTATGCGCCGGCATATCTCCCAACCACACCACCAAATCCTTCTACAAGCTCTGGACGGGCCATTCTCCAACTCAACATGGTCAACCGACAAATTGCACAACCGGGAGTCGCTTGGGCATGCCAGACTTGTTGGAAGCTGTTCACAGCAGCAAGCTCGATAGAACGCCAAGATAAGCAACACCGCAATGCCGACGGTCAGCCTTGCCCGGGTCACGGTGAGCAAGCTTCCAAAGTGCTTGTTGATCATCAAGGCCAGCCGTTGCCAGGTCAATTACCATCGGGCGTACTGTGTCGCCGTCCTGCTTCTAAATCTGTATGGGCGAACGCAACACCGGCTTCGGCTCAGTCTGCATACCTAACTACTGTCATCTCTCCTGCATCCACTCCAGTTGCTGCTCCACCAGCAAGAGTGCAGATCGGCAGTGCTGCGGCCGAAACCACGGCACGACGGTCTCTTGTTGTGGTGCTTAAACACGGACGATCCAGTCCATTCTCTACCACGCCTGATGAGTCTATCAACTCTGGTGGAGCTACAGCGCGGAGCTCTCTCGTAGTGGTGTTCAAGTACAAGCGATCAGAGACTCCCACTACCATGCCTGATGAGCCCACCACTCCTGGAACGTCTAGTCTTATGCGGCCCGTCCGCAAGTCGCTCATCGTCAGTCTCCGCTACAGGCCGCCAGTACCGTACATCCCACCACCGCCTCCAAGTCCTGCTACAGTTGCGGCTTACTATCCTTATCCCGTGCCCCGCACAAGCACCTGGTCGACCGACACAGCGTTCGGCCCACCACTTCAGCCCGGCGAGAGCGATCTGCCACAGTTTTCTCTTGACCACTGGCGCTCATGCTGGAATTGACTACTAACGTCTCTTTACAGCGCTCGCGAGCGACTCGCAACCAAGATGCCGCCACCCGCTCTCGTCAAGGTCAAGCCATAGACCTCGACCCTACAGATGGCCTCCCCGTCCAGAAATACACTCTCATGAAAGTCACACTGAACCAAGACGCCTCGGCAGACCCCACAGCAACAAATACAAAATCCACAAACTCGGCAGAATGGGCAGCTCAATTCAATACACCACAATTCCCCTGGTCCGAACCGCCAGTTCCATCTTTCCAGAAAGAACTACCGATCTGGAATCAAGAGATGATCCGACGTGCCAGAGCAGGCAACACAAACGCCAAACTCTCAGTCTGGGATCGAAAGAACAACTGCTGGATGAGCGCCGCCGAAGCAGAGAAGAAAGCAACACCTCTTAAATCATTACATTTGAACAACCTTGACGCGTCGGCAGACACGAATGGCAAATTAGCGAACGGCGACGCAGACTCTCCGAAGTCCGTGGAGGATTCAGACGCTGCGGATTCTTCTAATGAATCCAACAAGTCCGCAGATGAGGACGAAGAAGACGCTGATGAGGGCGCGCCATTCAAGACCTCGTCCACGAAGCGCCGGAAATTGGCTAACCGCCTTAACGGGCCGGATGAGACGAGATTGATTGAAGTCAAGAAATGGGTTCAGTTACCTTCTACGGTCGCAGACCGCACACCGGATCGCAGTTTCCTCGCGGCTCGTCGACCGGGCATGCCGCCGCTCTACAACCCAGAATATGCTTACAAGGTGTTTGGACAGTATTCTTCCTCTTCGGCGATTGGCGGTACAGCTGGATATGACCTCGGTGAGGGTGGTGGTCTGAGTAGTGCCACGGCAGCAATAGGCGGAGGCGCAGATGCTGGGGCGAACGCGCCAGCGAGGAAAAACATCCCACCGAGGCGGAAGAAGAAGAAGCTTGGCGGACCGGGCCGGAAGCCCAAGAACTGGCAAGCGCAGCAGGTGGCTCAGGTCGATGGTGCGGCGGATGCCAAAGCGCCCGCGACTGTGGCAGGTGCTGGACAAGCTGTTGATGGGGGAGCAATGGAGGGTGTGCAAGCAGACGGAGCTGTAGGCGCTGAAGCAGCTGCCAAACCAGAGGCAAACGGAGGAGAAGGCGAGGACAACAATGAGAGTGAGTCAGAAGCGGAAGGCAGCGAGGAAGGAGAGATCGATGAGACTGGCGGTGTGGAGAAGCCTGAGGAAGCCAAAGAAGTCCCAGCCGTACCTACGTCCCAGCAGGTTCCGGCGCCCACCAGTGGAGCCGAAACTGGAGACACAAATATGGCCACACTAGGTACAGCAGCAACAGCAGGTATGGATGAAGCATCTGTGCCAGCGACGACTACAGCTGAAACCTCAACACCAGCAGTCGTGCCAAGTTTTGTGACAACAGATACCGAAATGAAGGACGCCGAAAAGGAACACAGGCACGACATTCAGGTACCACCGGCACCTGAGGCAGGACCAAACCCACAGGAAAGCACTGCTCCGGTGGCCGCAACCACGGACATACCCGCGGCGGCAAACTCTGAGCGGGTCACTGGCATCCCAGGCCTAGGCGCCCCGAACCCAGACCCCGAAGAACAACAAATCATTCGGGAAAACGCCGAAGCAATCACAACCACAAACAATTCTACAGACACAGCAGCAACAGCAGCAGCACTAGAGGGCTCTGGCATGGACGCATCCGAAGCTATCCACGACGCAGCCGTGATCCCGCCGGAAGAGCACGAGGAGGCGCAGAGGGTGAAGGAGGATAGTGTCCGGGAAGCGGCTGGGCGAGTGGAGGAAGTCGGGGCGGAAGGGGGCGATGAAGTCGATCTTCTGGGCGCTATGGACGAAGCGATTGACCGGGGAATGAGTGAGGGGAGGGAGAGGGAGGGGTAGGAGAGTATAGTGGATGTAGTGGAGTTTAGTACGTGTAGAGAAGCGGTACCGACAGGACGGTCATTGAAGAAGCTTTGATCATACATCTGCTTGCATGCTCGTTATTGAGCTCTGACCAAACTTCCCCCGAACGAGCTCAACAATAAGGCCGCCTTAACGGAAGTCTTTTTGAGACGAATATTCGCTCGTCCCTGGTGAGCAGTCCCAAATTGCGATAGCTCGAAAAACGATTGTGAACCTACCGACCCAGCTGCACGAGCGCTCGTGTTCGCCACCGTCATTGCCTGAATGACCAGACCCCACACAGATCAATGACAACCAAAGTCTTTTCCCCGGCCTGATGAAGGCAGTGACTTTCCTTCAGAGAGGCAAGACGGATCAAGAGATAATGGAACTCGGCGCAACAGCTGTGCAGACAAATTCAATCATGAGAACCATTTCAGACAAGCCATTGGAGGAGACCAGTCTAAGTGTCTTGGCGATCGTTCTGTCCGGAGCTTGGCTTAGGTTCGCACACGTCATGTCTCCATATTAGTGCCAGCTAGTGCCAGATGCGAAGCAGGTAAAACAAATGCGACATCATCACGATTGGTGGCACAGGCCTACTCGTTCGTAAGTTAGCATAGCCCTGATTTGCACTGCGCCTCTAGCTGTTAAGTGCTCATAATATCGCTGCCTCGCTCTGTGCTGCCTTCACGTTCTAAATCAACCTCCCTCGACCATCAGCGCAAGCGTCGAAACAACCACTATCACGTCTTTGTAATACATCCATCAACTGCGCTACCTCACCCTACGGCTACCAACCTACCCAGAGTCACTCAGTCACACACCCTCTCGACAGGCTCGCCGCCATGGCAACATGTTACAGCCGGTACCGAGGGTACTACAGCTGCTCGAATAGATGGAACTCGTGGGGACGATGGGTCGCACTGGCCGTGATCCTCGTTGTCGCATTTTTATTCTTCTTCTGCGTCGCGTAAGTTCATTCCTTCACTCGCGAGTCCCCAGATGCACCCGCTAACCGCTCAAACAGCTGTCTGTCTCAACGACGACGAAGAAAGCTTGGTCGAAACCCGTACAGAGGCACTGGCTGGACAAGCAAGCTGCCCTACGGAGCACCGCCAGCATACACCCCGAACAACAACAACAACACCAACTACCAGCCCCCGCCTGGCCCACCTCCTTCGGGAGGCTACTACGGCAACAACAACCACAATGAGCACGGCGGTGCTAACCAAAGCTACTACGGCAACCAAAACAACGACGTAGAGATGCAGCCGCCGCAGAACGTTTACACGAACGAACACAACTATGCACCTCCTGCCGGCCCTCCTCCGTCCAGGCCTTACTAGCGGCAAGTCCTTGGGAGATAAGTGTACGGCTTGAGGTTGATGAGCGCTTGGGACGTGAGATTCGCTTAGCTCTTGCGCATAGCAGGCCTGGGAGACGGAGTACGGACGGGAGGAGGACATGAAGTTGGCATACTTATACCTCAGAAGCGCCCTGGCAGGGAACTCTCTTGTGCAACAGCGTGTACGATATCCCGGTACGCGAAGAACAACACGATAATGACATAAACTTGCCTTGTTCTCTACCTCCATCGCTAGTGAAGACTGCCCGAGTCGTGGCGTACCTCACGTACGTCTTCCGCGCGGACTGCCACGTGCTCCTCCCACTCGTGCTTCTAGCCCGCGACCCCCGCAACCAATATTCCCCAAAGCTCCTCGTCGTCGCCCGTTAGCTCGCCACCACACGCGTCCTGCCCATTACATTACAAGCCTCAGACTGAACTCCTTGGACTTGTCCTGCATTGCACCACCAACATCGCTGCTCTCGCGAAAGATCGACGAACACTGCTCCCCGTCCGTCTCTGGCAGTCAGCGCGTCCGGAACCCGTCTGTGGAGTGCGATGAACGATGACGAAGCGTGCTCGAGCGAGACGGGGAGAACGGCGTTAGACCGGCCGCGAGACTACTGGTTTGGGGAGGGGGAGGGGGCCGCTGTGGACTGAGGTGCAGGTTGTGTGTGCAGTACTGCTTACAGTGGGCGGGGAGTGTCGGGGGACCGGGAGAGACAGACGGGTGCTCAAACGCGTGAGAGCCATGAGTTCTAGCTAGTGCGATGGCGATTCATCGTCGCTGTGATGCCGACGAGCCTCTCTACGCCTGTGCTGGTATTGATATGTGACTTGAGCAAGTTTTACATAGACGAGCCGTAAAATACCACGGACGCTCACAGACCCACATGCCTGCCTATACAGTCTCATAAAGTCGTAACGGGCTTCTACACTCGAAGCGAACCCCAACGCCTGGCGTCAAAACAAAGATTGCGGAAAATTCCATTGCTACACTTCCCGGTAGGAGCCCGCTACCGGCTTCCTGCCTACCTGGGGAAAACTTGGTGGCCTTCCGCCTTCGGTCTGGCCTTCGTTCTGCTGGGACTGGTAGGAGTCGTATGTGAATTGTGTGCTCTCTCTCGACGATGGGTATGGCGCCAGGCCTGAAGAGAAGCTTCGCTCGTAAGATGTATTGTGGTAGTGTTGCTGCGGGTAGAATCGGTCGCTGTTCGATGGTGCCAGAGCGCCCGCTGCAGGAGGGTTTGAGTAATATGTTGGGGCCGGGCTGAGTGGCGTGTCGTAGAATCCGTGCGCGTCACTTCGCTGGTCTAACCTTTGAGTGCCCAGGTCGGAGCTGTAAGGCTGGGGTTGTCCATAGGGTTGTTCCTGGATTGTGGAGCTATATGGTTGAGGTTGGTGGTATGGCTGCTCGCGCACTGGCGACTGCGGCAGCATACGCTCCATCTCCATCTCTGAGTTCCGGGGTTGGCTGTGGTCTTCTACTCTTCTCGTTGCTGCGTTGTCCCAGCTCGGCATGTGAGGTAACGAGTCTTCGTGTATCTTCGCGCTTTTGGTGCCGGCATCGAAGGTTGCGAATTGGGGGCCGTTGTGGTTGTACATCATCGGCTGGGGCTGGTAGCCCTGGTACGGAGTCGGCGTTGGAGGCATCGGGTGGTACTCTGGGTCCTTGCGCCTCCTCCCTGAGCTGCAAAGGCCACAGCAACCGAAACATGTGAAGCACTTCCCACAAGCCGTCATGAGACTGATTCCACAACACAGGCATGAGAAGAGGCACCATAGCACTGAAAGAGCGATCACGGAACCAAGGATGATCGCAGCTATGACAGGCCATCTGTAGAGATATCAGCATCACGGACTCGTCTTTCAAGGCTCTGGCCGTTCCCTTACTTGCAGTAGGTCTTGCTCATGCATGTGTCCCAAGAAGTGAACGTGTTCTTCACGTTGTCGATAATGTCGGCCATGTTGATCGGTGCAGTTCCTTAGGCAGGCAAGCAGTCGAAGAGCTGTATCAAGCGAAGAGATGCTGGCCTGTGTTCTCGTCAAGAAGCGTTGCTGGTTGTCGCAGATCCGAGTGAAGGTGAGTAGTGACCTCGCGACGTCAACGAATGTGATGTTAGCAGATGTGCAAAGAACAGCAAGATGGTAAGGCTCAGCGATCGCTCAAATCACAGAATGAAATGGGAACGAGTGAACTGCGCATTGCGACGCGGGAGGCTGAGCATCGTTGACTTGTACTTGGAGGATGCGCATGCGGCTTAGGAGGCTAGAAAGGCGGGAAAGGCCAAACCTTGGGGCCATCTGCAGGGGTTGGTTACAGAAGTAGGCCAGCACTAAGCCTGTTGCGGCTAGAGACTGCGGTTGAAACGCGCCAGATGAACCCCGACCACTCCGGCACGCCACTTTCTTGGCCAGCATGCGCATCTCAGAGCCTTTAGTATTTCTTTCTGCTGTTCTCTTCTCACCAGACTTGACAGCAGTGCCGGCTATACCGCCGATGTCTAGGTCAAGTCATGATTGGAAATGTTGTCTACATAAGTAAGCTTGTACTGCCTCGGCGGCCTCAACAGGCATCTGTGCCCTGTGAGCATTGCATTTTGATCAGGCTGAGAAGAATTCGTCACGTTCCTAAGCGTGCGTATTGCTTTGTCTGTTGGGCGAGAGACTCCTAACCCATCTCTCCGAGAACATCATGACCACTGGCACGGTCAGGCGTGCTGCCAGTGTAAGGACGTGCGACGGAAGATGGTCGTTCACAAATGATGAGATGCCAGTTGACATGAACAACCAAGGAAGCGGTAAGGTGTCCTAGCCTGATTCAGACTAGTAGCTTGTAGACAAGATACCACGATATGTCAGCCGGTGTGTCAGCACCATCAAGCCTAAAGCCGTGATCATTGAAGCTCTTCATTTCTTGTAGAGCGAGGTCAGAGATGGACCATGCCACAAGTGTGGTGGTGACTCAGTGTCGCCAGAGGTACGGTCTACGCCGCGAAGTATAAATCTGTGGTTTCCCCTTTGCACTTCTTCCCCCGTGCTAATCTTATCTGTTTGCGACTTTACGGACGACGTTGCAATCTCATAGACTGGCTATCCCCTCGCGCAAACACTCTTGCCGAAGCCGTGAGCCAGCTCAGAGTTTTGGACTCGCCACTTGACAGGCTAAGGGTGACAAGAACGTTGCCTAAGTATCAACCAGGTGTTGTAACTGAGGATCGGGGTAGTTGTGTTACGAGGCTGAGTTGTGAACATGGCTTTTTACCAAGCCCTTCCATGGCATGAGGGAGAAGAGAAGATTCATAAGTTAACCAAGGTTCCTCCATCAGACAATCCCACCCATCCCATGCTCTCATCTTTTCTGGCAAAACGAGTCTCGACATCTCCTACGATCGCGCTTGGTACCACTGACGACCAAGACAGAGTGTGGTGTACGCTATGGGGTGATCATGAATCGATCGGACAGCAGGTAGCACGCGGAGTCTTAGCCCTACACGCGCAGGTCGATGCTAGCTTTGATCCAGTCGTACAAGCATTATTTGGCGGTAAAGACGCAGGTCAAGACGTCCGGCTTGATCCCGAGACAGGAAACATGGTCAGTGGACTCAGCATCAAGCTTGAGGATCGAGACCGTGTCAAGCTGTTTGGCCGGATGTGGGCAGGAAACCTGCGCGCCGACGACCCAATTTCAGAGGTGACAGAGCAAGTACCCATAGAGAGCAAGGATCAAGTAGGCAAGACCGGCAGCGTTCAACTCGTCCTCCATATCACCCAATCATTAGGAAACTGTCCGAAGTATCTCAACAAGAAAACGATCAGGTCCTACCCGAAGGCGAGACCACGGCTTGCCTTTGAATCAGCATTGCTCAATGAAGAAGCAGTCGCTCATGTCCACGCTGCAGACCTCTTCTTCATTGCCTCCCGTGGCCCAGAAGACATGGACTGCAACTATCGCGGCGGCCCACCAGGATTTGTCCGTGTCCAGCAACACACAGATACACCCCAACCACGATCCTCAGTCCTGGTCTGGCCCGAATACAGTGGGAACAACCTCTACCAGACCCTCGGCAACATAATGCACGACCCGAAAGTCGGAATCGTCATTCCCAATCTCACAAATGGAAACGTCCTCTACCTCTCCGGCCACGCCGAAATCCTCGTCGACAGAGCAGCCAGTACCGTCATCCAAAAGTCCAAACTCGCAGTCCGCCTCACCGTGACCGCCGCCCGCTTCGTCCGAGACGGCCTGACCTTCCGTGGCGAACCGTGCGCCAACAACAAGGACACCTCATCCTCCCACCCAACAAGCACACGCACCATAACAGACGGTCAATCCCCCTACAACCCCCGCGTCCGCTACCTCATCCCCGAACTTCCTTCCCTTTCCCGAAACCCCAACGAGACCAACTTGTCGTCTAACCCCACCGCACCCCCACCAGACGAGTATCGTCGTTCCACTCCCACCAACGAACCTACCCTCACAGCAACCCTCACCAAGAAAACAAAACTCACTCCAACAATCACAAAATACCGCTTCACCCTACACTCCTCCAGCCCCACCTCCTTCGACCCCTCCATGTCCCCCCTCTGGCAGCCCGGCCAATACATCGCCCTCGACTTCAGCGAAGAGCTGTACATGGGCTACACCCACATGAACGACAACGAACCCACCAGTCTCAACGACGACTTCATACGCACCTTCACCATCGCATCGATCTACGCACCACCACGCGCCGGCGCAGACCCAGAATTTGAAATCGTGGCGCGCAACGTCGGCGCCGTGACGCGGTGGCTGAGTTACCAGAACGACCGCAGCGGGATGACGACGGTCGGCGTGCGCGGGTTCGGCGGGACCTTTCGGTTCGAGAACGTGGCGGCGGCTTCAAGCGAGGGAAAACCCCGGACGCCGAAGAAGAACGTGTTCATCGCGGCTGGCATCGGGATCACGCCGCTGTTAGGCCAGGTCAGTGCTAGCAGCGACGATGGCGCGAGCGACGATCTCATCGTGTTATGGACGGTCAACGTCGCGGATATCGGGCTGGCACTCGATGTAGTGAAGTCTGCGCCGGCGGGCATGAAGAGGGACATGCGTCTCTTTGTGACTGGGACGGACACTCAAGCGGAAGGAAACGAGAACATGAAGGCGCTGTGTGAGCTGGAAGAACAGGCTTCTTCTCGGTCTGAGAAGTTCCGTGTCGAGAGAAGACGGCTGACGAAGGAAGATCTGACGGCGCTTGAGAGTAGTGCCGAGATTGAGGTTGAGAACTGGTATCTATGTACTGCGCCAAGTATGCGGAAGCAAGTACAGGAGTGGTTGGATGGCAGGACAGTCATTTTCGAGAACTTCGACTATTGACGTCGTTTGTGAAATATTGACTGATCCTACTATTAATGATTATGCTTCGCAGGTTCTTGAAGTTCTATGCATCCGATACAGCAAGACAGTCCATTACCTGGGGACACCTTTATGTACCGGAACACCCACAATGCCAGTGTTTGCACGCTCTCACACTGGGGCTGGTTCTAACAGCCTTGATCAGAAAGATGGGCCGACCACGTCCGCCAAAGTATGGGTCTGGCGCTTGGGCCAAGATCATGAGGACGAGTACTGAATTTGGAATCAATGACCTCTCCACGAAAGTCTGTAGAGTATTCCAGTCTAGCATAATGGCGCCAAATTAGTCTTTTTCCAGAAACATGCACTTTCCGTACTCCGTGGCGGCGCCGTTAACTCCTGTCATCGCCGATCTACCCGCCATCGGCAGCTTCGTAAACATTCTTGACAGGGTGTAGAAGTATACCTGGCAAGCACATGCGGAAGTCGGTAGTCTCTCCAGCGTCTTTGCCAAGCTTCACATTGAGACCAGCTTTCATTTCTGCTTCAATCATTTTGGCCTGGTCAGCATCCCAACCCCAGTCCTTGGCTTTCCACCCGAGCCACCTCCTGTACAGCACATGTGGAAAAACTGATCTATAGTACCAGCTCCAGCCGCCAAAGTTGGCTTCGCGGTCATGATTGTAGGGACTGTCGAGCTGCTGGCCCCATCGAGCTGGTATGCCATCGTCGGCATTGAAAATGGCTTCTGCGTACCAGGCAGGCCATTTTCGATCGGTCCAGATTGGATGGGGAGCATATACTGCTTTGAGCCCGTGCTGGAGGGCAACTGTGGCAGGCCACATCTCTGCTTGCATTGCTCGGCCTTGCAGGTTCTCGAGATGCATCACGTGCAGCATTCTCTTGCTAAACCTGGCGACGGTATTGATGAAGACCCGTCGAGGTATCGTTGGAAATCCAGGATGATCAAACCCATCATGGTTGCCATTCTCGGGTGTAAAATGAGGGCGAACCTCAGGTATGAAGTTCCAGATATGGTTCCTGTAAGACCATTCTGTCTCGGCTGGGTCCCATATGGGTTGTAAGGTAATAAGATCTGCCTCCTCTCCCACACCCCACTCGAAGTTGTCCTCTTCAGCCTTTGTAGGCGGTAACGGCCCCAGTGGATACTGGAATGGTGCATATGGTTTGGGGCCCCATACGGGCTCATCAATCAGTCCCATGGCGGAAGCGTTCAGTATTTGCTCGTCCGTATCCGCCAGGAAGGCATCATAATTTCCATTCCATGAGTCTGGAAAGTAGAACCGGCTGTTGCGCTCCCACATGTGCTTTCGGGGCATTTGTTGAGCAAATTCCGCGATTCGTTCGAGGAAATGGTAATGGTTGCCAATGTATCGGGCGTCTGTCTCCCAGTTCCAGACATAGTCGAACTCTGGATGTTGTTTGGAAAACCATTGCAGAGGCATGAACTGCATCCAATATACCTGCCAATCCCCCACATGCGGATACCAATCTTCTAGGACGCGTTCGGTCCAGAGTATGGCGATGTCGCGAAGCTCCTTCGGTACTGTTCGCTTCAACAAATCTTGGTAGATCCTCTCGTCATCGTAGATGTTTGCTTCGCGCTGCTTGATGTTGACAAAGAGGAAGACCTGATACTCTCCGCCAGTGAGCAATGAGGTTTCAGTAACGAGGGCACGAATGGCTTGAATGTCGTTCTCCTTGTACTCGTATCCTTCCCACGTTCTGATCAAAATAGCTGTACGCGGCTTGTACTGCTTAAGGTCCTGGCGTGATTCTCGACGCTTGTGGTCATCGTCGAGTGGATCCGTGCTTTGCTTCATGTGCTTGCTTGGTCGACGAGGCGATGGTATTCGAGCTCCTGGCGCGAATCGTTTCTCGTTCTTCTCAATGCAAGCCTCTTGCAGGCCACCCCATGGTACGGCATCCCAATTGACGTGACTAGACTTATGACTGTGGTCATTGAGGCCATACGGCGCGTACCGAGACTGTCTGTCAAAGCAGATGTCTTGGTCTAGCTTGAGGACCTTTGCAGAGCCCAAAGTTTCTGACGGAAAATTCTCCGACGGACTTCGATAGCCTCTGACCACAAACTCATAAGAATCGCCTTCCCCATAGGTCTCTCCACGAGGTCCTTGACAGGGAACATATTCGCCATGCCACTTCTTCTTCCACGACTTGCTGTTGTATTTCGGATACGGCAGATATGGCTCGGGTACAATACCACGGGACTCCAGCTCCTGTATCGTGTTGTTGACATAATAGCCGTATTCTCTGCTCGCATTAGCGGTGGATTGCGCTCGCGAACACGCTTCTCATACCTGTCCATGGCTTCCCACCGATTGGGATCGTAATCGGCGTTGTCGTAGTCGTGCCAAGCAGGCCAATGATCTGTATACGGTCTATCCCACTGGATGAACTGCTGTATCCTGCCCTGGAGCTCATCGTAAGAGAGCTGCTGCTGCTGAAAGGCTGGACGGTTCCGGATAGCCTCTATTTCAGCCTGATGGTTCTCGTCTATCCTGAATGGCCTGTGCTGGTCTTGAAGAGAGCCTGCCTTGTCCGAACGACCCTCCTCTTTCGATTGATAGTCCTTGATCTGAAAGTCGACGACATTCCAGAATGGGGATTTGTGGCTCGGCTGGCTATGCCGGTACCAAAGCGCAATTGCGAGGACAACGGTGATCGGCAGCCATAGCCGCCTTGAGGAAGTAGACATAATTCTGGCCATGTTGTCGGCGACCAGCGCCGTAAAGGTGGAAGAACGAAACTACTAACAATTGCCTCCAAGCACGTTTCTCTGTCAAGGCAGTATCATGGCAGCTGCGGGCGAGGAAGTGGTGATAGTGAAGTCCACAATTGATAAGATGACTAGTGTCTTGCGCGCAACCACTTCATCCCGTCGGGAAGGTGTACGTACCTACCGTGGCTTCGAAACAATTTTCTCCTTCGTACCTGCCTGGTGATAAGCGGGCCAATGCTCGCCAGACCGACTAGGTAGTAACGGCTTCGGGTCGCCGTTCGAGGAAAGAGCAACTGATTGTCAGGGGCTCTGAGGATCTGAGATCCAGACAGTGGATACATAGACCAAGATGTCACGCATGCATAGCACATCCATGTGCAATCAGTCGCGCGGCATGATTTGAGCATATGGGCGGGAGGTGAAACGCGCAGGCAAGCGAAACAAGGGTTGCAGCATTGCGCAAATCAGCGGAGCTGATACCGGACGTACGCACCAAAGTAGAGCGGCTGCCCTACGACACAGCTTCACTCGCAAAGGACAACAGTGCGCGTATAATCAGATGAATGAATTTTGGGGGAAAGAAGGGATGCTTTCTTGAAGTTTGGGCAAGCTTTGGAGAGGCAGCAGTGACAGACACTCGAGCACCGGCTGCCATTGGGCCGCAAATTATTCTAGCTTGTTTCAGCGGGCTTGTGCCCCACTATGGTAGGGACAACCGCGGGCGTGTCATGCCGAATCTTCCTTACTTGAACTTCACACCTTTTGTGCAAGCGCTCCGCTGCTGCAGGGTCGCGAAAAGTAGTCCATTCGCTTGACACCTGGTATGCTTCTGCTACGAGTTCGTACAGATGTGCGAACGCGTCACCTTCTAGACGCACCTTTCATGTACAAGTAGCATATCTCGAGGTCTCCACACTTCAAACATCAAGTTCACATACCTAGCAGTGAAGGTTTCGTAACGCGCAAGCGTTGGCCAAAGCGAGGATGTCCATGCTTTGACAGATAGTTTCACCCGAAGCGCTGACCAATTGCATTATAGTAGGACACAAATCGGGTCACGACTTCTACTTGTTTGTCAGTAGTATGTGAGTGAATGTTTTTTGTGCTGCTTCTTGGTGTTCATTGTTTCCTGCGTACCTATTCTAGACATTCACTGGTGGCAGGTCTGAACCACTTCATCGCTCTTTCCAAATTGTGTACAACATTCCTTCGAACCATACTAGCGTATTCTAATCATTCATTTACCGGTGCTGGTCACCTCTCAACCACGTTCATTTCAGCCGACTTCGAGTGCCGAAGCTTTGACACTACCTAACTAAGAACAATGTTCAAAACGAAGAGAATTGCGTTACCGACAAGTCCGGTTCTGAGGCCAAGTGGACGAGCCCAGCATCGGAGAGAATGGATCTGCTTGCTGGTCTCTCTTGCCATCCTCGGACAAATATACATGGCGCTACGTTATTGTTCGGTGGGCATACTGACCTGGCCGCACAACCGTCATGCCGCAAACTCAACACTAGGGTTTGGTGGAATCTACGCAGTTTCGAGAGAAGGCTCGCCAAGACGACAATCCCTTTTGAGCGCAGGCAGTCTGTCAGGTCTCGACATCACACTGCCCGTACAGCCGGCATGGACGGACGAGGATGTTGCGCGCATTCGAGCACCGGAAACCTCCTTCCTTGATCGGGGTTCAGCTCTAGCTTGGCTGGGCCACCGCAACGCACTCGAAAAGTTCTTGCAAAGTACAGACGATACAGCATTAATCATGGAAGATGATGTGGACTGGGACACTCGTCTCCGAACACAGCAAATACCGCAGACTGCTTACGCCATTCGAGAATTGCTCGACTCACATGACGGCTATTATGGTAGAACAGACCTCTGGGACATCATCTGGCTGGGACACTGCGGAGATTATTTCAACGCCACAAAGGGTTCCGAGATTCCAATCATCAAATCCTACAACGATCCGGCTATGCCTGACCTCGAGAACCTTCATCCCTGGACAAGAGGATTTCTGGAAGAGATCGGTGCGAACCAGAATCAACAGCGGCTTGTACATGCGTCTGTCCAACCACTGTGTACCTTTGCATACGCCATCACCAGGCAAGCTGCTGAAAAGGTTCTGAATGAGCTTACAGTGCAGGAGCCAAGTCGCGATCCCGAGAACCCTTGTAGAGCGTATGATGTGCGTTTGCTGGAAGGATGTAGGGATGAAGGTATGCGATGTATTAGCGTCAATCCTGAGCTGTTCCATCATTCCGGTCTGGGATCGGAGATCGCTCAGGTGTCGGATGGAGGACATATGGAGGACGAAGGAATATCGAGCCACGAAAGACTGGCCGAATCGCCAACCACGAATATTCGATGTTCAGCAAGATCGAGGAAATGGAAAGAGATTCAAGACAGTGTGACGGATCCAGGTATTAATGCTGAGGAGTTCGTGAGGGATTTGGCAGAATTGTCGGCGGACTGCTACATCGATGACCTGTAGTTACAGGACTCCAACAATAGAACGACACATGCTTGGTTAAGGCGAGCCTTATAGTTATCGTGCTAGATGTATATTAGGTCGTGTATGTGTACCTCATTTCATAGCAAGCGTTCAAGGTAGACTGCTCATCGATATGTGAAAACGTTCCTATGTTGAGACTGAGCTATTGACACTGCGCAGTGGGATCACGCTGTGTCCAATTTGCACGAGGGGCCCCGACGCCTCGTGGATGTACTTATAAGAACGCAGGTACAAGTATAATGTGTGCAAGCCATCTGTCCAATTGCTACGGTGAAAAGTGAAAGCTAAAAGTGTTTGTCCACACAGGCGAGATCATCGGTTGATTTGCATCTTTCGTGCCAAAGCTCACCGTACACCCTATAACTTGTGTCGCGTCATCGCGTAATTCGGGTTAGAGTCGCGTTTCATCTGTTGCATATTTCTCCAGGACAGAATTAGACTTGCGAATCTCTGGGAAGTGGCACATTGTTGACTTAAGCGCCACAGAAAGTCATGGTAGCGTCGCCGTAGCCATGGCAGCTCTGACATCAAAGGACGAACCGCGAACCGCCGAGTATGCTGGTGGTATGACTTGGCCTAGATTGTTTCTTTCGCAAGATCGCAGGGGACTAACGAGTGTGCAGATGAGGTGTCGGCGGTCGTTCTAGATCCTGGATACTCGTCGACGAGGGCTGGTTTCGCTGGCGAAGACACTCCAAAATCAATCGTCCCATCGTACTACGCATCCTACAAGGACTCGAGGCTATTTGGCGACCACGTTATCGATGTGCCACGAGAGGATGTCGCGATCAAGAACCCTTACTCGAGAGACGGGATTGTCGAGGACTGGGATGCAGCAGAAGATCTATGGAAGCACACATTCGCGTCAAAGCTGACTGGCGTGAGACCAAATCGTGCCCTACAGCAATGGCTGAACGACCACACCGCTGTACCGAACTTGCAAAAGGCCATGGCAGAGGCTGAAGACACAGAAAGAGCGTTGGAGGACCACCCACTATTCATGAGCGAGCCAAACTGGAATCCTGTGAAGAACAGAGAGAAAGCAGTGGAGATAGCACTCGAGAAATGGGCTGCACCAGCCTTCTACATCTCGAGGTCAAGTGTGTTGGCAGCGTTCAGTATGGGAAAGTCTTCGGCGTTGGTCATCGATGTTGGCGCATCTCAGCTTTCGGTGGCCGCCGTACACGATGGCATGATCTTGAAGAAAAGCATAACTCGTTCAAACCTTGGAGGCAATTATCTGTCTTCACAAGTCCGCAACGTACTTGCCTCACACGAGCCGCCAGTCACCATTACGCCGCACTATATGGTCAAGTCGAAGCAGCCGGTCGAAGCAGGTCAGCCTGCTAATGCGGTCTTGAAGCAATTTTCAGAGGGCTACAAACAACCACAAGAATCATTCAGAAGATATCAAGAAGAGAAGACAATCTTGGAATTCAAGGAGCTCAGCTTGCAGACTTGGACCTCAGGTACGCCATTCCGCGGACAGGGCGAAGCGATTGCTAGGGAGCAATACGTACATCCATTCGAGTTTCCGGACGGTTACAACCAAACGTTTTCCTCGGAAAGATTCAAGATTGTCGAGACTATGTTTGATCCACAATGTCACACTCCCAGCCCAGCCGGTAGCATGGACGCCCAACTTTATCCAGCGCCCGAGCAAAACCAGACGATACCTGGGCTAGTCAAGATGTGCATCGGTCAGTGTGACGTTGACATACGACCAATGCTACTGAGCAATGTGGTTATCACTGGAAGTGGCTCGTTGATTAAAGGTCTGCCAGATCGCATACAGGGTGAGCTAACGAGGATATACCCGAGCAGTAAGGTCAGGGTCAACGCTGCAGGTATGCCGGTGGAGCGCAAATTTGGAAGCTGGATCGGGGGCAGCATTGTCGCCAGTCTTGGGACCTTCCATCAAATGTGGATTTCCAAGAAGGAATACGAGGAACATGGTGCAGGTATAGTCGAAAAGAGATGCAAATGAGCGGGTGCATGTGGCTGAAAGTTCGCCAACAATGGCACCAGGCAAATGCGATGGAGTAGTATTCTCGGATGTAGCCTGGGCGCTCTCTGCCCCGAAAGACCTCGGTCTTGTCACGAGTTTGGCGAGGACACCTTTTGGCAGGTTCCGGATGGTCAAGAAACTCCCGAACAGATTGGGCAGATCGTGGCTACTGAATCTGCTAAAGCCGTTTCGAGACAAAGCGTGGAGTAGCTCAAACGTGCGGATACGACCTTTGGGTAAGCGACGAAACTGTTAAAGCAATAGCTAGAGAGTAGCTCTGCCACAGAATGTACGCCATACTGCCCAATTAAAGGAGGTACACCATCCTCTGTTACAAGCCGTCGAGTGCGTGACCATATCCCATACCAGGTGAAGAAACTTGCTTGACGCCAGCGCATCACTTGTATCAGGCCACCATTAGATCTGTGGCTGCATTTCAGTGACCCACACTTCTGGTCCTGCAGCGATCGACTAGTGTGCGAGGCGGTCAATCTTCGGATTTCTAGCAGCGGCAGTTCCACTTGAAAACATCAAAACTAACACTCCTGGCATGCCACCCGCCTCCCTGCTATATATTCGCTTACCAGAATATTCCTCAAAAGCTAACGGTCTCTTCACCAGGGGGCGGCGTACGTCAGTACACTCAGGACTTCGAGGGTCGGTACCAATGTTCTCGAGGTTGAAGCGAATAGCATCATGCAACTAGCGATGCCAAGCCCCACCTATGACTCGGTGCATTCGCAAGTGCCGAAGCTAATCGCACACCCGAACAATGGCTCGCATTAGCCTTTCCGGCACCACGGTCCGGTTCATGCATCTGTCATCTGCGTTCCGTTGGTACGGATCTGAGGCCCAAACTTCTTTGTCAAACTTCCTTCTGCTAGTAGCTTGACAGGAGCCAACTTCACTAACATTGCGAGTCGAGAAGTTCCTGCACTTCCTTCTTTGCAGTTCTCGTCCAACTATACAACCATCATAACAACCACCTTCGACAGTAAAATGCACCATTTGCACCATCAACCACCGAGGAATAAGTGGATCGCTTAGAGTTCGATCGGAAAGCTTCTAAACAGGGTCTCACTCGCATCCAATTCTTCAAAGGCTTGATCTGTGTTCGTGGGTATCTACCCGCAGTGACTGTTGCTACGTCCTCACAAAGACGTTGTTAGCCTGTGCTACAATTGTCTCTATCGTTTTAGGTCAGCAATAGGGTATCTGATGCCAATCACCTCCGTCACCACCGCCTAGCGAAATCTCTCACACAGCATATGGAGACACATTCATGCTGACGATGGCTTCGCCTGGATACGGACAAAGCCCAGGAGAGCCGCCCTCGCCGGAAAATCCTTCGTCTTTGCCGGCTGACAGCATATCGTCTGGGGTCATCGTTCGAAGACGCAACATGCCCGATTGATGAAAGTCTTAGAGACTATCCTTTCCTCTTCAACAGGAGATATCACAAATACCGAGAAGGCAGCTACCCTTTTCCAAACGACGACCAAGAACAGGAAAGGCTGGACATACAATTCAACCTCATCAAACAGGCACAAGGTAGTCGTCTGTTCTTCGCTCCCGTGCAGAATGCGCGGAACGTGCTAGATGTTGGCACTGGCACAGGTATCTGGTGTATAGCTTTGGCAGACAGTGAGCTGTTTCCTGAGGCACAAATTACCGGCATTGATTTATCGCCAACTCAAAACGAGGATCTCGTCCCCGAGAATGTTTCTTTTGAGTTGCAGGACTGTACAGACACAGATTGGGCACGCCCATTAGGAAGCCTTGATTTTATATACACACAAAGTCTCTTCGGAAGCCTGCGAAGCTATTCTGAATACCTTATCACAGCTCGAAAGTACCTCGTCCCTGGAACAGGTTGGATAGAGTGCTGTGAGCTTGATATCAAACCGAGTTGTGATGACAGCTCAATGCCTGGAGCAGATAGCGAGAGCGAGTTAGACGAAGACGAAATGACTTATCGTCGATGTACAAACCAAGGCGGCTCTACTACTCGGTCGAGAGACAACAACCAGTCTCAGCAGCGCGACTATGCCTTCAAGAGGTGGACTGACTGGTTGCATTATGCATGCGAAAAGCAAGGCAGACCAATAAGAATTGCGAAGAAGGTAAAGAAATGGATGATAGCTGCTGGCTACGTCGATGTCCAAGTGGTCACCACGAAAATACCGATTGGGAGTTGGCCCAAAGACAAGAGACTGAAAGCGATCGGTAGGAATTGGGCGAAACTGCTGTCGGACACCCTACCAGCTGCAAGCTACAAACCTTTTAACGATTCACTCGATTGGAGTAGAGATGAGATCGAGGTGTTCTTAGCCGAGGTGCGACAGAGCTTGAAGGAGCGCAGCATCCACGCCTATATGAAGAACTACACGGTATTTGGCCGAAGACCTTCGGCAGACGAGGAAAGAGCCATGGGCCGAATGGCGCCTCCGCCTCTACCTATGAATAATATTGGACAACAACCAACTCAACAGCCAGCAGTGACTTGAACGATTATTGTTGAGACCTTTGTCAGCGTCTACGCCAGCAAGGAATCTACCAACACTGCTTCAAGCAACCCACGAACAAATCTATGAGCATAGTCCGAGCACACAGAACGACAACATGGCATGGGAAATCCCAAGTCAACATTGGGAGAGATATTGCTGCGAGGTCTACTAGCAGGTATTCCCAAGCAAGCATTCAAGGCCGGTTGAGCATCACGAATTGTGGACAACGTGGTTGGTATTGAGTCGGGATGCATGCGATTCACCTACAACCACGACAAAATACCACCACGCCGAGATACACCGACTCAACCACCTCGTCCAGTTGCGTCTCAACATCGTGAACGAGACTTCAGGCAGCGTCTTCGCAACCAGCCTCGCATGGAAATACAGGTTGTCAAAGAATTATCAGCAGCTACCTTTAGTGTGCCGGAAACTCTGGAGAAAAAGGGTTCAAAATGTTGGTTGAGGGCTCTCGGACAGCCACGAAGAAATGGCCAAGGCATGTCCGCATAAGTAAGACTAGGGGAAAAGCGGGTTCGTGTATGGTAGGTGGCGCTCGACACGATTGATGATCGGATCTCTTCCGAGAAAGACACAGGCGTTGTGGCATGGCTGGTGTAACAGGATACAGTGATACTGCCCGAATCATTCAGCATTAATTCACGCCCACAGTATGCCATTCCAGTACGACTAGCTCTGAGATGTACATCACTTCTCGTATCGCACATCATGGCTACTTAATGTGTTCTGCGGAGGTGTCACGTGAGAACCAAATCCGCAGATTTCTGCCAAGCCTCGCAGCTTCCTTTCCCTGGTCGGGTTTCACGAGATAACGCGGCTGCTTCTTGTCTTTCTTGTATGATCGACCGGCCCCTGAGCACAGCTGGATGCTGATGAACCTAGTCGAGAACTCCAAGAAAGCAACATACATAGGCACGCGAAGTCTTATTGTTGATTGACTGACAGCTGCCTCCTGGTCGGTCCGTCGACAGGATCAACGCATCTTTATTAGACCCAGAGGTTCGATAAGCCGAACCATCATCTTCGAGCCAAGCATCAGGGAAATGCATTACTTCCTATCTTGATGAGTTAGTCCACACGTATCTCCCAACTATCAGCAACGTTGAGTTGAAGTCTTATCTCTTGGCTCCACACATGGAACGCTAGCGCTGCAAGGTTATCCCGTACGATGTACTAATTGATGTTAGATACTCGAAACTTACGTGCAATTACATGTTTCACTTCGAGAAAGTCTGGCCATGACATTGAGAATGTGCCAAAATTACGAGCCTCATACGAAACTGTTGTCTCCTCCGTGTGTATCAACGCTGATAAGCTCTTTCGTTGACTTCCAATCACCGGATGGAGGTCTCAGCCTTGCAGAACCACATGTCTATCTGTCATTCTGTCGTTATCTTCGTGCATTCCACAAACCTTTGAAAGAACCTTGAGACCTGCACAGGATGTCGAGTCAGGCCAATAGCAAGCCCGCTGATCCGTGTTTACCACTGCAGTACGATAACAATGCGCAGAGATGCCCGGAACAGAGATGCGAGTGTCTGTCAGCCCAGAAATGTCCCTGCACGATTGCCAATATCGCAAGGTGTACCAGGACTTCCAGCAAATCGATTCGAGGAGTAGCACGCGGCAACAGGCAATGAGAGCACAAAAGTATTGGAGACATCCCTTCACTGCTTATAGTACCTACTGCCTTGGCCACTGAATATCCTCGAAGCTCAGTCGGTCGTAAAACCACCGTCTCAGTATCAGCAGCAGATGATCGTCTAGACCTTCGAGTGTCTAGCAGATATTACCAGATCAGGCAGTCCGCGGAGCTCAAGGTGACCTAGGTAGGCAGCCTGATCGGACCCCCTGTCAGAGTCGGCTAGCCAGACTATCTGGCCCCAGCTTGCGGACGTCTAAGCTAAGAACTGTCATTGGCTCCGCTCTATCAATATTAGACTTTCTCTCACCCGCGGATCTACATGCGTGTCCAAACCTGGAGTCCAGTATCGTGGTTTTCGTCCCCGGAGAAAGGTGATCAACGTCAGATCTTTGTGTTTCACCTATGGGTAGCACAGACCAGATAGTGATAGATTCAGCTCTATATAGTAGCTCGTTCTGCGCTTGGACTTCGTTGCTCATCGCCTGGTCTCAACACTCTTGAAAGACATACAAAAGCCTGCTAGACAATTCTCGACAAAACCCTGGTCTGGGACTGTACAGCAGTAACGTCAGCCGTCATGTTCAACCCAATGCTTCTATACCAGGCACCGGAGGTGAATCCGGTGAACAGAAAGGCACGAACCATACCAGCCTTGAACCCGATGGACATGTACGGCCGTGTCTGGTTCTTCTCCTGGTTTGGCTTTTTCATCGCTTTCTGGTCTTGGTATGCATTCCCACCGCTTCTTACGGTCACCATAGCCAAAGACCTCAACATGTCAACGGCGGATGTCCTCAACTCCAACATTGTTGCCCTTATCGCAACATTACTTGTTCGTGTCGCTGCTGGACCAGCTTGTGACAAATTTGGACCGAGGTGGACCTTCGCTGGATGCCTGTTCATTGGTGCCGTTCCGACATTCCTCGCAGGTACCTGCTACAGTGTTGGTCAACTCATGGCAGTGCGGTTCTTCGTCGGTATACTGGGAGGCAGCTTCGTACCCTGCCAAGTGTGGTCGACTGGCTTCTTCGACAAGAACATCGTCGGAACATCCAATGCTTTCGTGGCTGGGTTTGGTAACTCAGGAGGTGGCATCGTGAGTATCTCCAGACAGTCCATAGCGTTTGCTGACAAATTCACAGACTTATTTCCTCATGCCAACTATCTTCAACTCGCTCGTCCACGATCAAGGCCTTACACCTCATGTCGCCTGGCGAGTAGCCTTTGTCGTCCCTGGCATCTGCATCGTCCTAACTGCGACTGCTCTGCTCTTGCTCACCCAAGATACTCCAACTGGCAAGTGGTCCGAACGACATCTCGCAACCCAGCAAAATCTTCACGCCCACGGTATTCAAGAGGACATTGTCGATGCTCCACGTGGCATTCTAGCTGAAAAGGAGAGCTCGGGATCTTCTGGCATCTCTACTCCCCAAACTGCGGAGAAGGGAGAGAAGGTCTTCAGGCCCGGTGACCAACAACCATCTAAATTCGCTGATCACGAGGCCCAAATATCTGAGTCATCTATGCTCGAGTCTGCTCGAGGCGAAGTCGTGGTCCAACCGTCCTTCAAGGACATGTTGAAGGTCATCATGACCCCGCAGGTTCTCGTCCTCGGATGTGGTTACTTCAACTCATTCGGTGCCGAACTAGCCATCAACAGTATCCTGGGGAAATACTACCATCACAACTTTCCTTCCCTAAACCAGACAGACTCTGGCCGCTGGGCTGCTATGTTTGGTCTCTTGGTAAGCTCTTGCAATAATTGCACTCTTGAATCGATACTAACTCACATCAGAACATCGCCTTCCGTCCTGCAGGCGGTCTCGTCGCCGACCTTATCTATCGAAAAACCAATACCGTACGGGCTAAGATGCTTTGGCTGGTAAGTTCAGACATGATGTCAAAGCCTGTTCTACAATTCCTAACGTCCTTATCAGATCTTCCTCGCTGTCATCACGGGTGCCTTCCTCATTATCATCGGTGTGACTGATCCAAAGGACAAAAACACTCTTATTGGCCTGATTGCCGGCATGGCATTCTTCATGGAAGCTGGGAACGGCGCTAATTTCGCGTATGTCCCGCACGTCCTCCCTCAGGCCAACGGCATTGTCTCCGGCTTCACTGGCGCGTTCGGTAACTTGGGTGGTGTTGTGTATGCCATTGTGTTCAGGTACAACGGTACGGATTATGCTAAGTCGTTTTGGATTATTGGTATTATGACTATTCTGATGAATCTGCCTGGGCTGTTTATCAAGCCGTTTCCCAAGGGTCAGGTTGGTGGGCATTAGGTCCGAGAATAGAAGGATCAGGATTAGCGCATGGTGTTGAGGCTCCTGCTTTTAGCGTCACGATACCTATCTGAGTTCTAAGGCAATCAATTGTTCGATATAGGATTTTACCCAGTGCACACGTTCAGTCTTTCTCATTACCCCGCGTCTAGCCCTCATCCTATGACGCTCCTCAACCGGTTCCCTTACCGCCATGCCCTCGAATAGTCTGGAGGATAGGTTCGGTACCATTTGTCATGACCGACTCTTCTTACCGCTCTGGTGGCACGAGAAGATAATGAGCCTTGGAAATTGCCGAAATGTCTCTGCCACGAACTAAACTAACGCCCAAGCCTGACCTCACTAATGAGCCTCCTAAACTCAAAGAGACTCACTGGACCGTGGAGGGCTGTAGTGCCATGTACAAGGAAGAAGTCTGTCGGAAAATGGCGCTAGTGCTCAAATCGACGGGCTCACTAGCATTCACAAACCTTCGGTCGAGACCAGCATCATCTCATCTTCACCTGATCTCCTACCTCTCTTCACCATCCAGGCCTTCGTTCAAGGTCCCGTGAGACAAGGAACGTGCCCACCTGGGGTTGATGAGTGCCCCTAGAAACATGCCTGTGAGGACGAAGCATCAATCAAACGACTCGTCGCAAAACTGAAGCACACGACATACACAGCAGCTCTAAAAACTAGATTGATGCATTCGTCTCCGGCTGGAACTGGTATTAGTGAAGTTTCGACTGGCAAGCAGCCTCTTCTCAAACCGGAGCGGTGCATGAAGCACGTGCACAGATTGGCCTCTTCCATCGCCGTAGAGTTCTGGTAGGGTACATCGAGAAGCCATGTAGCGCGGCAGACGGGCTAGTACCAGACGAAGGAGACCAGTATAAAGCTTGATAAGTAAACTCAACGACGAAGACATGCGACTAATCTTGGACGCCACAGTGATCTCATCCTAACGCGCATCTCACAATCTATACAGCTTTCTCGACTGCTTCCGCTACAGCTTTTGCTTCAGGCTCAACACTCGCCTCAATGGCTTCCGTCATCAGCCCACTTACATCCTTCAAGCAGGCTACACAGATGATGGCAACCACCACGAACGGGACGATGCTCGACCACGCGAACTGATACGCTTCAGTGTACACCCATTGGCTTGCACTGACAGCACTTGCAATGATCTCTTCGTTCGCCTCAGGCGCCATTTCCCAGACTTCATATATCCCATACTGGAGAGTGTGCAGCAGATCCGGAACAGAAGATTCTGGCAGGCCTGCGTTCACTGCGGCATTACCCACCCGCGCTGCATAGCTTGATTTCAACTTGCCTAGAATGATCGCGTCCAAACCCGCCGACCCAAACGCGCCACCGATCGCTCGTGCTGAGAAAGCTAGGCCTGTTACTGTGGAGAGATGTTCATGAGGAGCTGACAGTTGGACCACCGCTACCAGTAGCGTCAATGGCCCAGCCTGTCCGACCGCCACGAGGACATTGTACCCTAACTGAGCAGCGTTCAGGTTCGGACTTATCAGCGCATAGCAGATCGCAGATGCCAGGAAGATCGCAAACGTGACAAGCAGTGGTGTCTTGAGATCTTTGTACCTCGTTGCGTACCACGATATCGGAATGCACGCCGCGAGCGTTGTCGCGGAAGAAGAAAGCTGCCTTACTGATATTGCCCAGCTGTTTTTCTCGAAACCCAAGTTGCATGTGAGTTGTGGCACGACAGCGTTGACTGCGCTGTAGAAAACAAAGCCGTCGACTGCAAGTGCAAAAGTGGCGAGCGCGAAATTGCGCGACTTGCAAAAGAGGGTATGCGTAACAATGCCGTCGCTTCTGCCTTTCCGTTCTGTGCTCTGTCAGCTAATCATCCAAGAGGACACCGACCACCGCACTTACCATAGGCACCAAATATAAGGAGTGATACGAGACCTATGCAAAACGGACTCATGACATGAGAATCGGACCAGTCGTATAGGGCGAGTCGATCCAGTGCAAGCAAGGTCAAAGTCGTCCCTAGAATGAACAGGCTAGAACCGACGAAATCGACTGCCCAGAAGCACTTCCAGACGGACAACCGTAGGTGAGTGGACTTCTTCGGTGGATGGTACAACAACAAGAACCCCAGACAGGTCGTACCATGTAAAGCTGCTTGCATCCAAAAGATGTTTCTCCACCCAGATGCGTTCAGGTTGGTGACCTTGCCTGCTCCTAGAGATCCCACAATTCCACCTATACCGCTTCCAACGAAGCCAGCACTGTTTGCAACAGCACGGTATTTCAATGGCAAAATCTCACTGGGAATGGCTTGCACGATCGATATCGTCGAGAGGGTCACGCCAATAAGAACACCACCAAAGATAATCGTTGACATCGAGCCTGCAGTAGCCGAGATGACTGCGCCCACGAAAGCTATCAGCGGCGGTATCGACACCAACCACTTCCGGTCGCGTATGTCGCTGAGTCTTCCCACTACCGGAGTCAGACCGGCCTGGATTAGAAGAGGGCCCTCTGTTCCTTGTCAGCAGCTGATCCTCCTGTTCGTATCAGCAGCAACCGATGCTTACGTATGACCCAAGTGATGGAACCAGACCCAAGACTTGCGGCGATGAATGTTAGATTCTGACCTATGCCAACAACCACGAAGACTTGCGCCAGCTGCGCGAAGCACGTTAAGAGTACCACCCCCCACGACCTCCACGTTAGTCGTACGTGCTCTTCATGATCCGGCTGCTCCTTGTATGGCGGTGGCAGCTCGCTGCTGTCGTCCATAATCACATGCACTGCCCCATTGAGAGAACTGACGCCCTCCTGGTACCCAGCGCTAGTGGAGGTTTCATTGGTATGCATGTTGAAGAACAGCGTTGTGTATCTTAGATGTGGAAGGGGGCAAAATTCGCTTACTGTATGAGGTGACAGGTCACTGAGGGTCATGAAGCAGACTTGAATAGTAAACAAACTATTGTTGCACACAACCCAAATGGTCGCTGCCTATGTAACCTCGCTTGTAACAACGCCGCCGCCGACCGCCTGTCGCACACAGCTCCTAGCACATCAAAGCACTTTCTGGCCCCTCCGGCGTAAGGCCTCCCATACGAGATCCACGTACAAGGCGCGGACGGAGGCACAATAGCTATCAGCCCAAGCACTTGCAGATCATCGGCCATGGAGTATATTGAGCACGCTAACGTAGGGCGTGAGGGCGAAAGCACCAGCGTGATTCTTGACCGCCTTGCTGGGTACGAGTCTGCCTCGCGGTCCTTATCCTGGCGCAAACCTGGACCTGTGCAATGGCTTCGGGGGCCAATTGCCCTGCTCGCAGCAATGGTGGGCCTGTCGAAAGGCAGAAAGCCCCAGCCGGGGATACATCGTTTACTCTACGGGGAGCATACTGCGGTATCACTCAAGGCGGCTTGGCTCGCCGCCTGCCGATCGTCAATCCGATTATGCCATTAAACCCAAGACTTCCGATGATCGCTCCAAACATACTCTCATAGTGTCCCTAAGATCAGTTCCGTGGTGTGCTGCGTGCTGCAAGTTGAGTCAGAAATGCTTCACGACCACAAGAACGGACTGTGCCCGGCTCAACTTCTTGGCATGATAGCTAGGAATGATGGAAACGCTGCAAGGGTCATAACGTAGCATGAACACCTACTCTTTCGGTGTTCTTACAGCTTTGCGATCCCGAACCCATCTCTTCTTTCGACCCCTAGCATGCCCTTTTCAATCTCCTGTAGATTTCTGGCACCGCTCAATGCCATAGTCCGACTCAGCTCCCTCTCCAGCACATCCAACACCATCTTGACACCCCTACTGCCGTCATAAGCAAGTCCCCATAATGCCGGCCGTCCGATCAGACAGAAGTCCGCGCCGAGCGCCAAGCACTTGAAAACGTCGGTCCCTCGAGTGATTCCGCCGTCGACAAGGACCGGTACCCTTCCTTTCACGGCATCTACAACCTCCACTAGCGCCTCAATCGTGCTAGCTACACCGTCAAGCTGGCGTCCACCGTGGTTACTGACGACAATAGCATCCGCACCGTGCTGCACAGCCAGCAGTGCGTCTTCAGACGTCAGCACACCCTTGACCACAACTTTCATCGTGCTCGTCTGCTTCCGCAGCCAAGGTATCGTTTCATGCCATGTCAGGCTTGCATCGTTGAGCACACCTCGACGTCTAGCGGCTTCCTGGATCCGGTCTGCTTCCTCTCGATTCGTGGCCTGCAGGAGTTCCCGGTTCAGACTTGGCTTCTTCGCGCTGTCTGGGTCGTTGTCCTCCAGATTAGACAGCGAGAGCGGCGGAGGAAGGATGAGCTGTTTCTTCCGTTCGTTGATTCTGTTTCCTAGTACTGGGGTATCAACTGTCACCGTCAGAGCCTTGTAGCCAGCTGCCTCAGCGCGTTTGATCAGTTTTGTGCATTTCTCCCGGTTCTGCGAGATGTAGAGCTGGAACCAGAAATGTGCGTCAGGTCCACCTGCGGCCTCGATCACCTCTTCTAGCGGACTCGTCGCATTCGACGACAAGATCATGAATGTGCCTCGGCCCGCTGCTGCGCGTGCCACATCGACCTCGCCTTCGCCGCCGACGAGTTTCTGCATTGCGCTGGGGCTGATGCCGATCGGGAAAGCATATTCCTTGCCGAATAGGGTCGTGGAGGTGTCAATGCTGCTGACGTCTCTCATGTAACGCGGGCGAAGGATCAGCCGGGAGAATGCTTCTGCGTTGCGCTTGCTGGAGATTTGGTCTTCTGCGCCAGAGACGTAATAGTCCCATACTTGCGGCCTGAGCTTTCTTTTGGCGACTGCTTCGAACTCTGCGATGGTGAGGGGCTTCTCGTCTTGAGTCTCTTGCTCGGACTTGGCCATTTTGAGATTGCTGCAGTACCTGAGATTCAGCTATCTAATACGAGTGAGTTCGGTCTTTTTGATTTCAAGCTTGGTGCTACTTGATGCTTCGTCGGCCTACGGGTTCGTGTTCGTGTTATGAGAGCAGCTGTTATCATCAAACATCTGGTAGAGCTCGTCAGGATACACAGACTTTGACAAATATCTAGGATTCGACATCTTAGAAGATAGGTCTCGCACGTCTATGATGATATGGTCTTATCTTTTAGTGTTTTAAAGAAGCTCGAGACCTCTCGGAGGATTGCCGTCCATAAGAGCCTAGGAGAAGTGCATATCGGCAAAGGGAACACTTCGCCGTCACGAGCTAACCGTGCCGGCGTCCGTGGTGGATCCTCCAGTAGGGAATGCCCCCAGCACCAGTCTCGTGGGCTTCAAGAGTTGTCGCTGCTATAACCACGAATTTGTTGCAAGGACGGTGACAGCATGAGTATAAGCCAGCCGATGATCTTGCATCGTGCAACAGGAGAAATTTTCGGTGCGTGCAGCTTGCTGATTGATCGAGCAAAGGAGGCAAGAGGCCTTGAGACTGGGGTTAGGGACTTCTCCTCATCCCTATAACCATGTGCCCGTCCACAGTGCAGAATTCGCTACTGCGTAGAGGCGCTTGGCTATAGACTAGCCTACTATACAGTAGCCTAGGCTATAGAGTAGATTACCGGTATAATAAGCCCGTACTAGTCGTCTATATAGTAGCCGACGCTACTATATAGTAGCCCGTTATTATAACTACTATTATAGTACCGTAAATCGTACCCTAGTCGCTTAGAGTAAAATATATCTATTTTAGCTACTAATCGGCTTATCTTAACTAGGGTATTAACGGCCTCGCTATTCTTAGCGTACCTACTATCTTAGGAACTAGGTAGTAAATATATATTATTGCGTTTTTAGACGTATTAAGATAGCTACGGAATTTATAGATATAAGCGTTACTACGAGCTAAAAGCTATTATATTTAGTGCTATTAAGCTAGCTATATATCCTCTAGAGTATTAATAAGTACGTAGACGTTATAGTTATTATCCTTAGCGTTATTAGTATACTCCTTTAAGTTAGAAACGTTCTTACTATAGTAGAAGACTATATACTTAATATTACGCTTCTTATAACTATAGTTACGACCGTAGGGTATTTACTTATATAAGTACTTAGTAGGGTGCTTTTCTCGCTCGTTAAGATATCTTATAGCTTCGCGAAGGGTTAGAAGTCGCTTATTATTACCTATTATACGTTAAAAGATATTAGCTATACTTAAATTAATAGGCTAGAGGTTACGAAGGCCGTATTACTACTATATAATACTATACTTCGTCTAAAGCTTAAAGCTACTCTCTTAACGTTTAAGTAAGCGTACTAGAATACGCGGATCTATTAAGCTAATCGATCGATCTTACTTTAGTATCTTAAGCGTTATATATTAGCTAGCTTTAAAGTAGAAGATCTTATAGTAAGTAGCGTACTTAGCCTTTATTTACTATCTTATATCGCTAGTAGTAATAAGGGCTTCCTTAATAACTAGAGAGGTTAGATATATCGTTAGCGTTAGCGTTAACTACTAAGCTAATTCTTTATATATTAGTAACGAGTCTTAGCTTATACGGTTATTAAATCCTTTAAATATTAACTCGTCGTCGTCTAGTGCTTTATCCTCGTTAGCTACTACCTAGCCGAATAGAATTAGCTACGACGCTACGATAGTATTAGGTATAGTAAGCGTAGGCGTAATCTACGATACTATAGGCGTAATAACCTACTAGCTATACGCGAATAAGTTATACGAGATACCTACTATACGAGCTTTAGCCTACGATTACTAGAATATTATCGTAAGATTAAAGAGTGCAGCATGAGATGCGGTAGTTGAGAAAGGAAGGTTAGCCGAGGGCAGCCTTACGATGTACTTATAGGACTCGAGTGGTTAACGACTACTCGAGGAGAAGAACAAGAAGATAATATACTCTAACTTTATAATATACGTCCGATACCCGATCGTATTATCTCTTTAGAGCAACCCTAAATATCACTACAATATATCGTTTATATTTAACTTAGTAGCTAAATCTTCTAGGCGTAGCCTTATATTCTTACGCCTATTATAAGAGATAACGTTAATAGCGTTAAAGTTATACCTCTATCGATACTATACTACGTATAGCCTATTCTTAATTAGATTATAGTATAAGGTATTAATTTATAGCGATATCTTAAGCAGCGTAGTATCCTAGTTAATTCGGCTCGTCGTACGTTTCTAGCTACGAATCTTCGTCTTAATAATCCTATTTATATTCTTAACGAAGCTCTATATCGTTAGACGCCTTAGCGTACTATATATAATATATACTTCTATTCTTTATATAGTTATTAGAACCGTAGCCTTAAATTTAGACCTATTATTAAAGTAGAGAAGCTATAATAGCCTAAAGCACTATATTTAATATAATAGTATAGAGGCGACGCTAGCCGTAGTCTTATTAAGCAGTACCTATAGAGTTATATACCTTATAAAGTAGTCCTTAACGATAAGAATCTACTTATATTAGTTAAAGGGCTCGCTACGTATATCGATAAGGTCTATCTAAATACGCTTATTAATTACGTTATCGATAAGAGGTTATAGGGCTAGTATAATAGTCTACCTATGCTTAGAAATACAAGTAAGGTAATTATTAACTAACTACTAAACTTTAGGTCGTAAGATTATAGATACCTATCGCTATAAATACTTAAATACCTTATTACGGCTAGCGTAGCTAAGCCCGTCGTATACTACTTTAATATATTAGAAAACCTTATTATTAAGAATAACTCGAACTTATAGCTAATCTAGCGTATATTTATAGTAGAGCTAAGTATTTACTAGTAGGTAATCTTTTATCTTTTAGCGTATATTTAGGACGAACTTAGTCTTCTTATAAGTTAGCTACTTCTTAAAGTTATCTTTTATAGTATATAATAGACGTTTAAGTAAGAAGTATACCTCCTTAATAAGCCGAGAGCGTATAAATCTAAAGCTAGAGTCGTTAATAACCTCTTATTAAAAGGCTACTTTAAAGAGGGTTATTATATTAACGTCTTCGATAAAAGTAGTAGTATTAATTATACTAGCTTAGAAACTATCGTTAAGACGCTCGCTAGGCGCTTAGCTAATAGGAGGGTCCTTATCGTTAATTTAGCCTTAAGTAAGAACGTCTATCGAGTATAAAAGTATATATTAAATTATAGTTACGTCTATTTTCTAAGACTACGATTTTATTACTAAGTATTACTAGAGTATATATGTATATATAAGAGAGAGAGAGATAGCTACTAGCGGTAGGTAAGGTATTAGCCTAGTAGAAGAGGCTTATAATTACTTAATCGATATTAAAATATAATCTATTAGCTCTTCTAGGCCTAGTCGCCTCTACTTAACTAGGTATATTCCTATAGATAGCGGCGCGCTTATCGTCGTAGCTAAAGGTATCTAAGATAGAAGATTATTATCTTAGACTTATCGCTAGATATAGGAAGCTATTAATATTTTATCGTAGTAAGTATCGTTAAGCTATAGAGCTTAGTCTTATACCTTTACTAGTCGCTAATTACTAGTTCTAACTACTATATCCTTCTCTTAAGCTTCGTATAATATCTCTATACCCTTTTATATCGACCGTAAGAAGTTATAGTAGTTATAGTTAATATAGGTAATATAGATAATAATAGTAGCGAGTAGCGAGAGGATAACGATAAGGTTATAAGGTGGTTTATAGGTTATAACGTTAAATAATAAGGTTTTATATTATTATACCCCTATAACGCTAACTTAACGCGGCTAGTTTAGTATAACACGTATAATTACGCAAACAATACGATAAATTACCATTATTACATAATCTTAGCAGTGGCGGGCGCCTCTGCGCAGCCGCTTTTCTGCACTATGGCCGGGAACAACCACGCTTATCCTATGCGGAGGCGCCATGGCAAGTACCAACAAGACTGCCGAAAGACTACAAGATAGCTGGAAGTTGCTATAACCCAAATACATTAATTAGCCAAGACTCTTGATCCTCTACCACAATGACAGACGAGCTCATCCGGCCCGATAGGTCATTGGCCGGTAAAGTCGCAATCATCACGGGAGCGGGAGCGTTAGGAGATGGCATAGGCAACGCCAGAGCTGCAGCTATCCTTATGGCAGAAGATGGCTGCAGTATTGTCTGTGTGGATCGAGATGAGGGGCTTGCTAAGCGGACGGTTGAGATGGTCTTGGCTGAAGGTAAGGGCAAAGCTATCGCAGTCCAAGCGGATGTCACGTCGCTCGCAGACTGTGAGCGGATAGTGAAGACCGCTGTGGACACTTATGGAAGGCTCGATATTCTGTTCAACTGCGTCGGTGTGGGAGGCGCTTCGGGTACAGCTGTTGAAGTCGACATGGCGGAGTGGGCGAAGGGACTCGAGATCAACATCAGCACGATGGTGAATATGTCGAAGTTTGCTATCCCGGAAATGGTCAAGAACGATGCAGGGCGCGGATATCGAGGTAGTATTATCAACATGGGGAGTGTGGCTGGTATCAAGGGCGGTACTCCCCACTTGCTCTATCCTACGACGAAGGGTGCCGTGGTCAACATGACCAGAGCTATGGCACATCAGCATGCTTCAGATGGTATCCGAGTCAACTGTGTGTGCCCTGGGTAAGTCGGCCTCTGTTGTTTCTGTTGCCGTCACTAACGCTAAGCAGAATGGTCTATACACCTGTGGGTCAAGTCAGCTGTGCACAGGAGACTGCTAACACGCTTTAGATGATGTATGGTGGTGGCATGACGCCCGAGGCAAGAGAGTCCAGGAAAAACAGAAGCTTGTTGAAAACAGAAGGATCGGGATGGGATGTTGGGGCGGCGGTCAGATGGCTAGCATCCGAAGAAAGCAGATGGGTCACTGGTCTTATCCTACCCATCGACGCTGGCGTCACAGCAGCTGTCGGTACAGACATTCCCAAGACAGCCCACGTGAATGCGCCAAGATAGAATCGCTTGTATGAGGATGCTTTTCTAGGTCCACGAGTTTTGGTGTATAGCGCTAGGGAGTTCTCATGGGATGTGTTCTCCGACTACCAGAACGCAATACGGCAGATCGCGTGAAGAATACAGACTAGGACTTAGGGTTCAGTCCCAGCGGGTTGTCGGCGGTCTGCTCCTGTCCCCCAATAGGCTCTTTCATACGCTGTCCTTCTGCCTCTTGCTGCTTCGCTGGTCCACCTTCTTGATTGCCGTATCCGACACCCAGGGTCTTGCCAAACGCTTCGCCACTTCTCATGATACCGCCAACTACAGGGTCAAGAAGGCCGCCCACAGGTTTGCCAATGGTCTCTAGACCTTTGCCAGTGTACTGGCCAAGCGGGTTAAGCTGGCCCTGTACCCAGTCGCCTGCGCTATTTCCCATCCCCTCTGGCTTCGAGTACCAGCCTATGACATCATCAGCCTGCTTCAGGACGTCGAGGCCCTAAGACCTGGAAACATACTGCCTCCTTCTTTGGCCTGCTCTTGCTGATCCTCTCCTTGTTCTTGCGGTTGCTCTTCCTTGTCTGCCATGTCTGATGTTTCCCGTTCGCTGTTGTCTTCGAGATTAATGCGCTGTTCTGCTGTATCAGTCATTCTAAGTGTTGCCGATCTCGCAAAGAGCGTTTAATGGATTTAACAGTCCGTCAGGCACGACATCATAGCATTGCGTTGTCGCACGTGCAAGAGCAGGGATCATGCTGAACCGACTGGTGACCTTGTTCAGCAGCCCAGTTTTGGGGCAACTCAGGTGACGTCGCAGTTGGTGGGGGATTGCTCCTTAGAATGGTCCCCTGATACGGTCAATTGATCGTGCCATGAACGCATTCGGATCTCGTCCTCGCCTTTCAGTCGCAAGGGGTTTCTTCTTACGACGAGTAAGTTGCTGCTAGTATCCTCGTTGGCATCATCATATCGCACCTCCAACTAGCTGAGCACTTGGATGTATATGACGAGGAACTTCACTGGTCCCTCGAACCGCCGTCCCTAGCCCGATTTACGCCTATGTATATCCAGGTAGGTAATGGTTACTATGCCCCTTAGAAGGCTCACCTTCTATTGTTGTCTCCAGTCTCGCAACGTCCCCTCAATGAAGCATCATGAATTTGCCCGCGCTCCATGGTTACTGAATGAAGATGCGTAAAGAAGGCTATCCGAAGCCATGCGTGAATAGAAGCAATTCGGACCAACGAGTGTGGCCATGAGAACCCACTTTCTCAGCGAGTCCTGGCGACTTCGCTTGGTTGTATTCCCTGCACACTGATACAACCCTAGCTAGTCGAATCGAAAACTGCTAAAGGACCAGACACGTCTTTATGCAGTTGTTTGCGTCGCAGGCCGTGTAACCTTTGTTTTGGTGCTATTCGAGTCAAATAGCAGTCACAAAGCAACCACGCTACAATGACACCGAGGCGGCTGTGACAAGGTTCTAATACTGTGCTATTCCACGAATTGGACTCTGATTTTGGGCGACAGTGTGCACATTCTCAGACCCGAAACCGAAGCATCGACCTTCATCTTTACATTTGCATACAACTGCCATCGTCGATAGACCCTTTTTTCTTAGGTACGTAAGCCATATCCTGCCTAGATAGACCGCACTACCTGCAACCAGAGACCATGCACCTTTCCAAGACTGCTGTTTTATTTCGCACTGACCTGCTCCGGTCTAGTTGCCGCAGATTGCTACAGCGACCACGACTGGACGATATCTTTACTTAATCGTTATCCTTCGGGCCACCGGGCAGCCATGTCTAGAGATGGCGATAAGCATGACTTGACCAAAGCTCAATGCCTCGTCCAGAAGAATCACACGTGCAAGCCGTGCAGCACATCGAACCTGACCGGATTGCCATTCCCAATAAATTCGGCTCGTGCAAACTGTACTGGAAATGCGGGACGACCACGACGGTCAAAACGGACGACAGATCGGCCTCCGGGACGATTGTCTATCAGGTCGATTCTGTGCGAACCGTTGCAGCTATAAAGTGTGGAGCTTGATGCCAACTACGGCGCTCTACACAACATGACAAGGGGGTGCCTTCAGAACGCTCAAGTCAAGCTGTTCTTGGAAACGAAGGGGGTTTGCGCACTAAGAAGCAGCAGTAAAAAGCTTCAAGGAAAGTGCGGTACCCCAGCTCGAGCCAATTGTGTGTGCTCGAGGACTGGTACAGTATTGAAGAGCTAGCCGGAAAACATGTTAGGCGTGTTTGCATTTGACTGCTCTCCTGCATGTCGCTCTATGTTGTGCTATTGACATGGTCCGTGAATGAAATGTACCCTGATCCCGCTGACGGAGTTCATAGGTTGCGTTGCACTTAGAACAATTTCACTGTACCCAGCCAATAAACCCCCTCTCACAAATCAGCTAGTTGGTGCCACTTGACCAGATATCAACCTGAACCTGGCGTGGATCTATCAGGACGAAACTCAGAACGATCTTGTAGTCTAGGGAATGCCGCTGGCGACATCCGGGACAACGCCCATGAGCTCGTGTCAAGTGGTGTTCGTATTTCTTTGCATTCTCATTTTCGTTATTTCTACTTCCAATCATGAAATCGTGCGCCCCAAGATCATCAGATTGTCACCATTTGTTTCACTTCGACGTCATTAACGACGGTGAGTATGGTGACAGGACTCAGCCTACGAACGAGAAGCAGCAGTCGGGTTTCACGTCCGTTTGCTGGCGTTTTCAGGAACCTATATAAGCGGCCTTCCAGCCCTGTTCCTTTCCACAAGATTCTCATCATCTAACCACCATCTTTCGATCTCTCCACAGGCGAATCCCTCAACATAAACATATTTCTTTCAGAAGCGCACATCGCTGACACCTCAATCAAACAAGTCGGATAGGAGGGATGCGTGACTCCTCGTTCTTTTCGATTGCGCTAATATGCGCCCTTGCGACCTCCTCACAGTCCGTACCCAGTGCAGTCTGTCCACGGACCAATGGCTCCAAGGTCATGGTGACCAGTGGATCGACCGAGTATGTGATGCCAGTTCCTGCAAACAAGATCCAGTTCAGTGTCATTGGCCCCGATCAGCAGCTCGGATGCATACAGCTTAGGGGCAAATATTCGATGTGCCTACCTTGCAACTTCCCAGTGAACAAGATAGAGGTCACACGTGAAGCTGGTATATGTTCATTCAACATCTCTGGCCGTACAGACCTTCTCTACAATAAACACGGAGACGGCCCTCTTACAGTCTTACCACCAGCTCAGATCTTTGATGTCGAGTGTGGATTGCTTGCGCAAGTTGAGCCTTCTTCTCTATGAAAGCCTCCCACCGTGGTGTCCACCAGAGACAACAAGCCCACCACTCATGCGAGCCTAGCTCAAGACAACATCGTCACCGGGCTGCTTTAGGTGTGAGCACAAGAATCAAGCGCTGACCTCGCGTCTTCTCCTTCAACAACACTGACCGTGGAGCTATTAAGACTCCTTCTCAAGTTCAAATCTCCGAGGATAAGAAAGAGGACGAGGGCTCATAGGTGATTGCTACCGTACGGTTCCCTCTATCAAATATAGCAGGGATGCAACATAGGACCACTTAAGGTCTTTGCTGAGCACATCTGGGTGACTGGACGGAGAAAGGAGAACACGCCCAGTTCAGCTGGTGTTCATTCGCTAACATGACGAGCGTCACTGGTCCCATGCTTTTGTCGTGAGATAAGCAGCGATTGGGCTAGGGTTGCTCGGGGTTTTGTGATGGTACATCGACGCTTATGTACACGTCCTGACAATTTTATCAACCATTCCTAAGAATCCTGGACCTTTCCTCTTGATGACGAGGCCGAGTGACCAGTGTTGCTAACAGCAATGCAGCGCTGTGTCTGGAGGCGTGGCGCAAGAGGTAACGTTAATCGCACGGCTGAAAGGAACGACTGTAGTCATGCTGCTCAAGGGATCCCCACGTTCAGCGATGTCCTGCAGTGTTTAGTCTCTCAACTAATCCCACGATTACGGAACTAGCTCGGTTCGACGGAGCTTAGTTGGGAGCGAAGCGTGCTTGATCGACGTCACTCCGCTCGCGCTTGCTCGATCTGCAATTCCTTGCAGCAAAAAATGGTTCCGAGATCGTTCTTGGCACCTTAATCTGCCGTGCTTGCTGTCATGAGGTCACCATTGCTTGAGTTAACCTTCACCGGACGGAACCTTCAACCCTTGCTCCATGCCTGAGTAATGAAACTCTCCACCTTGGAGTGCAATAAGTTCAGGATAATGCTGCGACTGCGTCAAGTTCCTCCCTACCTAGGGGGCAGCGATATAGACGACTACCGGGACCAGCCTACACATCGTCCATCATGTCATTTGCCGGCAGAGGCAAAAGTCCCAACCGGACATCCTCCGACCGTACTTTAGACGGCGACCACGAGCACCAGAATGAGAAATCAGAGGCTGGTGAAAACGGTGGTTCTGGGCAAGAAGATGAGGAACAACAAGGCCCCCCCAAGCCGGTCGGTTTCTGGGACTCAAGATTGCACAAGACGCGCGTTGAGGTAGCGAAGAAATGGATATTAATGAGTAAGTCGCTACCTAGGGGTACCCGGTAGCTAGACTGACTCGTTGCAGCGTTACTCCTCATGGCTTTCATCCTTGCCGTTCTCGCAATATATTGGGCTGTGCTGTTTAAGGTAGAGGAGAACATGTCTGCGCTCTCCACGATAGTGGTCGATTTCGACGGGCAATCGGCGCCTTACCAAGACGTGCTGCCCCTCGTTGGGCCAGCCATGACTCAGGCAGCTCAGCAAATACGCCAGCCCGTCGGAACCCTTGGCTGGGAAGTCAGGTCTCCTGCCGATTTCAACTACGATCCCATTGCTGTACGGCAATATGTCTATGACCAGCATGCTTGGGCGGCAGTCATCATTAACAACAATGCAACGGCGCTCCTTCGTCAGGCAGTGCAGACTGGAAACGCGTCGTATGACCCCATGGGCGCGGCGCAGCTGATCTACGTCCAAGCTCGCGACTCAACGACTTACGCCAACTACATCCTGCCACAACTTCAACAATTCCAGACACAAGTCACATCCACCTTTGGCCAGCAGTGGGTTGCCCGAGTCATCTCTAATAACACTTTCGATCCAGCGACATACGCAAATGCGCCGCAAGCTCTATCACCCGCAATTGGCTTTTCGACCTTCAACTTGCGCCCCTTCGGGCCAGCGGCCGCTACACCAGCTGTCACTATAGGGCTCATCTACCTCATCATTCTTGCCTTCTTTAGTTTCAGCTTCTACCTTCCTATATACAGCCAATTCATCATTCCCAAAGGTCATCCACCAATGCACTTCTGGGAACTGATGATATGGCGCCTGGGGATGGTGCTGCTGACCTACTTCTTCCTTAGCCTTGCATACTCGCTCGTATCGTTGGCATTTCTGATACCGTTCAGCAATACGTATCCCACCCCTGATACCTCGGTGGTCAGCCATGCTGATGCCTATGGTAAAGCCACATTTGTGGTTTACTGGATGGTGAACTGGGTCGGCATGGCGGCTCTCGGTCTAGCGTCAGAAAATGTTACGATGGTGATCGGCCAGCCATGGACAGGTATGTTCTCACCAAAGCATGGTATTGCTCCGCCATTATATCTTATCGCTAACGTTTTTCAGCTCTCTGGCTAATCTTTTGGGTCATCACAAATGTCAGCACTTCGTTCTACGCTCTCCCTCTCGAACCCGGCTTCTTCAAATGGGGCTATGGATGGCCATTGTACAATATAGTTGAAGCATCGAGAACGATCATATTTGATACGCATTCTGTGATTGGTCGGAATTTCGGGGTTCTGTTTGCGTGGACCGCGCTTAATATTCTGTTGTTTTTCCCTGCGGCAGTCTTCTTCAGGTGGAAGAACACGAAGGAGCAGATGAAGCAGGTGCCAAGGAGCCATTTGCAGTGGTTGCTTGATGGGTAAAGGTGTGTGCAGGAGGATTGGTTGTAGAATTGCCTAGACATATTGTATAGATACAAATCTTCTTCTATGACCCAACCTGGGTCCCAGTGTTGCTGTTAAACCCTCGATACGACACAGTTTACGGTAAGCACTCCTTCAGATGTTGCGCTAATGGCCTTACTGAGCTCCTGAACAACACCTACCTCGGCAAGTGGCCATTCAAGTGATCTGCACTGGAACGCGTAGTGAGCATCAGCGTTCGTAAGATGACAAGAGAATGATTGTTTCGCATCACGCGCTTAGCCTCGAACACGCATGGACAGGTCGCTGGCGACCTTACTGAGGTCGCTTCAAACGTCTCGCAATACTGAGGATGCAGCACGGCTCCTTCCCTCGGCGACCGGACTGTTGTCGCGACTGTCCAATCCTCTGAATATCACCCTTCTCGCATCGCAATTGCTCGCTAGTTCTTCACTCTATCCTCGACCAGTCAATCTTACGGCTTGCCGCGGTGTATTTAGTGTTTTTTACACCGCAGCTTTGCGGTGTGCCGAAAACGACATCAACACCGAAAAGGCACAACATGACCGAAGCGATCTATCATTACCTGAGTGGACCGCGGCTGTCGTTCGTGGCGCCAACGGCGATTCACCCAGATGGAGACACCTGTTGTTGCTAGGTGGTATTCTGTTGGGCTTCGAAGCTCCAGGCCACTCGCGCCTCCCGAGTGACCTGCGACACAAGATTGAGGTCGCGTTAGCGACTGCGACACACCTAGCACTACAAGAGAAGGACGCGAACGACGCAAACAGCCAGCTATGCATAGTCTTTGTGCTGAATACAATCTTCCCCTTACTGTCAGATCAGGCGCGTGCGCAAATCTCGTACGATCTACTGTTGCCGATTTTAGTCGAAGCAACCTACTTCTCGCCAGAAGGTCTCGAGCACGGGTACTGGCTAGGGACAATAGATGCAGACGTTCGACAAGTCTCCCCTACACACTTTCACTGGGACGCCAAGTCCATTTCAGCTGGTCGAGTGCGCGGGATCAAGTCGAGGGTGCTTGTGTCTGCTCTCGGTCCCCTCGCACGACTGATAGCACATTCAGTGGAAAGTGTGCATGAACCTGGCCTGCTTGTTGCTGTACTGGCCAGGCTGGCCGAGTTCAGCCGGAACATTGCTCTGTCGTGGAGGCAGAATAAGCTTTCCGAAATTGAGGTCAGCGAGGAAGGCGATTTCCTAGACGACACTACCAGAAGAATTACCCTTCCCGAACTACTGCAGCTGCTCAGAAACATCATGTTCTCGATTGTGATATGCCTTCGGGCCATTGTTGGGAGAGCCTTGCTAGATGCCACGCTCTCTTCCGATGCCAAAGCACCAACACTTGCCATCCAGACGTTGCATATTCTTCGCGACCTGTACTTCATATCACACAGATTCGGCCAGCACTCGTCATCTCAGTACATGTTTGTCAACTACACCTCAATAGACATCCTCAACCAATTTGCACCCCAGGCCGAGTCCTTTCTGTCTTCTGTTCGCTCCAAGCAAACTGGAATCATCCCTGTTCACCCTCTGGATCGCCTTAACGACCTCTTCTTCCTCAACACCGCAGAGCACTTCACCTTAACACTACAACCTCAAGCGACTGAAGAGCTACTTGTCAAGACTGCAATGCCATACATAACCACAAATGGTGATCGTAGACTTAACGAGCTTTACGAGGCCGCTCACAGCGTCCTCCTGGCGGTTTTCGCAGCACCTCGGAACGGCGCAGTTTCGGCACAGCATATACCCTTCTATGTCGAGGCTCTCCTTCACAGCTTTCCTGCAAGTCTGACACCACGACAATTTCGGCTAGCCATGAAATCACTTCTTCAAGTCTCGGCACCTCCGTCGCCAGTTGCAGCTTCTATGCCACAGCTACAGGAGGTAGTAATGGACATGCTCAGGTCTCGGCTTCCACATGCTCCTGAGATGCTCCTGCCACCATCAGATCCCGCCTTGTCGGAAAGTGCCACACGGGTATCTGAAAAATCTGTCCTGCTTTTGTCCATCATCGAAAACCTTAGCTTGTTGCCAGTGTTTTTGCTGGAGGAGTGGCTTGTGATTGCAGCCGAGTCCTTGCAAACGCTGGCGGACCCTCTGCAGAAAAATGAATGCCAGAAGAGGTTTTGGGAGGTGCTGAGTAGTGGGGAGATGGATGTAGAAAGAGCGGCTCTTTGTGTCACTTGGTGGACTAGCCGCGGTGGAAGGGAGCTCGTACTGTACGGGGACGAAGTGCCCGAACAAATGCATCAAATGAGCGGCGGTCTGCCAGTAGAAAGCAAGATCTGAAACGGCTAATTTTATTCCTTGGAATACAGCGGCGAGTATTGGTCTATGTTGACGTCGGTTTGAACTACGCCAGAAGCTAGCATCTGCAGCAATGTGTCCCAGTCACCTCGAGGGGCTGCTTACCAGATACGCTTACAGATAGAAGCATGCAAGCCCCGAAGACCCTGCTGAGCTTGGAGAGGGGAGGATATCATTCGCCAGACCCTTCGTAAGAATAGTCACCTTCACAAGAGCCAGGACGAAAATACCTGCGAGTCCGACAGAGAGCCTGTGGGCGTGTTCGGAGTTGCAGGGCACATTGCTGCAGGAGGGGTCAAAGAGTTTGAAGGCCGAGTGTGTGAGGTGTAGCCGGAAATCGACGTGCAGTGGTTCCAAAGATAAGACGAGTGTGGTGCCTCTACAACGACGAGCACCGTGAAGCGATGGAAGCTGACTCGAAGGGTGTGGTGGTCAATACAAAAAAGAGTAGCATGATGGAAGGGCGTTTCGCCAATCCTCGGTCGCGACCTATATTGGAAATGTCGAATACAAGTGCGTTGGACCAGATGTATAGCTATGATTATTGTAAAGAGCAGTCGGCCACAGAGTGCATTTTCAGGCACATGCTCTCAATTGATCGACCTTGCTGCTATAAGCTCAATCTCGTGCTTACTTAGAGCGGCAACATTGGTCGATCGCAGGGCGTGTCTTCAATCTTTATACACGTGACTCTGGTAGTGACAAGATCCATGTACTACTCCACGGGTGGAGACTTGTCCCGACAATCTACCTGTTTGGCAGTGTGCCATGCGGATGGACTTGACACCCCAACACCACGAAAATCATCTCGTTATACTGGCGCTCTCAGGAAGTGTTCGTAAGCATTAGCGTGCTACATAGGTATTGATCGTTAACCATTCAACCAATTGAATAAGGTATGGTCGTGCTAACATGGAGTCAGCCTCGTTTATGTGGAGTCAGTATCATAAGGCATACTCTTCGATTGGTTGAAATATCATAAGTACGCT
>NMUC01000028.1:0-272996 GCA_002319055.1 Knufia petricola | reverse complement strand
ATTGATGGGCTGTTCGAAGATGGTGGTGGGGGAGGTGGAGGTGGTGGTGCGAGCGAGGGCGCGCTTGCTGTCGGTAGTAATGGCGCTGATGGTGGTGGTGGTGGTGGTGGTGCTGGTGGTGGCTGTCCACTTGCTTTCCTTGCCATTGGAGGAGGCGGTGGAGGCTTCCCCATTGCTATATTGCTCAAACCTGGTTTTGGAGCTGGCCTCGGAGGCGGTTTCTTGAGATTTGCCAACGGACTAGGGAGTGCCGGTGCAGCGCCTGGGGGTGGAGGGGGAGCAGCCGCAGGAGGCGGACGAGGCGCCGAGGGCCGGCTCGTCTCTGAATCTAAATGTCCTCGAGAAGAATCGCCATCGGCACCCGTAGCAATTCCACCCCTTGTCTTCTTTAGCTTTGGCATGCCCGCGGCGAACAGGCCGCCCAGCTGTGGTGCTGACTCCATTGCAGCGGCCCCCGATCCCCCGGCGCCGCCCGTGTCACTGTTGCTCCTGTTTCGGTTCGCAGACGGCCGAGGAGGCGCGAGTCCTGGCACTGGCGGGGCGCCTGCTGCTGGTGCTCCTCCTCCTGATCCTGCGCTCTTGTCGACGATGGGCGCGGATCTGTCGTTGGTCTGGACCGATTTCAACTTCCTTCCTTTGCCGATATCAGATAGTAATGCTCCCTGTCCACAGTTGTCAGCCTAGTCTTCTTCCTGTTGCTTTGCCCACCCATCGATCGCATCTTGTCTTCTGATGGTCGGCTAGCTTGGGATACGTACTCGGTCTTTCGCGACCGATACTGGAGGCTTCGCGGGTAAACTGCTTCCACCTGGCATCGGCGGCGGTGGTGGGGGACCTCCTCCTGCTCCTGGCATTGGAGGAGGAGGAGGCGGCGGCGGAGGTGGCGGTCCCGCCATGGTCTATGTGTTTGCTACTCGTGGTGCTACTGGGTGTACCGGTGGTACCGCTCTCTGCTGGTCGATCGGGCAGCAGAACCTGGTGAGACGACCGTGTCGCGTCGAGGTCTTGAGAGGGCGGTTCGGTGGCAGAGGGCGTCACAATAGCAGATTCTGTGCTTCGAGATGTCGTGTATCTGTCTGGCACTACTCTACGTTAAGTGGTGGTGCAGTCCGTGAAGCGACATTGTTCGGGAGCCGCCTTCGTCATAAGCATGGCGGAGCTAGTTAGGCGAGGGCATTTCGGGGAAGCCCATCAACACAGCCAGGCACCAAAAGTAGGGCACGCCACACGTCCTCGAGTGAGATCACGGCTTCATGAGTCTGCCAATGCAAACACGCACAATCGTGAGAGATCAATCTATTTGGTGACTCGGATAACGAGATCCCCCAGGCGTTACGGCGTTACTATCGTGACACAGCCATCCATTGCAAAAGACTATTGACCAACTCCCACCAAGCTAACCCTCATCATGAGTGCAAACAGCAGAACCATTCTTTTCAAGGCAAATCATTCCTTTGCATGAGCATAATTGAAGCCGGCTGTGGCAGCGGACTCGGTACCTAACCACTGCCACAAGAGCGTTCGATGGCTTTCGGATAGATCTGCCTGAGACCTGCCACTGTCCGAAACATGCGCGGACTCGCTTTCTAGCCCCCCAATCCTACCAAGCGCGCTCCACCACTGCGGGTGTCGAACTTTAGTTGTGGCCGGCCTTGCGGAGGGAGTTGCTGAGCCATTCGAGACCTTCGTAGAGACCGTCACCAGAAGTGGCGCAAGTAGATTGGATGTACTGCGGCAGGAATTAGCAAGAGCTGTCACTTGGACCTCACAGTCATGCTTACCCAGGCTCTTTGTCGGAGAGAGTGCAAGCCAAGCTTGTCGGTGATTTCGGCAGCATTCATGGCGTTCTGCGACAGTCAGTATAGGGTCAGTCTTGCCGATTGGGTGGCACATACTGGAAGATCCTGCTTGTTGGCGAAGACCAGGAGGAGAGCATCACGGAGTTCGTCCTCGTTCAACATGCGCTGCAACTCTTCCCTGGCCTCGACAACACGGTCTCTGTCGTTGGAGTCGACAACGAAGATGATACCTTGAGTGTTCTGGAAGTAGTGCCTCCACAGAGGACGGATCTTGTCCTGTCCACCAACATCCCACACGGTGAACTGAATGTTCTTGTACTCGACTGTCTCGACGTTGAAGCCTGGTAGAGGGTCAGCTACTGGATCAGGCCGTTATTTGCGCTCGTTCGTACCGATTGTGGGGATGGTAGTACTGTTTTCTCGTCAGTGATTGTTGCCATCGACCTCTCGGGGTACATACACAATCTCACCAAGCTTGAGCTTGTACAGAATGGTCGTCTTTCCGGCGGCATCAAGACCAACCATCAAAATTCTCATCTCCTTCTTTCCCCATAATCGGTCGAACAGTTTCGAGAATGTAAGACCCATCTTGGCGGTGGTTTATCTGGACTTTCTACTAATAGAGAAGGCGGTCTGAGAAGGATTCCGTCAGCACAAGTATTCATCAGTCGAGTCGCTGGCCGATGCAAGATTCGTGCCTGAAGCAGAAATAGCCATGTGAGTCGATCTGATGGTGTTTTGTAGGACAATGGACAGGGTGCTCGTGGTGATATTCTATGGCCACTTTGTCCTTGTGCCCGGGCTAGGGCAGGCAACTGGAATAAAGGAATCCTTACCGGAGCTAGTCGGCGACCGCGGGACGTGAGAGACGGAAGAGGTAATCAAAAGTAACCTCGAACGATATGAGTGATCCGTGGTCCTTTCGAGTAGAGATGGGATGTCAAAGTGGATTCCAGGTCGAGGGTAAGGACGCAGTCGCAGTTGAACAACGGTGTTGGAAAGATCTCAGCGGCGAGCGGCCCACACTAAACCGAGTTCGAGCAAGTTGAGTGCGCTCGACCACAAACGACTGCCACACAGCAGTTCCACCCGATCTTGCCGACCCAACTTCACAACAATCGCAGGCTCTACGTAATGCTACTACGACAGTGTCTAGCAACGCCCATTTACTGCAGCATCCTTCAGGCTTGCACTGTGGCTGTTCGCCGTCCATTCTACGTTGACCCCCACTTCTCACAGCATAAGAAATGTCTACATCGACAAAATGACGCTATCTCCGTTTGCTCATAGTCCCTCATTCGTGAACTCGTGTGACCTCCTTGGACCCCACCCTTCTATACAGATCCACTGCTCGTCGGTTTCGTCTCGAGACTTCGAGTAAGAGCCTGTAGGTGCATCTTCACTGACCCCGATCAGACTATCCTGTCAGGCCTCAGCTGTGACTTCAAGACACCAGCGTCGCCCGTGCTTGGCAACCCACGAATCACGGTTACTGTCATGATAATTTGGTCGCAAAAGAGCTTCTGATGGTATCTCACGTCGCATTCGCTACGCGAGATTGGAGTTGATATTGTCCTAGCTGAGTCGATCTACGAGTGATGTTGCGCCTACTCCCGAACACGCTCAACAACTTGAATACGTCTGCATTGTGACGACTCTGCAGGCCACATGTGTTTCGCTCCCTCCGAAAAAATACCATTTTGCAACCCCAGAATCGACATTGTGTGGCCGTGAAACACTGGCCTGAGTACCAGCATCACCGAGGACAAAGCCGAAGCTCTTGTGGGAAATGACTTTTCTACCAACCGCACGCAACGCGAGGATGGGACCACGGATGCTGGCTGGTACCGCCTGATAGTCTGAACAGTCCATGATCTACTGTTGGCTTTCAACCCTCACTTTCGTCCATGGAGTAGTCGGGCCCACTCGATGTTGCTCCTAGTGAGCTCAAGATTGACTTTCCACGTTCCTCAAGACTAGCAAGCTCGATCTTGTACCGCTCCCTTGTTCTGGCAGATTGGCACTCCTTCCATATCTCTATCAACTCTGATGCCTGATTGACGGAGTCCATAATGTATTCTTGAGCAGTGTAAACATCATACGCCTGAACTGCATTTTTCGCCATCCTTCTATTGTAAGCAAAGCTCGTCCCCTGCAGATGCGAAGGGAGATTGACCTCGCTTTCGTCCACGGGCGGCATGGCCATGATGTAATCCTCAGCCTCTTGCCAGAGCGGGAACATGTCTCTGGGAGGGTCTGTGCTGCCCTCTATCTCGCCAACCAGAGCTGACACATCCGATTTATTGCCCTCGAAGCCTATAGAGCGGCACCGAAATATGCGGCATCCCTTCAGCCGGTAAGACTCCAGGCACTGGATGGCTGACGCGTCATAGTTCTCAAGAAGACTTCTCGTAGGCTTGGGCAAGAGCTTGAACAGCACGTTCTTCCCCCGAACAAGTGGATGGATAGCCCTGCAAGCGATGAATAGCTCCTCTGCTAGCGAGTGTCCGACCACCAGTTCGACATTCTGGACACGAGACAGACCATCATAGTGTCTCACGAAACGATCCGTGAGGTGGCATGAACGGACGTGTGGCTGTGATAAGGACAACAGATTGTAGTCTCCAGCAGGCATATCGTCAGCGTTACAGTGAAGTTCAATACCGGCACCGAGGACATAACAGGAGTGGTAGTGTGGTAAAACGGACTGACAGACGATGCGTAGAGTGTTCTCTCCGTACAAGATCGGCCATGCTTCGTCGTGCAACAATTGGCAAGTTGCTAGGAGCTGAGCGGAGAGCTCGACAATTGGGACGGAGCCGTCAGCAGTATCAGGGTCGGGACTGTTTTCAACGTCGAGAGGCTTCAGGTATCCAGGGTGCTTGAGCAGTAGCCTCAGGACTCTGAGGAGAAGCTCGGGAGGAAGATGTACCAATCGAGACGCGGCTTGAGTGATGCGTGGCTGCGTGAAACGAGATGAAGAATCCATTTCCTCACTACGTCTTGCTCGACTCTTCCGGTGAATATGTTCGAGGTACTGTTACGCTCGACGTTTCTGAAGTCATGTTGATAGGGCGTTCTATCAGTTCTTGCGCATACACCTGTGCTGAATGTACCTGCTATCAATGTACAATAGAGTCTACATAGATGCAAGAAACATGGCTGCTTCCGCTCTCATTCGCGTTAGTCAAGTGTCGAGCAGCTGATCGCGCGGAACATAGCTTCCGACCTTTTGTTCTGGACTACCACTTACATTCTAGAGCTTAACATACTCGCCACTGTTTGCGCAGGGTTACCCTGAGATGTCTCGTTTGACGGGAACAGTCGTCTGACCAATGGGACATCTTGAGGAGTTCAGTTCTAGGACTAGTCTCGATGCAGTATAGACAAGTGAGGGCGTGGTAGGCGCAAATGCAAGCGAATATTGTCTGCCGCCGAAGACCCATGTGGTCAAGAATGCACTGCTCAGATATTTGTCATCATCAGACCTTGTCCGACTGAGCTTTTCAACTGATCAGTCGCGAAGAATACAATTTACAAGATGGGAGCGAACAGAACCGATATCAGATAAGAACACTGTGTGCAAGTGACATTTGATTCCACTGGCGTCAGCCACGCCCACTATATTTGATAATCGCTAGAGGTCCACGCCTGGAAGTCTACCACACCAAAGGTGACCGTGTTGATGGGGTCGATCGGGTTAAACAAGCCACCACTGATTATGGACAGATACTGCTTGTCCTTCCCAGCCTCGGTGATCAGCCCCAGAGCCCTCGAGTAGCTCCTCTTCTGCGCAAGTTCCACAGTGTGCCACCCATCAGCATTCGCATCTCCATCATTCACAAACACAGCTGCCTCAGTATGGCTGCTGACCATGATCGTGCCATCGTTCGCGACGACAACGTACGGCGTACCTTCCGGATTCGTGCCATCAGAAGGTCGGAGCCATGTCGGTTCTTTGTCGTCCCAGCTCAACGGATCATCACTGATCCTGTAGTAGACTGGCACACCACACTCGCACGGGTCATTGACAAACTCATACGTCATGATCCAGTTGCCGTTCTTCAGCTGTGCAATAGTCGGCATACCAGGTCGATCGGTGTAGTTCGCGCCTCGGACGTCGTTGACAACAGGACCCCAGCTGAGACCGTCGGTCGAAGTCTGGTGAACCAGTTTCTGCCCGTATGCAGGATCGCGCTGGTCAGAGTAGAAGACCGTCAACGCACCGTTGTCGTAGAACAAGAACGGCTCCCAGACAGGTGTTAGGCCGTTGTTGGGCAATGCCTCTCCACCGTTTGCGACGTGACTCACGAACTCCCAGGTCTGGCCTTGGTCTCTCGAGGCATAGAGCTCGATATGTGTCGAGCTCAAATTTGTGGGAATGGCACTACCGCTGCACAGAACTGTGCCAGCTGGTAGATCTCCCAGCTGACCAGGAAGGACATACAAGTCAGGCTGATACCGAAGTCCGAAACCACGCTGGGTGTCCTGGACCCGAGAGTACTCGGACCATGTTCGGCCATAGTCTGTAGACCGGAAGATTGGGAAGTACACCATTGGCGGTTCGGGCGAGTAGTTCTCCCATGTTGCTAGGATCGAGGAGTCGTCGAGTTGAACCGACCGCCCATACATTACTCCTGGTGGCGTCCAGCCCTCCGAGGAGCGAAACACAAAGGCATTGTCGAATGGAGTGATGCCATTTGTGTCAGAGCCCTGAGAAGAAGCTGGTACTGCAGCAGAGCTTGTGGACCACGCAGCCCAAGAGGACGAAGGGCTATCGCCACGTTTCGGCAACGAAGCTGAAGTGCTCACTTGGAGGAGCAAGCAGGCGCTCAAGAGCGACTTGGTGAGTCCAACCATATTGTAGACCTGGAGCCCGAGTGTGTGTGTTTGATGTTCGACCTGTGGGAGAAACAGGTTGGTTGATCAACGATACCACAGTGTCAGAAACTCGAGCTTTAATAGCCCTGCGGTGCGGGCCATCTCGCCTTGATCGCCCCGGCGAGCTCGCCAAAAAGCACACATGCAGATCAGTACGAGTAAACAAAATGCAAGGCACAAGACTTGTTCAACCACTGTGACAGCTGTAGCTGAAGTGCCGTGTACTCCACGCGAAGCCAAATCCCCATGGTACAGGGAAGACACCATGATGATCGACACCGCGCTAGCCTTTTTAGGACGCTTTCCGGGGGATGTGCCACTGACTCCGGGGGGTTAGCTTTGAGGTCAGCGTGCCAAGCATCGTCTCGCCCGACTGCTCCAGCGGCGCTTTTGCTTGCTTCGAGTCCCCGTCACGGGTAGGCGATGTTCGCAGCGCATCTTCCCCGTGTGAGGTGTACGAACGTCTTCGGGACAATCCACTTCCTCGCTCACTCATTCATTCGCTCTGCCAAGGACCAAGGCAGCAGAATGCGCAAGTAGCCTGCACAGCTTGGAAGACATGGCTAGAGGAAGCAAGTCTTGTTAGGGCAGCGTCTGTCGACTTGTCCAAGACATGCTGCAAGTGAACATGAGACGACAGTCCAGGATTCGTCGGGGCGGTCATCCACACGCAACACCGGGCTATCTCGACACCCACTGACTGCGCAGAGATCTAATTCTACATCTCGCACACACGACCAAGCATGTCCGACCCGACTTGCTCAGGACTGCTCCTCATCTGCTGAATAGTATTCCGACGCAACGATGCTGCTTCCCCCATTACTCGCAGCCTCATCCGAGTCCAAAGCACTCATATCATCGTTAACAATCCTTGCGCCCCGCACCTCCTCCCCTCCCCTAGCAGTCCCCCCCTCCTCCCTCAAGATCAGCTTAGCATTGACTCGGAAATGAATCAGCAGCTGCTTCACCCCTGCAACCCTCCCACACCCCCAATTGAGCACTAAACACCTCAGCATATCCTCTTCGTTGCGCACCCATCGCTCAACATCTATACCGTCGCCTCCCTCTGGAGCCGCCTCTCCAGCAGAACCAAGTGCACGCGGCACACTCGCATACAACCGCACAAGCTCAAGCTGTGCATCACAGTACATTTTCAGAACCCCGTATTTGGCCCCGTTCTCAGACAACGTCGGACAGATACGCTCGCCGAGGTCGTAGATGGTCTGAAGTCTGATGCGGATGTCTCGAGTATCGGTCTCGATACGACTAGCCTGCTTCAAGGCCGCCCTATACTCGACGTTGAGTCGCATGGGTCGGGCTAGAGATTCTCGTTGTTGGATCAGCAGCGTGAGCTGTGAGTTGACGTGTGCCAGAGTTTGAGACGTTGCTGTGAACTGTGCTTCCACCGAGTCGAGAACGTCAGGTCGAGAAACGGCTGGGATCACGGCGGATTTACATGGCGCTAATTGATCTTGCAGAGCCGGCGTACGAAGCGCGAGACGGGCGAAGATCTGGTGTGATTCGTTCCACCGCTGGATGCCAGCGAAGACGGCATGCCACCATTGTTGTTCGGTTCCAGCCCACTCGCGTTCGTCGGAGCGAAGGTTGCTTTGGTGAGGTTCTGGGAGGACGTGAGATCCGCCTTCGGGCGCTGAGGCTCGAGCGCGAAGACGACGGGCGAGGCGAGCGGAGACATCGTGTTCGTCATCCCGTTGTGTGACCTCGTCGAGGTCGTTTTCATGTGTGTTTCGAGGCCGCGGCTTCTCGTACACGTAGTGGCGTGTTGACGGCCTTCGTCTCGGCCCGGGTCTTGCCCTCGAAGAAGAAGGTTGGGGAGGCTTTGTCCGAGGAGCATCTGGTTTTGATGAGCACGACATCACTCCTGAGGGGAGAAACAAGAGCTTCTCAGTAGATTCGTGGTGCAACCAATGGCAAGGAGGGCTGGGGCTGCATGGTTCAACGTTTTAGGGAACAATCGGTTTGCCCGTCGCTTGCCAGCAAACCTATCAGGACTGCAGACAAAGACATGTCACTAGGAGCTTTGCAGTGGAAGTGCCAGTCCGCCTCGACACTTTCCTGCACTGGTATGATGACCTTTATTGGTAGCAGGCATGGTTCTGTACCTGTAAAGAGAGATGCTTCACATGGTTGGCATGAATTGCACTGTTTCACTGGACACTGCTTTGGAGGTTGCAGACTTGAATTGATTGGCCAAAAGTTACGCTACATACTGTCCGAAGAATGTACACCGGTGTTTGCTTCCTGTAACCTTCTACTACTGGCAACCCAATTCTTTTCCCGGTCTTCGTCCTTCTCTGATAATCGTTCTGAGATGGCCTTTGCCGGCCGGTGTTGCAGTAGTTGAGTGAAGACCTTGGTATCATAGGACAGTCTGGCCTAGTCGCGCAGAGAACTCTCAAAGAACGGTTGCAGATGGTGAAGCTGTGAATTGGACCTCAAAACGGTGAGTTGAGTTCCCTTCCTGTTTATGCTCTTTCGACCTAGCCTCTTCTGAGTTCATTCAGTAACGACATCCGGTGACTATTGAGAGCGATTCGTCGTCCGGTGATTACTAAGATCGTCTTGCTTTTATAGTCTTCATACACTCTCTGCTCGAGATTGATCAATCTGCAGTCCTTCTCCGTATTCCAAGCCTCAATACTTGCCGACAGCTCCGTGCACTCGTCGCGGATGAGGCACCCCACATCCACAGCGACAAGTCTTGCCAGCCTGCTGTATTGTTTCCCTGAAAGGCCTGCTTTGAGCTCGTGCATGTGCTTCTGAAAGAGCTCAAGGCGTAGATTGTAATAATTTCTAACCAGATTGTACCGTTGCTCTTTCGAGATCCCGCCGACGATTACGCTGAGCAGATGCTGAATGGGCCTTGTCTGGCGGGTAACGCTTTCTTGGTAACGACAGTGTCTTTGCCACCATGGATCGAGGAACCCGTTGGTCTCGAGGTTGTCGCCTGTTGGTGGCTTCGCCAGGCCATATTGAGGAACATGTTGCTCAGGCATTTGCTGAGGTATCGATGGATTCATATTGCTTGTCTGCTGTGTACGGCGTACACCAAGCGTAAACGTGCAGACTTAGAAGCTGTTGCTGATAGACTGATAGACAGTTCGCCAGTAACATCTGCAGTGACCTCGGACCGAAGCTAGTGATCGTGTGGTGGAAAGAATATCTTTCTTCAGATAATCGTTCACTGAGATATATGAATGGAGCTGCAAGTATGTATGGTCCTACTTGACAAGTCCCAGTGTGGCAGAAGTGGCACGATGTGCTGACGTGCACTGATTTGTAGATTACTGGGACGGAGGGAAACAGCGACCTGGACAGTGCATGCGCTCAGCCCAGATGCAGGTGCCGCTTGATAGAAAGAGCTCGCTCATATGCGAACAGGTTCAGCTCGACCCTGACAAAGCTGAACCACGCCGAGACGAGCTGCAACCAGATTCGCGGATCCAACAGTCGTCCTTGAGCCTTGATGCTTTGCTTCTGTTCTTCCCAGACAGTTCGACTAGCAAACTTGGCAAGAATCATGAAAGACCGAATGGGTCCTTCTTTGGTCTGTAAGCTCTCATCGAGACTCCTTGTTAGATCGTTTGTCTTCAAAATAAGCAGGATTGTGCTGGGTACGCGGCCCAGCAGGCGTATGAGCTGCCCCAGCAGATCCTCACCAAAAGTCTCGGTGATGGCTCCCTTTTCAGCATCATTTCTGGCAGTGGAAGTGACACCTTGTCTCGCAAGCACGCTGTAATCGCGACCAGTGATGGCCGAGGCGAAGAGTGGGAACTGCTCATCGGTGATGTTCGCAACCTCATAGGCATATTTTCTCATCCTTGCTTCGTCGGAATCGATGACAGCGAGCCAGAACTTGGCATAGTCCCTCCTGATCTTGTTTTCGGGGATTCTGTAAAGACCATGGTCGTAGAGGATTAGATCGAAATTGTAGGGGTACCGCCTGTTAGGGTTATGTCTGATTGCTATGTTGCCACCATGAGGGTCACAATGTAGTGGAGCACCATCGGCGAAGATCATGGTGTTGAAGATGCGGGCGAGGGTGGCGGACACTTCATCGTGTGATATGGAATGCGAGTCGAGATAGTCGAGGTTGTCAATCCGAGCACCCGACACTCTATCCATGACGAGGATACGCTCGCTGGCCCAGAGAACGTTGGGTATGATGAGTGGGAAGCTTGTGTTTTCGTGAAAAAACTTCCTCGCCCGCATGGCGTTCTCACCCTCTAGGTTGAAGTTCAACTCTTGTGGGAGCGACTTGTCCATCTCTTGACTCAGCCATTCCATGTCATACTCGGGAAAGGCGCGCTTCAGGGTACGGAAGGTGTAGCGTGTCAGAGCCAGATCGAGCGGAACCCATTCTTCGAGCGAGGGATGTTGGACTTTCACGGCAACACCCTGAGATGGGTTGTCCTTGAGGGTCGCCGTGTGGACTTGAGCCAAGGAGGCAGCGCCGATTGGTTCTCGTGAGAAGGATGCGAAGTCATCGAGGAGCTCACGGCCTGTATCGCGGTAGTAGAGGCTTTCGATCGATTCGTAGGAGGAGACAGGGCATTTGTCCTGCAAGGGTACGAAGGTAGTCGTCCATTCTGTTGGCAGGAGGTAACCCATGCTCGACAGGTGCTGGCCGAGCTTGATGAAGATGGACCCATTCTGCTCGATTGCCCGCAACGTGCGTTCGGCACACCGCTTGTGACAGGCCTTGAGGAAAGCAGTGGCTTCTTCGGGGTCCTCGTGATGCTCTTTCAGCGTTGTTCGGTAACTGTGATGGTTAGCTGGGGTCCTTGGCTGCAAGGGTGCGGTAAGACGTACTCCTGTATACACACGTACAGGGTGCTGACCACCCTGCCTGACCTGGCAGCAGCATGATACCAGTGTCGGATGTCGTCTCGTAAAAGATAAGCTCCGCCGCCGACGCCGAGGGTAGCAACAGCCAGGAAGATCTTGTTCACCCGCCGCTGGTCCCGCACGAGGCGTACTGGCTGTGCTTGTCGTAACCGGCTATATTCGCGATGGGCTTCGACCCTGATTTGTGTACTCCTGCACCTCGCGCAAGTCCAGGGTGTCCGCTCGACGCTCCTCCCGAGCAGGGAGAAAGTGTTGAGGCGCATCAGCCCGTGCTTCGATCGGTCACTGCGACATGAAGACAAAGAGAATGTCGAGGTACAGTGCCGTAAGATAATCAGATGCTTCACTCCCAGCGCACCAGGGTCCAGCTCAACAGAGATCGAGGCTGGGATGCCACATCGTTGTCGTCTGTCACAGCGACCCTCACGCAACAAAAAGTTCGGCCGATCTCGATGACGTCGGAACTTGGCCGAAAGCTTCACTCTTTTCGTACTTCGTAAACACGATGCACCAAGCAGTTTCGAAGTAAGCAAGTCGTAGCATCTCGGCCATGATTGATAGGTCTTGGGAGCCATAACAGTTCTGGTATTAATGAAAATGTAATCTAGACAACGCTCAGGGTGGTATAGAAAATGCAGTGTACGAGGCAGATGGTCACCTAGAAGCATCAGGCCCGCGACCCCTTCCGTCCTTTCCCAGTACTGGAGAACATGTCTCTGAACATGTTTTCCACGCCAGACTTTTCATGTGTGCTCAGTCGTTTCGACCCTCTGCTATGCTCCTCTTCCTGGCTTCTCTGCTGTGCATCCTGAGGCGTAGCTTGTACCTGTGTGGGACCTCTGGTCGGCCTCTCTGCTTGCCTACCATAGTCCACAGCAGCAAAGTTGTGATCAAGACTTCGTCTCGATTCTCTGCCACCAGCCTTGTGATCGATGCTTCTCCTTGCTTCTCGGTCACTACCCTTTACGTCCATGCTTTGTCTCGACCTCGGCGAACTCGCAGCAAAGGCGGACATTCCGCCGTCCATACTCGCGCGACCAGCATCAATAGACCCTCTAGGCGTGCCACCCCTGCTCTCGGACTGGAACGATGCTCGTGAACCGTTCTTGTATACTCTTTCTTCGCCTTCTTTAAGGTTGTCCGGCTCCAGTCCTGGATGGAAAGGACGTTCCGCGTTCTTGTACGCTTCTGCATCGAATAGCCATGCACCCTCTGTGCCTTCCATGGTCTTGGAGAAGTCCGCCCCGGGTATCTTGGCCATCAGCTTCGCCGCGACGTCGTGGCTGCTGCTGCGCTTGAAGAACAGCGGCTGCCACGTTTTGCCATTGAGCTCTTCCTCCTTTCGCATGTCCCTCTGTCCTTGCTCCAGGTGGCTTTTCGACGCCTTGACTCGGTTAAAATCGTTCTTCTTAATGGCGTCCTGAGTATCGTGCCAAGCTTTTCGACTCTCCCAGGGATCCATTTCTTCAAGCGGAGGTAGCTTCACTTCCGGCAAGTTGCTGATCTCTCTCGCCACGTTGATGGTCTCGATCACTTTCCCTGATCGTTCCTCCTTGATGGTGAATTCGGTATTCCAACAGCCAGCGATGGTGTAGAGTGGATGTTTCGGACCATCTGTCTCGCGGTAGACGACGGCCGAAAACTCGTGCTTCTTCCCGCCGCCCAACAAACCATGTGCGACGGTGAAATCCACTTTCGACATATACCCGTTGGAGCTTGGAATGTACCATTCCCCACTAGTCTCGGGGTGAGGCACGCCGGACAAGATTCCCTTGACTCGGAAGTCGGGGATAGGTAAGAGGTAGTACTCGTTGTACTTCTCGAGCGTCTTCAGTGAGTAACCGGTGCTTCCTATAGTCGCAGACATGGAAGTCCACGAAAAGGTGACTTCCTGCCTGTTGAAGCCTTCGGCGACGACGCCATGTTTCGGATTCCACGCGCGGCAAGCGGTGATGGGTGGATGATGTGACACCTGTTCTGAAGCTAGATATGTGGTCCCATACTGCTCATCGTCCCATTGCGCAAGAAAGAGCTCGCCTAGGAAAGCATTCAACGGCTTCTTCAAGCCCTCCTCCTCGGTGTGTCCCAGGTAGCACTGTGATTTCATGCTGCATAGGAAATTCTTTAACACGAGTAACGCTCTCTCCGCTGGATCTTCCGAAGTCGTCGGCGCGACGAACATTCCTGGGTGCTCGGACCAGAATGCTGGTATCTCGACCACCGACTTCTGATCAAGAACGAAGGGTGGTGCTGTGATATTTGACAGGTCGCCAGACATAGACGCTATGGAGAGTAGAAAGTCTTTCAAGGCGGACTTGTTGGATACCATGGGGTTCTCACCACCTGCACCGTTGCCAACAGCCGAGAAGGTAGGGTTCGCAAGGAAGCGCATGGTTTGGAAGACCATCTTGGCGGGCGGTGGCTCGTTCGAGCTGGTCAAGGTATGAGTGGTAGTAGTATGCCAACGGTGTAGCGATTGTGGGGGGGGGTTTTTTGATATTCTAACGCCCTTCTATCGCTGACGGGCTTGGTCTACCTCTTTAATACTGCTCCAGGCGTGATTTCAAACGCAGATGTGCTAGTGATCTGTACACAAGTAGTGGTTACCGTTCAGGCTCATTTCGCGAAACAAGGGTTTGCTAGGATGGAGTGCTTGGATGCTGAAGCCATGTACAACGACCGCTCAACCGGTCGGCGAGTTTTGCACATGGGCGACCAGGTGCCATTGTGTTGACCGTCGAGGCAGGCAAGATGTCATACCTCGAGACGTGCATAGTGCTTTGCTAGTGGGCATGCGTCGGGGCTGATAGGGCCGTGGAGGGGATCGGGAACAGACTGCAGGAACCCCTCCTGTAGGACGAAAGACTGCGGTTGCACTAGCCCAGCAAGTAGTAATGCTTGGAGGGCTTGTCCGCGAGGGGCGCTGCGTCACAGGCGAAGCATAATCAGATCAAGAGGCGGCAGATGGGAAGATTCGCGCCCCACCGTTCGATCCGCGTTCACGATGATACTAAAGCTTGGCGACTGAAGCATTCGAAGCCCTCTTGTGAACGATCAACGTCACAGCCACTACGTCGGGCGCTTGCACGGAAGAATAACTGGGGGACTATCAAGTACGTGCGTAGACTCACCTTGAGCACAGCCTTTCGAAACGGTTGCCCTTCGTGGGGTATCGTGCGCCTGCTGTCGCAGAACCTTCTCATTCAGGCATAGATCTTCACAACATGAGCCATTCAGAAAACGTTACTCTACTGCGTAGGACACCCGTCTTCCTGTCCTCCTCCTCCGCCGCCGCCAAGACCGGGGATGGCTCCCAAGTCGGTGCCTGGAAAGGGGTTCTTGACCAGTTCCTCGGGAGGTGCCCCTTGGGCCTGCATCTCTTGCATCTTGTCCCAGATGAACTGCCTGTACTTTTCATCTTCGTCTTTATACCCGGGCTCCTCGAAGGTGTTGGTGATGTCTCTGACAATCTCGCTTTGCTTGACATAACGGTCATACTCTGCCCGTGCCAGCTTCGGCGGCTTGTTCTTCGCCAGCCAATCGGGATACTGATCATGGAGTTCCTTCATAGGCTCGTATAGCATATCCTTCTGCGTCAGCTGCTGCATCATGTTCAAGAACATCTTTGATATGCCATCTTCGCCTCCTTCACCTCCGCCTGCGTCGAGCGCTTTCAACATTTCTGCGAGCATTTCTTCTTCGGATTGGTTCGTGGATTGCTGGGTCGCAGTCTTGGCTTGCGTGTCTGACTCGTTCAATCGTGACATGGTCTGCCGTATTGTGTCCTCAAAGGACTTGTTGGGCTTGCCAGCCGCCGCTGACGACGACGACGCCGCCTGGGTCCCTTCTTGCTCCGATTCTCGGCGATGTTTCTCAGCTGTCGCAACACCTGCTATTTTCGAGCCCTCCTCTTCGCCCAAGATGGCTTTCAGCAGATCTTCGGGCTTGACACCTTGCTGCTCCATCTGCTTTGTGAATTCTGCCAGCTCCTCGCCCATGTTAGCCATTGCTTCTGGTGGCTGCGCTGCCACGTCTGCGTCGCTTGGCAGATGTGCAAACAGTTTCGACATCTCTGCGGACAGCCTGCCAATGAACTCTTCTTCCGACTCCCCTGGTTTTGGTCCATCAGGCAGTGGCTGGTCCCCAAAGTTGAGGGGGTCACTGTCGGGTCTGCCTGGCCCCGACGACGCAGGAGCGGGTACAGCGGCAGGTTTCGTGGCTTGCGCCGCTGCTTGGGGAGGCGCATTCGCAGAGAACTGGTCCAGGACATCTGATAGGGTCAGCCGTAGTCGCGCTTTGGTCAATCTTCACAAACCGTCGAGGTCGTCGAAGTCTGGATCCGAGTCTTCTGTTTCAGGCGGGGCAGCAGCGGCTACAGACTCGGTGGCCGCCTCTCCTTTGGCACCTTGAGCTGCCGGCGGTTTTTCCGTCATGGTAATGGTTTTCCAGCCCTGCTGGCCGCTCAATGTCGAATGTAAGAAGTCGGCGCTGGTCCTTTGGCAATGTGATTGACGAATATGTAAACACGACCACCACGGGCTAAGTTGTCCTGGTGCCCACCTCTCGTGCCGGCCATGTCATGCCGAGGCTTGTTTGGTTTGTTTGCCCATGTTGGTTCGGTGGCCCTACCAATCACAAGCGTGCTCGTTTCGTCGCGTCTTTCAAAGAGCCATCCATCATCACCTTTCCTTGGAGCATAACTGCCAATGCTGGTACGCTATCGCTGCTTTGTGTCACAGGCAGCAAGACGTCGAATCACATGCAACAGTAATCCGCTAGCTTTGCGTGGCTGTCGACGCAACTCATCTTACCTGAACAACGGCCGATCTCTACGCATCCTTTTCTGTGGCTCGGACGAGTTCAGCATCACATCTCTGCAGGCATTACACAAGTATGCCGAGTCCAACGACAGCAGTGTAGCTTCGATAGAGGTCGCCACGAAGACTGACAAAAGAACGGGCCGTGGGCTCAAAACTATCAAGCCTCCGCCTATCAAGGCTGTCGCCCAGAACCTAGGCTTACCCGTCCACCAATTTGACACCTTTCGAGGATGGCACATGCCGACATCAGGCTCCTCTGTCCAGAGCTATATCAACATGGTCATAGCTGTATCGTTTGGATTGTTCGTACCGCCTCGGATATTGGCTGCTTGTGAGTTTGGTGGGCTAAATGTCCACCCGTCCATGCTCCCGGACTTGAAGGGCTCTACGCCGATCGAACACGCTATCATCAACGGCTATACAACGACTGGCGTGACTGTCCAGACGTTGCACCCCTCGAAATTTGACGAGGGCAATGTGGTTTTACAGACGCCCTTTCCAGGCATCCCTATTCCAGATCCAACACAGATCACGAGTCCAGAGCTGCGCAGGCTATTAGCTCCCATTGGCGCGGAACTGCTGGTTCGGAGCTTGCGCGAAGGTCTGTACCTCCGTCCTCAATCTACCCCCTCAATTGCTCGTACATCCAAGCTTCATCACGCACCAAAATTGTCGCCTGAAGCTCGGCATATCAACTTCCGGAGCATGGCATCTACGCACATCTTGAGACTCAACAGGGCGCTTGGAAGATTGTGGATCAGGCCCAGCAATACTGAGGGTCACTCAGGTGATGCAAGGTTGATTCTCGAGTCTGATTTGCGATTGGCTCGTACAAATGATCTCGAACACATCCCCTCGGCCATACTTGACAACATGGAAACTGGTGTGCCATTCACGGTCATAAGTGGCATCCGAGCTCGGACGCCCAAGCCCCTGTACTCCTAGTGAAATGTGCAGATGGCAACTTCATGTGCATTCCTACGATCCGCATGTCCGGCTTACCATCTGGCAACAGCGCCGCCGTGGCAGCCAAAGCGAATTTGCTGAAAGCGGCCGAATCCTTCAATTGGGACCTCGACGTGCGCAAGTTTCGGTATTTACCAGGTTGATCAGACTCACTGACTTGCAACTCACCCCATACCAATCAGGAATCCAGAATCAATCTCAATCTCCTGTCCAGTCATTGACTTGTTCTTTGCGATATGAACGAACATATCGGCGCAATCATCGAGGTCGGTCTACAGTGTGTCAGCACTCCCGTGACCCCTGTCCAAGGCCCTGGGTACTCACTTCCGTCTTCAATGCAGCCTTTTCTTTGAGCGCTGCGATTCTAGACTCACCATATCGCAAACCCCATTCGGTCAAGAGCAGGCCCGGAAGTACAGCGTTAATGCGAAGCTTGGGACCTTGAGTCGCCGCAAGACACTTCATGAGATGGAGACCAGCTGCTTTGGTGACGGAGTAGCCCATTGAGCTCCCACCCGTTGAGTGACCCGCTACAGACGAAGTAATGATGTAAGCACCACCCTCGTCATTCTTGTCGAATATCGGTTGTGCTATCTGCAGGAGCTGCAAGTGTGACATGACATTGCAGGCCCAGCACTAGTTTCGTCAGCACGTTTTCACATTGGCTATAGCTGAGATGCCACAGACCTTGTTCCACTCTTCAAGTGAGAGGTCGTTCAGGTTGCCAAACTCCGCAAACCGTGTCCAGCCTGACTTGGTCAGTTGTGCCTATTACCAAAGCTCTTCGCGAACTGACCAGCGTTCGCAACTATCACATCGAGACCTCCCAAACCATCAACAGTCTCTCTGACGAGTCTCACGTTGTCCTCAGCTACACCACAATCTGCCTTGATGCAAATTGCCTTGACACCTTGCGCTTCACACTTCTTCGCTACTTCTTCTGCACGCTCCTTGCTTGACACGTAGTTGACGACGATATTTGCACCTTCCGCCGCAAACTTCTCACATATCAACGCGCCTAGTCCTCTACTCATCCTCAGCCATTGCTTGTTGGTGTTCTTCACGTGCTTACCTTGAGGCGCCTGTGACTAGCACATTCCGTCCTTTGAGTGAGTAAGGCATGATTGGGAAGCTTTTGCAACGGTAAACTAGGGTACTATTAGGAACCGACGTCTAGTGCGCGTCTTGTCGCAAGAACTGCAGAATGAGGTGGGAATACTAAGTGGTAGCAATGCTCCCTATAAATGTAGCAGAGGTGGGAGTCTCCGACCTCGGCAAAACTCGAAGATAACCTAACAAAGAGTTTGTTCCTGGTTCGCCTGAACATCTCAGCGTCGACCAAGCGCGCGAGTTTCCTTACCTCACGCATAGGTCGGCGACTGACTGCGGCAAGACATTACAGCACTTAGTGGTCCGGGATAAGCCATCGGGATGAAGGGCGCTGACAATTGCACAGCACGATGGGACTATGAGACACAAATTCGCTAGACAGATACATGTGCTGGAATCTAGTGTTGAAGCACACACCCGAGCACAGGACAAGCAAAGCTCGTGAAGATGGCTTTCAATGCATATGTGGGATTTGCCTGTGTCGATCACTCTCACAGTTGCGTTACGAGATGTTCCACGAGCACCAGATGCCACATCTACATCAGCCCTGATTGAGGCCGTGTATCAGCTTTCGCATTGTACAGCTTCCTGCTTATACGCCTTGTCAATGGAGGCAGGCACGATCGAAGTTGGGTCATCATGACTGCCTTCCGACCATCAGAAATGGCAGTCGCTCCTCCCTTGACTGCGACCACTTTCTTTGTCTACCCTGTCTGGCCTCGTCTTCTAACAAGATTCGACATACGGCTTGTCACAGTCTCTTTTTGGAGGCCTTCCGCTCGCCATCTCCCAAGCTGCTTCTCGTGGTTGGTAGCTTTCCACCTTGTGTGTAAGCGGTATCATGGCTTCGGGACCACAACACCGCAAGCAGGGCTCAAGAAACTCGCGGTCACTATTATCCATCGAGCTGTGGCGTAGCGTTGGTCGGAGTCGATCAAGACTCGGTAAGCAAAACCTGGTATTGGCTTGCAACACATTCAGCTGACTTGAAGGTAGCCTTCGGAGCATCAAACTCGGATCTCGACCTCAGAGCTGCCTCTAGTCTCTCCTGCAACCCATACCAGCATCAGCCCCTCCCTTTGAATAACAATGCCGATAGTGCTCCCTGCAGCTATCCAGCATCATCTGGTACTTCGTTCTCAGAGTCCTTTCGAAACTTGCAAAGCAGGAAGGCGGCGAGGATATTCGAAACTGATCAAGGTGGTTTACTACGGCGTGCGAGATCGAGGCCATTGTCATGGGTGTCTTTTGGAAGGGACAAGACGCAAAGGTTTGGAGCCAAGAGCCCATCTATGCCTTTACCTCATCAGAACAGCATGTCTTCTGTGGCCAAGAGCTCGATCTCGTCACCAATGCTGACAAGTACGACGAATGCTCGAGTGGCAGGTATCGAGAATATCGAATGCAGTGACGTTCTGCTGCCTGACTACTCCTCGCAAAGAGCTGTCTCCAATCAGTCAGCAAGAACTCAAGGAACTGTGTCTCAGCACTCTCAGAAATTGTCTGACAAGCACTCAGGTTGGACTTCGACGGTTCGAAGTGTGAAGAAGAAGCTCAGTCATACTCGAAGAGCAAGCACTAGCTTGCTGATGGAGAGGCCTTGGGTGCGACGGGCCAGCGAGAAGATCGGCCGTTCTACAACGCCTTCTGCGGCTTCAGATCATGTCCTTCGCAGGATTGATACGAGCAAAGGCAAAATACAGCAGCGTCGGGAAGGCGATCAGCAAGCGAAATCTGATCCAGGCAGCACTGCAGTATACCTGGGGAGCACGAGCGAGGCAAACGAGCTTACAGGGGTGTCACACACGACGCCAAACATCCAACAAGCGCCACGTCTCCCAGGTCTCTATTCGGACAGCACCACGGATCTGGACGCCACATCATTGAGCCGGTCATTCGCCAGCGCAGTGGACAAATTAGATTTTCAGTCATCGCCGACATTGGTTCACGATGGTACGCCGATGTCCCGGCTTAAGAAAGCCAAGTCGTACTTCAGTCTACGCAACGCCTCAAGGGAGAACTCCTTAGGGAATTTTGAAAATAGTGAGGACTACTTCAATCTACATTGTACGTGCTGATTCCATTGTAGGTGGTTCGATCTCGAAGTCTGGCTCTCGAAACCTCGCTGCAGAGGCAGTGAAGCAGAAGCAAGTAAGCACGCTTACTGCGTTCGGTCGTTCAAAAAGCAAAGAAGCCCAACAACCAAAGATTGCTGCCTCGCAGTCTGCGCCAATGAGGTCCTCAGGAGTAAGGAATCGCTACATCAAGGCGAAGCTGGACCCACACGCACTACGCGGGGCCAACCCTCTGAAGATGCACCCAGAAGTTACCGCTTTCGCAAGGCCACCGCCTCGGTCTGGTTTGCCGGTAGATTCTGCGTCTCCTACAGCGAACGACAACAACAACGACGACGATCAGGATCAGTCTGAGAGCATTGATAGTGCTATCATATATTCTCCTGAAACTGATACTTTGAGTGAATACTCAAGGCACACGCCGTCCCCTGAGTACACAGCTCGAAGAGATAGAGTACCACAAGACACGCCAACGAGGAAGCCACTTCGTAAGATACCAGGATCCATGCTCAAGAAAAGTGTCAGCACGTTTTTCGGCAGATCTGCAAGTGTGATAAAGTTGCGCAGCTTCACTCCGTCCAAAAGATCCAAGACGGAACACGACGTCGGAAGGCGCGAGAAACGGTCAAGTTGGCACACTGGAACGTCGAACGAACCAGCGAAAGGAAGTCCAATTCGACCTCGTTCAATGAGCACACCAGACATGTATGGTCCTCGGGGTGTGAAAGCGACTTGGGACTATCAGCCATCCACTCCGTCTCCTCTTCGCAAAAGTACAAAATTGAGCACAACGTCTACTGGGCGACGACGGGCGGTCACCACTACCACACCTGTACGTGTCCCAGCCGAGAGCCTGGCATTGTATGGCCAAAGGAGTGCCTCGGTACTGTCCGATCCCGGGAAATGATATGCCAGATTTGTTGAACCAACTCCTGTAGGATTTGCTACATGCTAGAACAGCTGCTGAGTACAAAATTCGAATCCATTCGGGCCATTCGCTCAAAGGGGTAGTTCCTGCAACAGCGCTTGTTCACTCACCTAGGTATTTATCGGAGCATTGAATACGGAGAAGACCTTTCTAATGGGCAGATGAATGATTTGTCTTTACTGCTACTGTCCAACTCGGCGCAGATATTCAAGTGCCCCATGAGAACTTGCCAGCAATATCTTCACGATTCTTGCAGGCATTGTGTTGTACAGTGATAGGGTTAGATAGATGTAAAGTCTTCTTGTCAACAGAGACGCTTATACGCTCCGCGTCACGAGCGTCACGCATATTTCGTCGCAAGTTGACTCAATTTTTAACACGATGCGCAAATAAACTTCGACGATGGTGCTGAGCGGTCAATGCACCGCTCTGCCGCCATGTTTCAAGTTGTCCTGCTACTTGACGCAGGTACCCGGTCAGAGCTTGTTCGTCGTCTGTTGTACATACATTGCTGTTCAAAGCTCCTGCATATGCCGCACAGAGTTCGCTTCAGACTTTTCACCTTTTGAGCAGGCCAGCGTGCACGGCTCTGCACGGAAATCGAGAATCGGGCGCAATTTGCAGGTCCAGGATGGCAAGGACTTTAGCCTCTTTGCGTTAGTTTCCAGGCGCCAATCTCTTCCCAGCCCTTCTCATCACTAGCGCACGCAGGGTTTGATAGTGCAGGTATTGGTGATGCAAAGTCGTCCCAGCGTCAGACACGGTTTACAGGGGCAGAAGAGGTTATTGCTCTTCGTCGGTCTGGATGCTAGGAGCAAAAGGTTGTGACTCGTGCAGAAAAGACCTGTGGCTAATAAAGTGAGTCGAGAAGAGCCTTCTCACAGAGCGGCAATGTAAGCACCGATCCCGCAAAGCCAATCCCGCGAGAGTTTACCGTGGTCAGACCCCAGCTTGGGGCTAGGACAGATCTGGGATGAGCTTGAAGAAGGCCCAAAGCATAGCTAAGTAGAGTTAGCAGCAGGTGAACGGCGCCCCGACTTTTGCTTCCTTTGCTGAACCGCCCGTCTCTTGACTCTTTTGGCTTCCTCCCTGCATTGCATGCGACGTTTGCACGACAAGCAACATCAACCCTCAGCACCACACGGCCCTAGCAGCGCTGTCGATCCTGCCTCGCTACCGACTTTACCGCAGTTGCATCAGCATTGCGAGCCCTTCTGTACTTGCATGAGACTTCTTCAAAGTGCAGGTCTGCCTTGCAAAGGGTAGACGGCTTTGCCTGTGCTTGCTCCAACTGGTACGAGTACACGGCTCTGCTGCTTGGCAGGGAGTTCGGCCTGCAGCCTCTTTCACCAGCCCGTTTGTCTTTATCCTTAGTGCTCCAAGGTACGCATTGCTCTCCTGCTTGCTCCTTCGACATTGCACTCGACCTATGCGAGTCGTCGCTACCACCAACGCACTGCCTGTCGGGCCTCTCCTGAGACGTTGCTGATTGTCGTTCAGCGCTAGTGTAACCCCCAAGTCCAGGCCGACAACCTGCTGCCTCCTCACTCCTCCCTTCGACCTCCAATCTCCCTGTCCGCCAAGTTCACCTCTTTCGCGTCGACCGTCGAGCCTGCCTGCGCCGAACGGCATACAGTGAATCAAGTCCTGTGCTTTGGCCGACATGGCTACCTCATCGTCGAACGTCGTCGGTGTCCACTACCGTGTAGGGAAGAAGATCGGGGAAGGCTCATTTGGTGTGATCTTCGAAGGTACAAACCTACTTAACAACCAACAAGTCGCAATCAAATTCGTACGTTGACAGTCATCTGCGAAACATTAATCACAGTCGGTTGACGGGTAACAGGAACCTAGAAAGAGCGATGCCCCCCAGCTGCGAGATGAATATAGAACGTACAAAATACTGGTCGGATGCCGTAGGTTGAGACATATGCACGTCGACATGGCCAACAAAACCTCTAACATTGCATAGCTGGAATCCCCAACGTCTACTACTTTGGACAAGAAGGTCTGCACAACATCCTGGTCATCGATCTGCTCGGCCCCAGCTTGGAAGACCTCTTCGATCACTGCAACCGCAAGTTCTCCGTGAAAACTGTCGTCATGGTCGCGAAGCAAATGGTAATTACTGTCAACCTCGATCGATCGTGCTTCCGTGTTGACCGTGTTCCAGCTTTCCCGAGTACAGACAATCCACGAAAAGAACCTGATCTACCGAGATATCAAGCCCGACAACTTTCTGATAGGCAGACCCAACTCGAAAGCCGCCAACGTCATTCACGTCGTCGACTTCGGTATGGCCAAGCAATATCGTGATCCCAAAACGAAACAGCATATCCCCTACCGTGAACGGAAGTCGCTATCGGGAACCGCACGTTACATGAGTATCAACACCCATTTAGGGAGAGAACAATCTCGACGTGATGATCTCGAGGCCCTCGGTCACGTCTTTATGTATTTCCTCAGAGGTGGCTTGCCCTGGCAAGGTCTCAAAGCTGCCACGAACAAGCAGAAATACGAGAAGATTGGTGAGAAGAAGCAGACAACAGCTATCAAGGATCTATGTGAAGGCTTGCCAGGTACGACTCGGTGCACCCAACATGCTATGTGATCGGGCTAACAATGCAGCAGAGGAGTTCAACAAGTATCTCAGCTATGTGCGCAACCTCGGATTTGAGGACACCCCAGACTACGACTTTCTGCGTGATCTATTCACACAAGCGCTGAAGAACACAGGCGAAGTCGAGGATGGTGAGTACGACTGGATGAAACTCAACGGCGGCAGGGGCTGGGAGGCTGTCAAGGCGCATCCATCTGCGCACCATCTGCACAACCCCAATGCACCACCAGAGGCATCTGCACGGGCACTACACGGCGCGGCAGGCACACGAGGACCAGATGCACGACCATCTCGGGAACGGGGAGCCATTTCGAGCGACCGTTTAAATGCGGCACAGCCGCCACCCCCAGGCTCTCCAGCAAAGCCAGGAGTGGCGGCTCTATCGAAGAACCAAGCCAACCGAACAAGCGCCGCCGGCGTACCCAAGAGGACTAGCGGCCTACAGAACCAAGTGGACATGAACGCTCCTTCAAGCCAACAGCTGCCGAGTAGCACCAACAATGCATCCCAGGCGCAAGATCGACAGAGTCCTGCTGCCGCCAACCTCCAGAGCAATCAAGGACGTGGTCAACCACAACAAGAGGAACGCCCCGGCTTTATGCAGAAGCTTATGAAAGCGCTTTGCTGCGCGTAGAACACGTCTCCCAGGCAGTCACATTCTCAGCATACACCACTCGTGCGGTTCAACCAAACACCACATCGGGGCGCACATAGAGACACATCTTGAAACATGGCCTCCAAAACACGCTCTTGCTCGGATGAGACAGGGAAACTGGTTTCCACGGGCCGCGGGCAGAGGGCACAGTTACGAATTACGATCTTGAGCGAAGTCTTGCATTCCATTTGTCCAAGCGATGTACGAGTGAGAGCCCGGCGTTCTGGAAGCATTTGGTACCTCGGCTAAGGATTTTGAGGAGGGCATCGCTCGCTACTGAAAACCGCGCACATATCACATAAAAACACTAATATCGGCAGGGGTTCGTGTCACACGCATACGAAGAGCAGAAAAGGCGGCAACAGGAGGTCTGATGGTAGGGTGGAGAGGAAGTAAGCAAGGCCGGTCGCGTTCGTGTTGCCACTTCAGAAGGACGGGCTTGACAGGAGAGGGCTGATGTTACCAGCATCTCACGTGAGGTTAGGGAAGTGTAAAATAGAGTACACCAAAAGCGGACTGTCGTTAGGAATGCGAGAGGACAGCGTCCACGTAATAGAGCATCAGCGAAGCGCTGGGTGACTGTACCAGCGAAAGCGGTCATGTCCTCTGCTCCAGGCGTGCTCGATGAAACGGCAAACCAACCAATCATACCAGTCTCGATTGCGACATCTATAATTAGCATAGAAGTTAGCTATAGCAATCAGCACTCCATAAGCCTGAGACTACTGATCAACAAGTGTCGTGCACCTTTCAGCCGTCCAGTAGCATGCCTCTAAGAAGCTTGTCAGGCACTGCCTGCGACGGACTCTGCTGGATTTTGCCGGCGTTGTCCAAGATATGATGAGACGTGGCCGCCACGGCATACCTTGAGACGAATCTGAGACGACGAAGGAGAGCTCGGAAGGTCAGGGATCAGCATGGGGACTTGGAGTTGTGTTTAAGCTGCTAGATCAGGCACAACCATTTGCACGGAGCAATAAGAAGGCTCTTGGATTCGGTGGTGGGTACCCCAAAGTGCCTGGCGAGGCTGTGCTGACGGTGATTGTGGTCGTTAGTGGACTCGAAGCTGCAGCTATATGGCTTTAATCTTCCTCCTGGAAGGTCGTGAGGACGCAGAAGCAGTCGACGGGCAAGTTGTGTCGAGGATGCACGAGTCACGCCGGTGGATGTTGTTGGTGGACAATGACCCATTCATGCCTGAAAATAGCTGCCAGTGCAGTGCTGGCAGGGGCCGACGTCGATTGCGCGTTCTTGTCTTCGAGAAGCATGGCTAAAATATGATTGGCGCCGCGCTGGGTTCGAGGGCGAAAGGGTTGACTTGACCCGCAAGTGATGTGAAGCTCGGGCTCCATGCTCGCCTAAGCTAGAGCTGTTAGGGGTTAAACGCGGCGGAACCATGGCTACCTCATCCCGACACTTAGGTGCTCGAGATGTCTCCCCACGGTGACGGTGAACTGCTACGGCTAATTGATCTGTCACAGATGACAATATCCCTTGAATATTCTATTCGGTGATTCTTGACCTTTTTGTACAGCTACAGCGATTACTCTCATTCTCGTCTATACACGGATCTCACTGCTGACGACTACGATTACCTGCCCTTTGTTCGCGCGATCGCGGTTTCCGTGCATTGTACACTACTTGACGCAGCCACTCTCGAACGCACGCTCTCCGACTGTTCTGAGCCAGAAGACAACTCCTCTCGACCTACCTACCTCCAGTGAAGGTCGCATAATCGAAATCGCATCAGTACCGAGATCGCGCACCAAACCACATCACGGCTGCAGGAGGGGTGCACAGTACACCTCATCGCATAAACGCCCGCACCGACCTGGCACTTCCTCTCACCTGCAGTGTCCAAACTCGCTACCCTTCGCTTCAGCCGACTCTATACTAGACACCCGCGTTAAGCGGGTGCGGTCTTCCCAAGACTGCGAGGAACCCAACAGCGCTTGCCGGATAATAACAGCAAGTGTCGCGCGACTTCAGCATGGAGGCACAACGTGGGAGACTGTCCTCGCAAGGAAGCAGACACGCCAGTCCGCAACCATCGCCTCACAATTTCCCGCACAATCATCAGGGCCTAGACCCTGGTATTACGCATGAGACTTTTTCCAACAACAAGTTCAATACTGCGCCGGGCTGGGCAAACCCTTGGGCTAACCCTCAGATGCAGCAGATGCATCAGATGCAGCAAATGCAGGATATGCAGGACATGCAGAACATGCAGAATATGCCGCAGCTACAAACACAAGACAACGTCTACTCGAACAACCATTTCAACCAGAATGCCTATCAGAACAACCAGTACAATGACCCTTCGCTGACTCAAAATCTCAATCCGAATGATCTCTTCGTTGGCAGCGACACCATGAATACTGGCGGCTTCAATCAAGACTTCTCCTACCTGAACCAAGGCTATCCCTTGAACCATCAAAGCAATATCAATCCCGCCGAGCTGAGTAAGCTATCCTCCCCAGATCAGGTGTCGCCTGGGAGTAGTCTACTGTCTCCAGAGAATCACAACTCCCCGGGCTTGCAGAACGGGTCGCCAACCACAACGAACGGCAAATTTCAAACTCCTCAACATTCGCGCCACGTCTCACTAGACCCGGCAAGCGCTTACGACCTGAACACCATAAACCCTATGAACAATACCTGGCAGGGCATGCAATTCCAACAACACAGAAGGTTGCCCTCCGATCAGAGGTCCGAGGTGTCAAGTCATCACTCACCATATATGGCACACGCAGAGATAAGCGACAGCGTAGACCCAAACAGATCACCCTTTCTATACGCGCAGGACAATGGCAATACCTATGGCATGGAGTCGTTCAACATTGCTGACCAATCCTCAAGTCAACCAGGCTCAACTTATGTATCACCTCGACTGATGCCACAGCAGGGCTCAACACTCGACTCGCAGATGCCAAAGAATGAGCTTGCCTCCAATTTCTTCGGCAACCAACAAACATACCAAATGAATGCCATGCACAATCGCAACCTGTCATCTGTATCTGACATGGGCCAAGCCGATCAGTATGCCGTCCCGAACATCATGATCGATCCAGCGCCCATATCGAGACAACCAAGCTTCGATCCGCCAGCAGAGATGGATTCTAATGATGCTCTAAGTCCACCACCAAACTCAAGCAGAGGCCGGAACCGCTCACAGTCAGACACGACAGGCATGACCCGCCCCATAAACTCGAGGTCCGTCTCTCCCTCAGTCAAGCGCGAGAACAGCGACGCTCTCTCCGTCCGCTCCTCCTCCCCAGGCCCTCGCTCTCGAGAATCCTCTCCCGGTGTCCAATCCGGCCGTATCAGCAAAGACACCAACAAAGATAGAGACAGGGATAGAAGAGCTAGTACCTCCTCAATCCATAACAGAGACTACATTCTTGATCTCGCCGACCCCACTCGTCCTAACGCTTCCCCCAGCGCCGGCGGCTCATCTCGCGTCCAGAAACATCCAGCCACCTTCCAGTGTAACTTATGTCCTAAGAAATTTACCCGCGCATACAATCTCCGCTCACATCTCCGCACACATACCGACGAACGGCCCTTCGTATGTACCGTCTGTGGAAAAGCCTTCGCACGCCAGCACGACAGGAAACGGCACGAGGGTCTTCACAGCGGCGAAAAGAAATTCGTGTGTAAAGGCGAACTCAACTCACGGCCGGGCGAGTCATGGGGATGTGGACGACGTTTTGCACGGGCGGATGCACTAGGACGACACTTCAGGAGTGAAGCTGGCCGAGTTTGTATAAAGCCGCTTCTCGATGAGGAGGCGACGGAACGGCGGAACAAGATGATGATGGAGCAGCAACATGCGATGGGTGTGAATATGGGTGTCAACCCGCAACAGCAGCAGTACATGCAGGGTGGCTTACAGCCTGTGCCGCCGGGCATCGTTGTGCCAGCGACTATGGGTGACGCGCAGCAGACAGGGGCGCCCGTGTTCCAGTTGCCGGCTGTGTTGATGGCGCAGTACCCACAGCTGGCGAATCTGGACTGGAACGCGCTAAGTAATGGTTCCATGGGGGATGACATGGACGGCGACCTGAGCGATGTCGGTGGGTCATATGACTATGATGACGGGAGTTTAGTCGTTGGTGGTGGTGGGGGCATGGGTGGGGGATGGCAGGGGCAGGGGTAGAGAGCGCTTCCTTGAGATTGTGCAGAAGACTACGTGTGCGATAGTTTTGTGTTTGAATTGCTTAGCAGTAGAGCGGAGCGGAACGAGTAGATTTCCAGGCGTTTGCGGGAAGCGTGGGATAGTATTTGGGTCTTGACAGTCTGCCAAGAATGGCTTTGGGAGCATGTTTTGCAGCAACGGGCTGACAACATGTTTTTCTTCAATTGATGACAACTTGTTCTACGCTTCAATACGGTTTCAGGCTAGGTTTTGCGACATCCGTATCTTGTCAGGCGGATGCATCGACAGCCGTTGGTGTATGATGCTGAGGTAACCCGTTCGACCGGGATCTGCTTTCTGAGGCATCATAAGGGGTGTGTGATGGCTCTCAATGGTGGTTCCGGTGCTGGTGCTGGTGATGCTCAGCACGCTTACAATCTCTGCTCAACCGTGATGAATCGTCTCTATACGTTAGACCGGAATGGCTTGATGTCAATGTTATCGAGACTTTCTCATGTCTCCAGTCACCGCCCGACCTCGTCGGGCCTCGTCGCTGCCTATTGAGACGAAGGGCCTGAGGACCTAGTGTGACGAACTGAGGATGATAGCGACGCTAGGTAGCTTCTTCCACCCACAGATAGTGCCGTTTCAAAGTCAGACGTTGCTGCTGCTAACTCGGCTCGAAGGCGGAAGATCAGACGAGGTCCTTGCTTGCCTTGCAAGCCGGCCAGCTGGCGACCTGGATCATGGCATAGGGATATCCTCATGGGTACTTTCGCGAAGGACACGGTCGGATCGGGTGTGATGGCAGGCGTAGACCGTTTCCCCGACCGCTTCTTAGGCATATGTCGGTCAGGTCCACTGCGCACCGCACTGCTGAGGGGTTATCTGATGCATCGACGAGCAGCAGACATCGATCGCTATCGGTCTGATGGGGACAGTCAATTTGTGAGCTTGTATTTGCACTAACGCACCTAACCTACCGCTCTCGTTGTTATCATACTGCGACGCGACCCAAGCACGTGCCCGTTCACCTTAGATCGTCAAGGCTACAGATCATCAATTGCGGGCTGTTTTTGAGACGCGCGAGTTCCAGAGGCTCTCGGTCTACCTGGGCTTGCAAGCTTGCCGCTAACTTACTATACACGACCCACAGCGGGCGAGATCTAAGCAGAAGCGACTAGTAGAAAAAGGCAGCCCAACTTCAAGAGGTACCAAGGGTGGGGGTGGGGGGAAAGACAGACGGATCTCCAAGAGGGTCATGTCGAGGCGACGGTCGTCGTTCGGTTTAGTAATTCTCTGAGAGTGTTTGTTATCCGGTTTCCCAAACGGCACGACTCGATAGCTCACTACCGTACTCCCAGCACCCCCACTACGAAACCTCTACGAGGGCGGTAAAGAGCAAGAGGCCCGAGTTGCACAACGCATACCACCCGAAAGGCTGAATCGAAACATGTCCTCTTCGTCCAGCGCCCCCGCAGGACGCATTGATCCGTACCTCGAGCGCGCCTACGCTCTGCGCGGAAACGCCGACGCGCAAAGTCTGTACGACGAATGGGCCGGCGTCTACGACAGCACCAATGACGAAGTAGGCTATGCATCTCCACGGCGGTCCGTGGAGGCTCTGATCGACAACATCTCCTCGCCGTCTTCTGCCGGCAAGCTCAGGATCTTCGATGCCGGCTGCGGCACGGGGCTGGTCGGCGACTGTCTGGCCCGGTCGTCGCTGGCGGAAAAATTCGTCCTCGATGGCGTGGATCTCAGCGCGGGCATGCTCGCGCTCGCACGCAAGAAGGGCGTGTACAGGGACCTGGAGACGGCGGACCTGAACGAGAGGATTCCGCAGCCTGATGAGAGCTATGACGCTGTCGTGTGCGTGGGCACGCTGACCAAGGGTCACGTCGGGCCCAAGGTGTTGGGGGAGTTTGCTAGGCTTACTGCGAAGTCTGGGTTGGTTGTTGCCACTGTTCACAGCGAGATCTGGGAGAGTGGTGGCTTCAAAGCTGAGGTTGAGGGGTTGCACGCTGAGGGGACTGTGGAGATTGTGAGTACGGACGAGTTTGGGATACTGGAGGAGAAGAGCACGGGTGGGAGAATGGTAGTACTGAAGAAGAAATGACGTGGATATATCGACGGAATGACAATTGATGATGTGACCTCAGGTCGATCGACTTAACAGCTTTGAGGACGGTCAAACCGCCCAAGACGAGCGTACCGGAGCGGTCTCACTCTGCTTAGTATCTCGAGGTGACACCTCGCTCAGCTGACTAGTCACCCATCCTAGACGTAGACATGGTAATATACCCCTTATCGCCGCCCTCCACCCTCCCCCTGACAGCGTCCTCCTAAGGTGCGTCCTTCGTAATCTTCTCAAACACTCCGACTCCATACCTGCCCAAACTAGTCGCACACGCAACAGCCTCGGCACCCACCTTCCTCATCCTCGCGAACCCCGCCTGATCCTCCACCCCTCCAACGCCAATAATCATAATATTCTCCGTATCCTGATGCTGGTCAAGTAGCTTTCGAAACGTCGCCACGTTGCCCAGGGCTAGAGGGTGGAGGGCAGCGCCGGCTAGCCCGCCTACGCCTGTGCCTGCTTCGGAAGCTAGTGCTGGGTCTAGGGCGTCATTGAGGACGAGCGATGAACCGAGGGTGTTCGTGCACGTGATGAAATCTATCACGCTTCCTTCGCCGGGCTCGGAGGATTTGGCGGCTTGTAGGCATTTGGCTACCATCTCGAATTGGCCTTTCCTGTGAGCAGCGTGTCAGCAAACAGCCCTGGTGCTCGACAAGAACAGCTTCAACTTGGCGTGTAGCGGTTTCACGCCCACCGATGCCAGAATCCGCATCAATCTAACTCACCAAGTATAAGGCGGCAACTTGATCCCCACCCTCGGCACACTCTCTCCGTCCATCCTCCCTCGGTACGTACTCTTTGAATCGCTAATGGCTTCGAGATACTCCCCCAGCATCGTCTCATCGTACGCCGGTGGCGGCTTCCCATCAATATTCGGACAACTCAGGTTAACTTCCATTGCCAGCCTTAGATCTTCATCCATCTCCGCCGCATTCGCAAGCAACGCGTAGCTCATCGCAATCTCATCCGGCGTCCCTGTAACAGAGATGATGAAGGGTTTCTTCCGAATCGTGGAAGTGCCGAGGTGGCGTTGACCCACTATCTCGTTAATGAAACCTAGATACTCGGATAGTGTGTGCGGTGAGTAGCCGTATGTGTTAAGACTGCTCGTACTGGCCTCATCGGGGATGAACTTGGGCAGTGCACTCGCGTCTGATCTTGGTGCTGCTGGTGAGACGGAGGATCGTCCAGCTGGGAAGAAGATGTGCTGGTGGATGTTGTCATCGTGGTTGAAGCCTTCCAATAAGCTTGTACGGGTCGTGACGGCACCGGTGAATTCGCAGGCATACAGTTCTTGTAGATCCTCGACAGTCGTTGCCCATGGGGATGAGGAGTTCAGCAGGGGTGGGTAGATCTCCAGTTTGTATTGCCGTTGACGCCCATCCGGTAGTGTGTTGCTAGGGTTAGCAATCTGGGTGAGCGGTGGTTTGTCCTTGGGGGTATATGAAGCGAATTTGTCTGCGTATTGAAGTTTTAGCGATTCGATGTCGACTGTGCGGGTCTCGTCTAGATCTATCATCTTTGGATGTTGGCCGGTTTCCGACATGCTGGTGGTGCCACTTGTCAGTGGCAAGGTGTTTGCTAGATGCTTGTTATCTGATGGACTCGACGTCTTTAGCTACTATCAAGTTTGTGGCGAGCAATCAAGATTTTATGTGCAGGAGGAATTGCAGACGATCTATCGTTGTCTAGCGATCCTTTGAATGAGTACTTGTGGGATTGCGAAGCTTCCGCGTTTTATTCTGCAAAGTAAGAACAACCAACGTCAATGGAACGTCGTAGACTTCAAGTATTCCGCAGTACGAAGACGATGTTGTCTGCCTGATTCAGACGACAGCGATCTGCTTGATTTCATGGTTTCGAGTGTGCATCATGTCATAGGACGTTGTGGTTGTCAGCGTCCCACAGGTCTCAAAAGTCCGACAAGAATAGAAGCCACCTTTTGGCGTCCGGGTCTAGCGTTATCACTGGCATGCGTACCTTGATGGGGCTTTGTCGACCCTCAGTATTTGTATGCCCACCGAGCATGTCCTCGGACGGACAAGAAAGTGGATGAGACATGGAGCAAGATTAGCCAACTACAAAGCATACGAAAGCGGAATCTTCAATACTTTTAATCCTGTACTATGCATGCTATGTCATTACCTTACCATCAGCAGAAGCTACCTGTTGGCCTATCTTATGCAAACATCTGTCTTGCAACCGGGGCTGATCGATATAATCCCAAGCATCAAACACTGTTGGTAAGGTATTCTATATTCACTCCTCCACTATCCGCGCGAGCGCTATAGGGTACCGGAAGGATAAAATCGTGGGTGGCGGCACGATGAGGTGATTTTACAAGGCGTAGGGATTGACGGATCGAATGGTGAGGCATCTGTGACTTGTTAGCACTTTGTGGACACGAATATTGAGGTTGTACTTACGGTGGAGATTTGGTCAGATCCGTCTTGAGGATGACTGGGATTCTCGTCATCTCTGTGATGTCCTGAATATAGTCACCTCCTTCTTCTCGGAGCTTGAATTGACTCAGATATTTCTCTTTGCCGCTCAGTTTGCTTTCGGGAGCATTGGAGTTGATAACAGAATCAGAGTGGGTACGGTTGGCACCGCCGAGCCCATTTCGTTTCGGCGAAGACGGCATACTAGAAGATCGGTCTGTCAGGGAGACCCCAGCCATATTCTCTGCGACCTCGGAGGCACTATCATCGTCGTCGAAGAGAGCATCGACATCGTCGGATTTCATGGTGCTGGTGTCCATCTGCTTGCGCTGAGCTTCGTAGCGCTCCTTGGCTCGCTGTTTGGCAGCCTCTGCACCCTGTGGGTTGCTAGCGCGTGTGCTCATGCCGCCTCTTGGTCGTTCATCCTCTGGTACGAATGCTGAAGAAGGGACGCCCTTTTCCCAATAGAGCTCGAGAACACGCTTCTCCTTGCGGTACTCGGCCTTCTTTAGAGGAAGCTGGTCACAGTGGACTCGCTTCTCGAAGCCATATTCTGGAATGAGCACGTCGAACGCTGACTCATAGACACAGATGACAATACCATCACTGATGAGATCACCACCAAGGTCCTGGCTCTTCTTGTCCATCATGCGGCAAGCTTCAATATGCACACTTTGCTCCTGAGCATTTTGAGCAGAGTCCTTCTTGTTGTTGCATTGCTCGGCCGTCTTAGCAAGGCTTTCAAGGTCTTCAGTGAACTCAATGTCACCCTCGGACAAGACAGACTCGAGCTGGCGGTGCACGACAATGTCGGCGTAGCGTCTTGATGGGTTGGTGAAATGTGTGTAGACAGGCAGGTTGAGGATGAAGTGCTGTCGATGTTCCTCGGGGACCTGCTCAGCAATGTAATATTTGGATCGCTGGAATGTCTTGACAAGCAGCGTCTCCATACCCTTTCGAAGGTCGGCATCCTTGATCTTGAACACACTGTCTTGGAGAGAGCCGCTGCTGGAAGTGTCGACCTCGTAGCCTGCATTAGTCATCCTCTCTGCAAATGTCTGCAATCGTCGCGGGTTTGGTGGAGCTTGTCGGCGGAGCATGGCCTTGTCAGGCATAGCAGCTTGGATCCTCTGAGCAACGAAGAAGTTGGCCTTGTGGCTAATCTCCTCGATGATCTCATGCGAGGGAGTATTGTTGAAGATGTTCTGCTCAACTGGTACATTCTCATCATCGAGCTGGCACAATAGTCTTAGTGGCGGAACGTCGGTTGATCTGTTGCCAAAGCGAGCTTCTCGGAACTTCTTAGCCAACTGAGACAAAGTCTCAATGTCGTCCGCCGAGACACCTTGTAATTCGACATCCTTTTGGCCGCTAATGACATTGTCAACCTCCTCATAAGCTAGTTTGCCACTACTCTTGATGATAGAGCGACCAATCCAAGGTTGTTCTTCGATCTTACCGGTAGCAAGGTCAACGTTGAAAACGACGCTGACCGTCAGACGATCCTGACCGGGCAGGAGTGAGCAGATATCAGAAGCCAGCCTAGCTGGAAGCATGCTCACAGCGCGATTGATCAAATAGACACCAGTACCACGCTTCTTGGCCTCTCGATCAACCAAGGAGTTGGCCTTGATAAAGTGAGCAACGTCTGTGACGTGCACACCGAGTTCGACCTTGCCGTTGCCAAGATCCTTGACGTGGAAGGCATCGTCAAGCTCTTTAGTGCCAGTAGGATCGATGGTAAAGGTGCGTTCACCTCGAAGATCGCGACGGGACTCCAGAGCTGTCGCATCTTCTGTGTCAATAGACCAGTTCTCCCACCCGACACTCTTCATTACAGCATCTGAGAACTCGTCGCCGCCGAAGTTGTTGTCTCGGAGCAGAGCATCTGTCTCGACTCGCAGATCTCCCATCTCACCAAGCTGTTCCACTAGTGTACCGAATGGGTGCAAGGATGTGATAGGCCATCGCTTGATGCACGCGACGAAGATTCTGTTAGCATAGTCCATGTGCTTCTCAACGAAATCTCGGGGAGCTTGCTCGGTCGGAATGGCGATCAGTGGCACTCGCTTGTCGGTGGGCTTGAACCACACGATCTTGGGCTTGTCTTGCATACGCGACTCGCTACGACCATGACCGCCGTCGCGAGATTGTCGTTCAGCCTCTTGCTTCTCTTTTGTGGCTTGACTGCTAGGGCGGAGCAAACCTAGGGTACCGGAGAACATTTGACCAGCAACACGCTCGATAACAGCGACGACATGGCCAGCGTAGAGAGGCTTCGCCTCGTCACTGATTTCTTCTTCCTCCATCAAGAGGAGGCTTTGACCTTCTACTTCCACGTCGTCGTTCTTCTTTTGTGTTGGTCGTTGTCGCAGGCTGCCACGTCTACGAATGCTTCCGTCAGGCGCCACCGATGATGTGTCAGCAGAGCTGTTGTCGTTCTTGTTACCACCTCCAGACCTTGTATCGGTGATGTCCTTGCGCTTCTTCTTCTCTTCCTTTTCACGCTTTTGACCCCAAACCTCGTCCACATCGAGGAGCTCGATCGCAACCAAGTCACCCTCGAGAGCTCGGTTCCTGTCCTTGCTACCACAGATGAAGATATCAGCATCGAGGTCGCTGGTAGTAACATACGCGTCAGATCGATTCTTCTTGTTGACACGCAGCGTGCCTGCGACTAGCTGGCCATCATTGAGGAGGGCAGGCAAGGTAGCCTGTGGGAGGTAGGGAGTGAAAAGAGTCTTTCTTTGTTGCTGTTGTTGCTGGCCGCCCATCTGTGGGACAGCGTGTTGACTAGCCTGTAGTCCGTTCATACCAGCGCCTTGCATTGCCTGGAGTTGAGCCATTTGAAGGGGGTTGAGCTGTTGGCCTGCGAAGAGTTGAGGGTTGATCATCATCTGGCCCTGCGGCATTTGCATCATTTGTGCCTGACCTGGGTATTGAAAGCTACCAACGGACCCGATGGACTGACTGACCGAGCCCCTGGCTCTGTGACCAGGTTGAAAGCCACCGGCGTTCATTTGTTGAGGGGCATTGAACTGGCCCATTGGTTGTTGTTGCTGCTGCTGTTGAGCTTGGTCTTGCATGGGTTGGGTGTTCTGTTGTCTCCAGTTACCATCGAAATTGCGAGACTGTGATCGACCATGGCCTTGACTGCCTCTTCGCTGCAAGTCTGATTGTGCACCAGTGTCTTGACCAGCCATTGGACCTGGGAACTGGAAACTGTTTCCGCCACGGCCAGCTGCACCGCCTCCGCGAGCACCTCCTACGGCCATACTTTGGCTACGGCCATGACCTGGAACGCGAATATTACCAGCACGCTGTAGACCTAGGCCTTGACCAGAGCTGGGTGTGGATTTGTTCTCTTGAGGGCTGGCTTCGGCATTCTCGGGGATACCTTCGGCTCCAGGCAAGGGAAACTGGAAGCCTGCGGTAGTGCGTTTCTTTTCGGCTGCCTCAGCAGCTTTTTTGGCTTCTCCGACACCTAGGGAGTGTCGTCGAGCGTGTCCACCTCCAGGCGGACCACCTCTTCCTCGTCCTGCAGTGTTCTCACGGTTCTGGGTTGAGGCCTGCTGGTTCACATCGCCGAAGCCTGAAGAGCCGGACGATGGCGCAGGAGGAGGACCCATGCCCATGTTGGGTAGAGCGGACTGATTGCGTCGATGCGAGGCAGCTTGTTGAGGGGGGTTCATCTGCATGCCCATCTGCTGCTGCATCTGAGGGAACTGGAAGTTGTTTGCAGAATTGGGAGAGAGGGTTTGCTGATTCTGGACAGGTGAGTAGCCCTGCATGTTGCCCATGCCCTGCATGCCTTGGGGGATCATGCCCATGTTCACATACTGCTGGTGTGTGGCGGCAATTTGCTGTTGTTGCTGTTGGAGCATTTCGATCTGTTGCTGAAGAGCAAGTTGTTCCATCATGAGAGGGGTGAGTTCGGAGGGACTGCGACGGTGCGCAATGTGCAGCTTGCGGCCTGCAGGGCCCGGAACACCCGTCGTGTTCTGTTGAGCCATGGTGATTGTGGCTGTCGTGCTATACCGGCTCTTGACGGGAGACGACCAAATATGGAGGAATGAGGGTAAGAAGCAGCACTGTGATGCTCGTTAGCAAGCGAGCGGCCGAGTGGTGTTCAGTTGGATGGTAGAAAGAATGGCCATCGCCGACATGCAGCGCAATGGCAGGGTGGTTTCAATCAGTTTCTCGCTGAACGGAAAATCAAGAATACTGTGTACTTACCAATATCGTCAATGACGCAGGCCAGAAAGCCGATGAGGACTGTGCACGGGACGGTCAAGAAAATGTTTCTTCCTATATCCGCCTTGCCCACGTAATTTTCAGGAGGCGCTGACGACACTTGTCGAGTCTTGGATAGACTTTGGTGGGTTGTAAGAAGCAGATGCAACCCCAGACGATCAAGAGATGCAGCTCGGATGTTACTTGTCTTGCTCCTCGGCTGGGTCGGTGTTTCCAGATAGCAAGATGGTACTTCTGACTGGCACCGTGCTGGGAAAGCGGAATTTTGATGACGGCGTTGGGGGGTGGATGTCGATGTGGATGTGCAAGGTGGACAGTGCGACTGCACCGGAAGGACTGGCAAGTACGAGGCTGAGTGGACAGATGTACGATTCGATTAGGGAACGACTCTCGAAGCTCGCAAGGATCGTATGGGTATAAACCAGTACACCACGAGGAAGAGAGGGGGGAGTGAGTAGGGAGTGAAGACAACTGGGAAGCAAGAGGGACGAAAATGAAAGTTATTGAGGAGAAGCACGATAACCCAAGCCTGTGCCCTGTGGCCTGTAGCCTGTGACAGGTGCACTGCAACTCGCTGCAGGTGCGATGACTCGTGTCGATCGTGCTGCTGCGCTGTTGCCAAAACGCAGGTGCACAAGCCTGGTGCTGCGCTGCGTTTCGGCTTACGGTGGGCACGCTAGAGGCGCTAACAAGGCTAACTCGCGGGCGCTGAGGCTGCTAACCCCCTGTTCCCTCCTCCAGCAAGCCTCCAGACTGTGACTGCCGCAGCGCTATCATTCTGATTAACGCGAGATACTGTTCGTACAGTACCAACAGACTCTTGTTCCCCAGAGGTCGAAAAGTTCGTGATTCCTGATGCAGCTTCGCTTGATATGGGTTCTGAGACCGGCGGTACGAAGTGGAGGACACCAGACACTTAGACTCCAATAAACACTCCCATTGACTCTACAGGCCGCGTAAGGATGAAGGAAGCAATCCATGGACCACTTTTGTGGCACTCTTTGCTCCTGCGGTTCCTTGCAAAGCACTCAGCAGCCTGTATGATTCGGTGGCTTGGTGTCTTCGCCTTCAACATTCCTTCCTGCGCGATCGCTGCTCCCCCATATCAATCGACATCGACGCTATCCTGACTGGTTGACCGAGTAGCGACCTGCCTAAGCGTCCAAAGCCTGCTGCGCCAAGCCTTACTTGAAACCAACACTCGCGACGCATCGTAGCGGCATCCAGCTCCGTTTATCTTTGTATGCCTCGACACTTCTGTGAGCAGAGATCCCATCGCTGTGGTGTTAACTTCGGCGATAAGCATAGCAACCTCACTTTGACGAGCTGCAAGGCTCCGCGAGGTCAACACCTGCACTTTCCCGGTCCACCGTTTGTGGCCGTTCACTAAGAGAACCGGATTTCACTCAAAATGGTCAGGTGACCAGCCCATCCCTTCTGAAGGGCAATTCACGCTTCTTGCTTCCATATACCCTCCCTCCACTACCACTCTCCAGCTCCGATCGGCCTCATTAGATAGAGACGCCTTTGTGGCAGGCCACACACTACTCTGCTCTCGCCCGGCCCACCGCCTATCGTTTCTAATCTGCACAACCACCATTGTGAGCAAGTTTTGAGCGCTCAGTTTCTCGAGCTGCTAGGTTTGTGTCCGCACGACGCTGTATCGAGCAACTACTCACCAAGGTTTCCGATCACCCAAAGCATTACTCCTGCATTCTGGACTATCTTCGTCCGTCGTGAAACTGCAGTAGGGAAGAGAATCTCGAAACAAGTCAATCACGTGACCTAGCACCATGGCCAAGGCAGAATCACCACTACCAAATGGTCACTCGCCCAGGACCGGCATGTCGCCTAGAAGTGCTCTGACGCCTAGAACGTATTCGCCAAGACGACAACATATTGATGCTCAGAAAATCCAGCTGGATCTTGAGAAGAGTTTTGAAGCTTTGCGCGTGCATGATGCCCAGGCACAGAGATTGTACGAACACAGCCGGAGAGTGCACAACGAGAAGGCGGATGAGAAGGAGCGGGAACTCGCGAGCTACCATGAAAACGCTCTCAGATTAGAACGCGAGAAGCGCGACGCACTCGCCGCAGAAGCTGAAGCTACGCTTCAACGGTGGAAAGAGCAGCAGCAAGAGGAGCAGCGGCGCCGGTTAGAGGAAGAGCAATTAAGGCAGCAGCGAGAAGCTCAAGCGAAGGCCGAACGAGACAGAAAGATTAGGGAGGAACAGGAGCGGCTCAGGCGAGAAGAGGAGGAGAGGTCTCGAGCAGAGGCAGAACGACAGCGCCAGGAGAAGGAAAAGGCTAATGCTGCCGAGGCAGAACGTCAACGTCAAGCAGCCGAAGCGCAACAAAAAGAAGACGAACGGAAACGACGAGAAGCAGCGCAACGAGCTGATGCTGCTGAAGCAGCCGAAACACAACGGCAAGCTGATGCTCAGGCTCAAAAGACGGCCACCGCCTCCGCCGCAGCAGAAGCCGCCGCACGAGCCGACACCCCAGAGCGGGTTCACGGAGAGTACATAGCCCTGTATCGCAAGATCAAGGCCTGGAAGAATGGCTACTGGGACCACATTCGTGCAGAAGCCAAGACACGCAAAAATCCCCAGATCAAAGAAGCAGTAGGCGACGCTCGACGACTCATCAAGACAGAAGTTGGCAAACAATCCTACGGTGACAAGGATGTGAACAGAATGGCCATCAACAAAATCAAGGCGTGTCTGCAGGAATTCCTCAAAAACCCAACACCAGTCGTCGGCATCCGAGTCCCAATAAACGAGTTTCTACCGCCTTCCTTGCAGCTAGATGACAACAATGCAGCCACTATAACGGACCAAGCAGCCTACCTCCTCTGCGCGCTCACCCAACAAGTCGTCAAAATCTTCACATCGTACGTCCACGGCGCACCCGAGCGTGCAGAACCCGTAGGTACAATGCTAGCCTCCATCTTTGCGCAGCCCGAATTACAATTCCAGCGCAGCGATGGTACGACGCAATCTCTCTTCCCCATATTTCTCGCCAAGTACCACCGCGTATGCCCGGCCTTGTTCGGCATAACAGCGGACCAGTCGACTTCTGCCGGCAAACAGAAGATGGGTTGGGCCCTGCTGCCTGCCGCGAGCGATGACCAACCCAAGACGACGTTTGTTTCGGAGCAGACGCACTACGACCGCATGACAGGTCTAGCGATTGGATACTCCTCCTTCGGATTGCGCAACTTCTCAGCCACATCGAACAAGAACCCCTTCCCACCGACCCACTTCTGGAAGAGTCTAGCACAAATCATCAATCTCCCCCCTAATCAAGTGCAGCCGACACATGTGTGTGTGCTCCGGCATATGTTCGGGCACGGGGGAATCTACCGCTTTCTTCTCTTCTTCGGCTCTGTCGGCGTTGCGGTGTTACGAGAAGCGTTCGTCGAGTTCCCCAAGCGGTTGCCCGAGCACATGCAACGAGACAGCTATGTCAAAGAGCTGAATATCTACGTCGACAATTTGGGGGAGAAAGAGCATCTACATCTGGTCTAGGGGGGCAGAAAGAGTTATACCGACCAACACAGAGATCGAAATTCAAGCACCACGACGAATGCATCCTCGTTGCGTGTAAAGCCCGGTCAAATTGTTCCACAGGCCCATGCTTCGCACTCATCAGAGCCCGTGATAAAATCCGGCAACAACACCGGCAATGGTAGCAACTTCGACGGCAGCACATCAACCATCAAGCACACCATGGGGGCGGAAGATAGCATAAAGCAGAGCAGTCAGTATCTCAACTCCCACGTCTTCGAAGCGCGCCTCCACGGCACCAACCACAAGTCAACCTCACAGAAAACAGAACACATAATCTCCGACCTCGAAGAAGGCGAAATCGTGGAGACCGCTCAACACCTAGCCCTTCCAGCGAGCAACAACACGGTCAACCAGGCCGATGCAGCACGACAACGGCACCCCAAGAAGCTGCTCCTCGCGGATCCGCTTGGAGACACGAAACCAAGGAAGCCTCTCCGCCACGTTTCGCCGAACAAGAAAGACGGCGTGTCTCGGAAGGGTCATTTGTATAGGACCGCGGCGGGCTCAGCAACAGTCAGCTCACGCTCAGATCGACCGTGCAAACCATCTTCGAACGTACTCGCAGGGGAACTGGGAAGGTCAAAGTGGGTGTCAGAGCAACATATCGATAATGGAGAGTTGTACTGAGTATAACGCCCAGACGCAGAAGCAAAAGATGATGGAACGGGTAGAAGACCCCAGCACCATCAGCTTGGTTTTTGGTACAGGATGAGGTGCATTGCGCATAGATGGAGTTGGAACTGGAACAGCATTGAGACGGGCTCTTGTTCAAGTGCGGTGTCCGAATACGGGAAAGAGCTTCGAAGTGAGTTTCGAATTGCAGTCTAGGATACAAAAAATGCTATAAAGGAGATCATAGCCAATCGTCAATTTGCTAGCCTTTCACCAGTAACATCCTTGTACTCCTTGGGTCAGAGTCTAGCATGCGTGTATGGTGCTTCAGTGGTGTTGATGTACCGTGTCTGTGTCGTTGCGCGGGTGTATGATCCTGTTGTGACGTGCTGATCGTTGTCATAGCTTGCGTCTCTGGTTCTCTTCCTTCTTCTTCGTCTTCTCCTCCCCTTCCCTGCTTGCTAAAGATATCCCTGCGCAGGCTCCACTGGTGGGTCTCGAGCGTGCCTATTTCTCGGCGCCGTTTTCCCTTCTGAATGCGTCTTTGGAGGGCCAGCTACGAATCTGGACATCTTGTCTATGTCCTCGAGTCTTATTCTCCAACGCAACGTAAGTCCGTGTCTGTGGTGACGGCTGATTTGACCGCGTACAGAGACCGTTCTCTGCTGCGGAGTAGATGGCGGATAGCTCACCCGCGCCGTTCCGATGCTCCAAATCGACGCTGCTCCAACATGAATTCATCTGGAAACAGTCCACACCCATGCTGATACCATCGGACTCAAGACATCGGTGCTTGAGAACCCTCCAATATCGACCAAGTCATTGCTCGAGCCCATAGCATGCGACCTGCCCCCGGAGTACAAACGAGCAAACGCCTTGCTAGGTACTTAAATCATTCGCTGAAATGCGCTGCAGTAAATTCACCCTCCTAGAAAGCACTGGTTCATAATTCATCCCTTTCGTACGGCATGATGAGCTAGTCGCTCATCTATAGCTCGACGCACCCAGGCTAGTGGTTCTCCCTCCCATGATCTGGCTCCTCGGCCCCTCGTAACCTTCGTATGCAGGCGCACAGCCCCAGTTCTGCAACTGTCCTTTCATTCTCACCTCGCGCATATAATTGCTCTGCTCGTTACTCACGCTCGTCACCATCGCATCTTGGGTCTCAACGTCGCTCGGGCGGCTGCGACCGGAATAGACGCGATGCATCGCCGATACGACAGCGACGACAGCTGCACCGGCTAAGATTGCGAGGAGAACTACGACGCCAGGGGCTAGACCAGAGTAGTTGCCATCTGCCATTGTCGTGATTGGAGATAAGGAAAAACAGGATGCCGGTAGCGGTCGCAAATAGTCCTTCGGTAGGCACAATACGGTGGTTTAAGTGTCGGTGTCAGGTTCAACAGTGGTGAGGCTTAGATAGGGCGGGCTGAGCGAGGTAGGACAAATTGCCTAATACTGTGGTGGCTGCCTGACTTCAAATCCAAGTTCAAGTTCAAGGTGGTTGTTGGGCGCACTCAAGGTTTTTGTGTTCTCTCGTCCGCCTGATCGCTAATTTGGACGCGTTGTACAGAACTCAATGATGATGTCTTGTGCCTGAGAAACTTTGCGTGCACTGCTGTAGTCACGGGTAGTATGGCAGTCAAAGTGGAGTCGAACGGTTCTGATGCCGAGGGTTGGGGTCGATACGATGGTACTGCACAGACACCTTCGTTATACTGAAAATACTGCCGCAACAATGCCGAGGCTGGAAATAAGAAGAATCTCAATACAATGAGCAAGGAGAGTTGCATAAAGAAGCTCAGGCAGAAAGGAAAAGTGCAGGAAACCCGAAAGAGTGTCGTGTCTAGCCACGCAGCACAGGTGCGCACCTACCTCGTTTGCGTCTCAGTCATTCGTCACCCCGCCTGTCCGGAATAGGAACCAAGCGTTCTTGTCTGTGGGACTTCCGCGCAACAGATACAACTCTCAGTGCACAAAACTGCGCAGTAACATTCCAGCACAAGTATTGATACGTGTCCAATGGGGTAAAAGCCGCGTCCCGAGGCTAATAAGTCGTTGACAAGCCATGGCGAGGCAGTCACTGCAAGAGACGAAGAACTGTTTGCGAAGACTGGCTGTCTGGGAAGCGGGCTGCAGCTGACCGAGAAGTATGGACCAGTACGAAAGGGAGTTTGATTATGCGGAAGTGTCATGGTGCAGGAGCGAAGGCCTGGACGCGTAAAGCGCTTTACTCGAGAGGGGTAAGATCGGCTAAGGAGATACTCCACCTCTAAAGTTTGACCCTCACTCCTTCACAACTTGTTCTATTCCTGATGACTCTGGAGCCAAAAACGCGTGGACGGTGTCACCAAGACACGAGACTTGGACTTGAGTAGGTTATATCCTTCAGGATATAGATTAAAGGGCTGTCGCGGTCGAAGCTATCCTGGCATCTGAGTGAGGCATTAGGAACTGATGGTCCGAGCATTTGGCAAGCTAGAGCAGTTCACTAAATTTAGTCTCGTGATATCAGTCAACCATACTGAAAGATCGAAGACCCTCAGGCCACAAAGCGTAGCCTTTGACTCTTGCAGCCCGGGCGCATTCGTAAGGACCTCCTACCTACACTTGACCAAACTCGAGAGTGATATCTTTGCTAAGCATGGTACTGTTGACGCATTTTGCGCACATCGCACTCAATGTTAACTTCTATGACTCCTACCTCTGACCCAAACTACCCGTCCCAAGATGCCGCTTGGATACCAACGCGTGAGTAACCACGCGTGCTACTAGAAGGAACACAGAAGCTGGAAGAGCATTCTCTAGACAGTAGGTCTAAAACACAACGGAACGCGTGGGCAGTTCCGATGATGGAAGAAGGAGACTTCTCTGTCGTGCACACTACCATAGCTTGAGCCAGTGGAACAATCTTAGAGCTGCAGCGATCTATGAAGCTTCGTTTGTCCAACTCGAGTGTGGCCCTATACATATCCCAGCGCCGTTCGTCTCAGTGAGGCCAAAACAATACGTGCCGCGCAGTCGCTGCTAAGGAAGATTGTGCCAGAATGTGAGCTCAGTAAGTTGAAACCTTCACTATATCAATCAGGTCGCTTCACTCATACGTCACGTGCTACCACAGACACACTTTGTTTATATAGCAGCCTCTTCTTCCATCTTAGATAGTCTTACCAATCAATCAAAAGATTTCCTTCTCTAGAGGTTTCTACTCAGTATCAGATCTCGCAAGTCCCACGAACTAGTAGTATTATACACTGCTGCAGACGCCGTGTACAGAAACGTAGGGGGACCACTGTCACGTGCTGTACGGAAATGCGCTAAGCTATATATGCTTAGCATCCATCTGCAGCCGGCCGTAGAGACACGACGCGTAGTTCGTCACCAGCAAGCAGCCTGAGCCTCGTACCTGCCTTGCTTGACCAGATCAACTCGTCGACATCCTCCCTCCATCTTCCACTCGTTCCCTGTCTACCAGATCCGTGTCAAACTCAAGCTTGCACTACACCTATCCATCAGTACAAAGTTCTGCAATTCGATCACATCGTGGCAAGATGGACACCCTTGTGGCCCAGTACACTCAACCAGCGTATTCGCATGAAGGATACACCCAGGATGAATCGGAGGATTATGCAGACTCCCTACCGCCTCTATCGCTGAAGTTTGCTCTGCCGCCAGTAGAACGGCCAACGAACTTCCTTCGCGCCATGACAGACGATGCCTCGAATCCGAATTGTCCCATCAAAATCGCCCACGGTACAACTACTCTCGCATTCAGATTCAAGGGCGGCATAATCGTGGCGACAGACTCGAGGGCAACAGCTGGAAACTGGATCGCTTCACAAACAGTCAAGAAGGTCATTGAGATCAATCCCATGCTGTTGGGTACTATGGCTGGTGGTGCTGCTGTAAGAGAACTCCAAGCTATATCTGCATATCGCGAAACATGTTCGCTAACAAGGTGACGTAGGATTGTCAATACTGGCTCGCGTACCTAGGCATTCAGTGTCGTCTCCACGAACTTCGACACAAGCGCAGAATCTCGGTGGCCGCAGCCTCCAAGATCCTTTCCAACCTCGTCTATAGCTACAAAGGCATGGGGCTGTCCATGGGTACCATGATTACAGGCGTAACGCCGCAGGAAGGTCCAGCCCTATACTACATCGACAGTGATGGCACAAGATTATCCGGCAACTTGTTCTGTGTCGGCTCAGGACAGACCTTTGCATATGGTGTGCTCGATGCGCTGTACAAGTATGATCTAGAAGATGAGGAGGCTTTGGAGCTAGGAAAGAGGAGTATCTTAGCTGCTCAGCACAGAGACGCCTATTCTGGCGGGTTCATCAACCTCTACCACGTCAAGGAGGATGGCTGGGTGAAGCATGGCTTCATGGATTCGAACCCGATTTTCTGGGAGACCAAGTTGGAGAAAGGTGAATTCTCAAACGTTACCAGCCAGCTGTAAGAGCGCTTAGTACAGAATAAGTTGATGGTGGCAGGCGAGGCGTTCGAGCAAGCCGAGCATTTCGTACTAGGCGTGCTTGGCGTGTACAGTATTCAGGACTACGGAAGCATTTTTGCGCCTCAAACCAGGTGTATTACCAGTCAGGCTACTATAGACGACATGAAAGAATGAAGGAAACCACTGCTCTGCGTTGAACGCTGATGAAGTCAAACTCTGGCTGTGATGTTCAGGGTTACCCTAGCTCTCACCATAATAATAGTCGCCAGTCAGTCTACTCAATTCTCGGAAAAGTGTAGGGTTTTGAAGATGAGAGCCAAATTTCAACAAACAGCAATGTGTATTGGTGTCGGTCCACGACGTTGCTTGATCACTCAACAGGGCAAAGTCAAGCTCATATGCAGGGGTTTCCGTCATTGCCATGCTGCACCGGTTCCCAAACTGAGTACACCTGTTGAGGCGACTGATCTGTAACCTACGACAATCGGAAGCTACGGAATTCTTGATGTTGGTCCACGGCGTCAGACATTGTTGTCCTTCCCACCCCCACCGCCATGTTGGAGCTGGTCACCTCTGAACCAATAAAAACGGAAACGCAGAGGCAGGGCATTCACAGGGACTTGGCGTTCAGCTTGGAAACAAGACGGGGCTATAGAAAATATACATTTCGAAGCTCTCTAGCAAGACGTACAAGTGTTGTGGCGCTGGCGACGGATGAGGATAACTTTTGCATGTTGGTGTCCTCGTCACGTCATGTCAGTACCTCGAAAGCCGACGTTCGCCTATCAGCCAGAGCTCTTCTTGATCTTCTCATTCTGGATGATCTCAATCCAATAGTTGTCAGGGTCGAGGACGAAAGCCACATTCTTCATGCGGCCATCAGTCAATCTCTTCTTCCAGTTCACGTTCTTCTCGTCCATGAACTTGCAGGCCTCTTGCAGATCGTCCACAGATACGCAAATGTGGCCGAAGCCCTGTGGCTCGTCATTGCCGTTGTGGTAGACCTGACCCTCTTCTTTCTCGGTTCCGTAGTTCCAGGTGAGTTCAAGCAGGCCCTCCTTGCCTGCCAGTGGGTTAACACCGTTCGGCGAGTCCTCAGGCTTGGGTACTCCGTAGCTTCCAGGGTATCCCAGGAAGAACAAAGTGAAGCCCGCCTCTTTCTGCTCGCTTTTTCGCATCAGAGTCATGCCCATGACATCCTGGTAGAACTTCAAGGACTTTTCGTGGTCCTTCACCCGGATCATAGTGTGGTTCATTCGGTACGCGGACGTCTCGGTTGTAGTTACGTCCTTGGTCGAGTCGACGGGCTTCTGGCCGATGATCTCAACCCAGTAGCCGTCTGGGTCCAGCGCGAAGGCTATACTCTTCATGCGCCCATCTGTGAGTTTCTTTTGAAACTTGTATCCCGCATCCTCGATCCGCTTGCAGGCGGCTTGAATGTTGTCAACGCTGACGCAAATGTGACCGAAACCTTTGCCGGGCTCCTTGTTGCCGTTGTTGATCTGGAAGTTGTCATCGTTCTCTGAGCCGTAGTTGTGCGTCAGTTCGATGACTCCTTCTCGGTCGGACCAGTGAGCCCCTTGCGAGGCAGATTCGGGTCCGTCATATGCTATGAAAGGTGTCAGTCTTGTACACTCCAGCGAATCCCAGATACGGGTCGCCGTCACTGAAACGGATAGAGCTCGAGCTTCACGCACGGCCAAGAGATCATACCTAGAAAGTAGAGATCGAATTTGTTATCTGGGAACTCGAGTTTGTTGACCTGAGACAGGCCCAATAACTTGTAGTAGTCAAGCGACCTCTTGGGGTCTTTTACTCTCAGCATAGTATGGTTGAACTTCCATTTTGAGTGATCTGGCGCCATCGCTGCGTATGCTCGTCTAAATGTCTGGGTAGGAGTTGGTGTCTGTGGTGTTTTGTAACCGAAGACTCGTGACAGCAGCTGTGTTCTTGGTGGACGAGAATACATTCAGAGAAAAACACGTAGATCTACAATTGAGGCCTTTGCCTTTTGTGGACCGTTCTCACTCGTCACTCTCGAGGCCGTCACCATCGTGATGCGGGGACTCACTGTACAGTGGTTCGATGCTTTCACAACTTTTGTTTCAACTCACATGACATCATGAGCGCATGAGGGGTGCGCCGGCGAAGCTTAGCGAGGCTAAATGCCGTCCGCTACAGCCTCTTTGGAGGCCTACCGCGGCATTGGTACGGAAGACGACCGTTCCTTTCAGGCGTGCGCCCCGCAAAAAAGAGTGCCTCGAGTTGAGCCTCGGTGCAACTAAACGGGCGGCTGGCGACTGCTTGGCCAAGTGGGTGCCGCTGAAGTGCGCGTCAAAGACGCTGTGCTGCCCGTTGAGGATGCAACCTTCAACATTGAGCTTCTGTGGATAGCTTGCTATCGCTCATTCAACCTCCTGTACCAGAAGAGACGGTAACATCAACATGTCGGGAGCTCCAGCTGTGCGAATAGCTCGCAATGCAGCTCAGAGGTCGTCCTCTCTGCTGCGAGCGATCCAATTCGGTCACCCTCCAACCTGTCCATGCCATTCGAATCCTAACCATCACCATGCCCCTGGGACATTCTCTGCAGCTCGCAGAGCAATGGCTACACCGATCGATCACTCGAGGCAGAAGGAGTACGCATTCGAGATGGCAGCAAGCTCAATCAGGTTCGGCCCGGGCTGCACGAAAGAAGTCGGTATGGACATGCAGAATCTGGGCTCGAAGCGGGTTTGCGTGGTCACAGACAAGAACGTATCGAAGCTTGACGCCATGAAGCAAGTGCACGAAGGTCTTGGGAGGGTCGGTATTGAGTATACGGTCTACGACAGGTGCAGAACGGAGCCCAAGGACAGCTCGATTAAGGAGGCTATCGACTTCGCCAAGCCCTACAAGCCTGATGCGTTCCTGGCTGTTGGTGGCGGGTCCGTCATTGACACGGCAAAACTCATGAATTTGTACACATCGTTTCCTGATGCTGAATTTCTGGACTTTGTCAATGCTCCTCTTGGAAAGGGCATGCCCATTCCGGGCAAGCTGAAGCCACTGGTCGCTGTTCCCACGACCGCCGGTACAGGATCTGAAACAACTGGCACAGCCATCTTCGACTTGGTTGAGAAGAAGGCAAAGACTGGTATCGCGCACAGAAACCTGAAGCCTACTCTGGGAATCGTCGACCCCATCAACACACGAACAATGCCCTCCGCAGTTCATGCATCGTCTGGTCTGGATGTGCTGTGCCATTCTCTCGAATCATGGACTGCTATTCCGTACCACGAGCGAACACCAAGACCCGAGAATCCGATCAACAGACCTGCGTATCAAGGTGCAAACCCAATCTCCGATATCTTCTCATTGCAGGCACTGCGCTCTACTGTCAAATACCTCCCACGTGCAGTCAGAGACCCAGACGATCATGAAGCTCAGAGTGAGATGCTTCTAGCCGCTACTTTAGCAGGCGTGGGTTTTGGCAATGCAGGTGTTCACCTCTGCCACGGTATGAGCTACCCGATCAGTGGTCAGAATCCAGGCTACAAACACAAAGGTTATGTCACGGATAACATTATCATTCCCCACGGTGTGTCCGTGGCTGTTACAGCTCCATCAGTCTTCAGATTTACTGGTGCAAGTAATCCCGACCGACATCTGGCTGCGGCTGAAGCTTTCGGAGTCGACATTTCCCAAGTTAAGAAGGAAAGCGCAGGTGAGGTGCTGGGTGAGGCGCTTGCAGAGTTCTTGGTCAAGCTAGGCGACCAGCCGCGAGGTTTGAAAGATCTTGGTTTCAGAGAGGAGCACATCGACGATCTTGTTGAAGGCACGATTCCCCAACAGCGAGTGCTCATGCTCGCGCCGAGTCTCTCCCAAGAGGTTGAAGAGGAGCGTGGTCAGCTACGCCGACTTTTCGAGCAGTCCATGTCGTACTAAAGCTAAAACATGGACAAGGAATTGTTCACAGGCAGGCAGAGCGGGTTATGGCGCTGGAGTTGATAATCGAGTCTTGTAATACATGCTCTTCGACAATGGTTCCATTGCGGAGCCCCAGGTCTGAGCATTAAGTTCTGGGGTCTTGATTGTGGGTTGCACTGGGGTTTGCCCGCCGAAACACGGAGCAGTTGACTGGCTCGATTGGCAATGCGGGGCAGCCACCAGTCATGTCCAGCAACACTGTGCATGTTGACCGACCGATGCAGCACATGGAAAGTCATGTCACTTGTTTAACATATGCTTCCCAGTCCAAGTGATATTCCTCATTCTGTCTTGCTGCCACCACTGACTCCTTGTTCTTCCTTCTTGAAGCACATAGTATCCTAACCTAACACTTAGTACCAGTAACTTCCGGAACCGATAGTAAAATGGATGGTACTAACGGAGCAACAAACAGGCCCAAGGTGCTCGTGCCTGAGAAGCTGTCCCCCGACGGCCTAGCATTGCTATCAAAAACTCTGGAAGTCCACGAGAAGAAAGGGCTAACACCGGAACAAGTCATCGAGATCATCGCAGAGTATGATGCATTGCTCGTCCGGTCGGAGACAAAAGTCACAGCACAGTTGCTGCAAGCCGCCAAGAACTTGAAAGTTGTTGCCAGAGCAGGTGTTGGTGTTGACAATGTCGACGTACCTGCTGCTACAAAGCTCGGCATAATTGTCGTCAATTCACCTCAAGGCAACATTCAAGCTGCAGCTGAGCACACAATAGCTCTTCTCATGTCCATGGCTAGAAATATACCAGATGGATGTGCAAGCACTAAGGCTGGGAAATGGGAGCGTAGTAGACTCGTCGGTGTCGAAGTCAAAGGCAAGACTTTGGGTGTCATCGGTCTCGGCAAAGGTATGTCCAACGAATTCCTTTCAGACATGTAGCTAACCTGCCATAGTCGGTCTGATAGTCGCCCGGATGGCGCGTGGTCTCGGAATGAATGTTGTAGCTAGCGATCCTTACGCATCACCCCAAGTCGCTGCTGCCAACAACGTGACCTTGGTTCAGACTCTTGATGAACTCCTTCCGCAAAGTGATTTCCTCACGATTCACACCCCTATGCTCGCGTCTACCAAAGGTATGATGTCGAGTGCCGAGCTCAACAAGCTGAAGCCTGGCGCGCGGGTGCTCAATGTGGCACGTGGCGGCATTGTTGACGAGTCTGCTCTCCTAGATGCGCTCAACAGCGGGCATCTGGCAGGCGCCGCAATTGATGTCTTCACAGCTGAGCCACCGTCGAAAGACCCTGAAGGAACGGCTGCCAAGCTCGTTGCTCACCCACGCTGTGTCGCAACACCACATCTTGGAGCAAGCACAGTCGAAGCGCAGGAGAACGTCTCAATAGATGTCTGTGAACAAGTCCTCGATATCCTTTCTGGTGCGCTACCACGTTCCGCCGTCAACGCTCCAATCATTCTACCAGCCGAGTACAAGACTCTACAGCCATTTGTCAAGCTCCTTGAGAAGATTGGCAGTATCTATACACAGCATTTCTCCAGCCCGAACTCATCAAGTAGTGCATTTCGAAATACCTTCGATCTCATCTACGAAGGTGAATTATCGTCAATGACATCCACCAAACCGTTGTTTGCAGCACTGATCAAGGGGCTCCTCAGCCCAATCTCTGATGCCGAAGGACTAAACATCAACATTGTCAATGCAGAACAAATAGCCAAAGAACGTGGCATCTTTGTCAACGAGCAAAAGTCCCGAGATCCGTCGGGTACATCGCCTTACAGCAGTCTTGTCACGCTCGTCGCCCGGCCACCCTCGAGACCAAGCAGTGTCGCTCGCATCGCAGCTGAAGACATGAAATCTGACAAGACGAAGTCACAGCACATTATCAGTGGATACTGCTCCGACAACAAAGCATTCATCTCTCGACTCGATCGCTTCTCGACCTCGTTCTCGCCAGCTGACGCCAGCACACTCCTGATCTGCCATAACTATGATGCACCAGGCAAGATTGGCACAGTCGGATCAGTCCTGGGAAGGGAGCGGGTGAACATCAATTTTATGTCTGTTGCGCCCGCGAGCTATGGACCAGGAAACAAGTTCGAGCCTGGAAGTGGCGTTGCCACTCCCGACGCGGCTGGCCAGAAGAGGAGAGAATCAGTAGACAACGGCGAGAGGGAGGCGTTGATGATACTGGGTGTTGACGGAGACGTGAAGCAGGAAGTCGTCAAGGAGTTGATTGGGGCCGGCGGCGTGTTGAGCGTAAGTGTGGTGAACCTGTAATGGTCACCTTCTCCGATAACGGCTCATGACAAGGGGAGAATTAGCTAGAAGACCTGCTTTGGAAACAACTTGGTCCACACTTAGAAACTCCCAGTTACTACCAGCACGTCTGGATTTGGGGTTATGTTCAGCGCGTTTGGACGTGAATGACAGACAACGAGGCATAGCTGAGTCGAGTGATTACGGGTACCCTCACTGACCTCTGCCTTGCACTCCCAATACGTGAAACAGCACTTTGATCACGTTCCCTTACACTAGTCAAGCCTACTTTACCAACGACGCAGATGAAACAAGCACAAACACAAGCACTGCATTACCCAAAGAATCCGTACACTTTGCTTTTGTTCTGCATCTCGTTGCCCATCACCGCTCCTACGCGCTTTCCCAATCTTCACTCGCCCCGCCTCTCGTAGCGCGTTCCAGCCGACTACTCAGGCGACAGCAGTCACAGCCTTGACCGTGCCTTCTTCAAGCCACAACACCTCAGACCTTCCTGCGACCTCCACACCTTTCGCCTAGTGACGACGGCCACCATGAGGCGTGAACGGCGTCACCCCCGCTGCGCTCGCTGCATAACGCAGCGCAAACAGTGCGACGCTGCTCAACCTCGCTGTGGACTCTGCGCAACCATGAAGAAGGCGTGTGTATATCCTGAGGGGATGCCGAGTCGACGAGAGTTCCTGGAGATGGAGGCAAGACAGCAAGCGCGGCAGACGCGACAACAAGGAAACGATGAGATGGATGTTGATGGAGGTAATGCCATGAAACGTACCAACGGTAGAGACCGTGGTCAAGAATCCCTCTCATATGCCCAACCTCAATCTCTACCACCATATGCTAGCCTTCAAGGCGGCGACAAACAACACTTGACTTCAGCATACCCTTCATCATATGGTACGGCCTCCAAGGTCTTCGCGCTCTCCGCTGGGACCATTCCGGTGGCAACGCAGGTTCGATCATACTCTGAGCACATCGACACCTCGCGCGCGGAGGGTCAGCACTTATCTCAGCAACCCCAAGCCGCTCAACGCGGCACATCGTTGTTTGACATCAACGGTGGCAACCGAATCGCACGATCCTACGGTTCGGCACGACCTTCGCTAGCTCTTGACGGCCTGCTCGGCCCAGACCCTCTTTCTCTCCCAGATACCGCCCAAGACATCTCACAAAGTGCGCAATCGCAAGGATCGACTACTATAATCCAAGCCCTTGACGCAGGTATGACCTTCCCTTCACATCTCTCGCAATGACCGCGTGACAAGTGCTGACATCTCTCTCTCTCTCTCTCAGACTCGCAATTAGTCGATCTCACGCCCGAGCAGGTTGGAATCAACCTCGCAGACGCCATCGAAGCGAACGCTCCACGACATGTCGGAGGCGTGCTTGACGGGCTGAGCGATTGGACAGCTCATGTTGATGGTCTCGAGAACGCGACTGACGAAGAGATGCAAACTGCGGAGGAGACACTGCAATTGGTCGGTGCATTGCTGTTTGGGCAACCATGACAGTGGCGAGACAGCTTTTTGGGTCTTGAAGCAGCCTAGCATGAACTCGTCGAAGCCAGACATGCGTCAACAACCGACCCTGTTAGGTACTTGAACGAAACAGGCTGCAAGGACAGAACCGACAGCCACGGGCTTTCCGGACTGGCTGATTCGCTGGTAGTGTTGCCCGTGTTCTTGACCGTGTTGGCTGATTCGCCGGTAGCGTCGTCCGTGCTCTCGACCGTGTTTGATCTCTGTTTCTTCCAATGCATTATCCTCTGCGACTTGCTGTACTTGTTTCGTGCCTTGCTGATAGGCTGCGGCAGCTCCTCAAATCCCGACGCAAGGCCTTGCATAGGGAGCGCATCTTCGCTGGGCTGATTCAAAGACCGATTTGGGCAATGCGGGGTTCAATGTCGACAACAGACGCTCTCTAAGACAGCTCCTAATAGAATGCTGAGTCGAAGGAGATATTGTTTGGGACTATAGGACTGAGTGGAGTCGTTGTTTCATGCGTGATAGTACATGGCAACATCAGAACGGCCAGTCGTCCTGTTGTCTTGGGCCTCGGCCACCACCGGTCAAAAGCGAAAGGTTTCCCGGCATCCTCCTTCCAATATCGGCAATTTTGCCAAATTCGTTCATGCCCCTGGCGGTAATGGAGCAGCCGCTCTCTTCGTACTTTCCCATCGCCTCGGGCATCCACTTCTCCATGGTCTGGCCCCTCGTTCCCGAGCTGGGATGGGTACTCAGGAACTGAGGCGGCGCACCGCCTCTCTTCTTCTCGTTCTCGGCCATTCTCTTCCACAGATTGGGTGCCTGTCTCGGATCATAGCAGGCTTCAGCCATCATCAACAGGCCTATGTGGTCAGCTTCGGTCTCCTGTGTCCTTCCATTTGGCAATGTCAAGGCGAGATCCGCGATACCGTTGCCGAATTGACCTGAGATGTCGAAGATGAGACTGACCAAGAAGGCGGCGGCCATGGTAAAAACCTGGCGCGACATTCGCTCACCGACGTGATGCGCGACGTTATGGGCGATCTCGTGGCCCAAGACGGCAGCCAGACCGTTCTCATCCTGGGCGATAGACATGATGCCGGTGAAGACGAATACCTTACCACCTGGCAGGACGAATGCATTCATCTGCTGGGGATCATCTATGACATGGACTTGCCAGTCGGCACCGCCAAGGCCATGAGCGGCGGGCAACAGGCGTTCGACTATGCGGGCAACGAGCTGGGTGTAGGGGTGTTCCCTCGGCAATATCTTGCCACGAAACTGGTCGACGGTTTGCTGGTAGGCAGCGTCGGAGACTAGACTGGTCTCTCGTTCGGGCGATATGAAGTTGAACCTGCGTCTGCCGGTGACTGGCACCTGCTCTAGATTGATCACGTAGAAGGTGGTGCCGCCTGCGCCTGCTACCAACACAGCGGCCTGGTAGTTCCGCCATATGTACTGTACTTTGGCGTATGGAGCGAAGCTGCTGTAGGGACCGTGGGAAGGGCCGGTGCCTGACCCGGCGCGATTGGGGAAACGCTGATATGAGGCATGCCGTCTGGTGGATCGGAGGAGGGTAGGGGTTGCGGCTGGGGCACGCCGGGGGAGGGTGCCAAAGGTTGACCTAAATAGGTTCATCTTGAGGGTTGTTGAAGGCTTGGTGAGCTATCAGGCTCTGCTACGTGTCACCGATGCATCATGATCCAGGTGTTCTATCTGCATGGACGAGTGGCAGGTGGGTTGATGCGGCGACATGACATCGGGTCGGAAACTGGCAATTCGAGCATGACGTCGCCAGTCCTCCAAAGTTCGGCGCGGCGCTCATGTGCAAGTGAACAAGGCTAGAACCTACAGTAGATGTACTTTTGCTACCAATAGTCGCCCAGCCACGTGAACACCCATCTGTAGTACCATATCTTACAGGGAATCCGCTTCCATGGTCTTGGTAGGCTATTCAGACTCTGAGGGATCAGACACCGAGTCCACGCCTGTTCCCACCGCCAAACCTGTCCAGCCAGCGAAGTCTACTACAACCACCAACTTCGCGGTCGATAAGTCCAACCCCAAGAAGATCCGCGTCAATCTCACCGAAGCTCTTGCTACCGTCGTATCTACAGACAACAACGATGGCGAGCCACCTACCAAGAGAGCGCGCGTCGGTGCCGGCGCATTCAGTGGCTTCAACGCCATGCTTCCCGCGCCCAAGAGGGACAATCTGAGCACAAACTCGCCAAGTGCCAACACGAATGGGACGAGAGCGCCAGCGCGGAAAGTGTTTAGTCTCAAGACGGGCGCCGAGCCAGCGTTCAGTAGGGACAGCGACAGTGAGCTACGTGAGCTTTTCGCAGACGACGGACCAAGACAGACCGAGGACAGTGCCAGTACCATACCCGCCAGTATACCGAAGCCTACATTTCCCACAGACAAGCAAGAAACAACAGCGCCAAGGTCAGAAGCTGCCAAGGGCAAGCCGTTCATGTTCAAACCACTGTCAGTAGCACGCAATACGAAGAAGAAGAAAAGCGCGACTACATTGCCTGCGCCTGCTGCAGCAACCGCGCGAGCAGATCAGACGTCTACGCTGCCCGAGGGCCCCCCAGCTTCACAGGAGCCCGCAACGGCACCGGCACCGGCACCAGCACCAGCACCAAAGAAACAGAAAATCAGCCTGTTCTCGTCCGGCCCAGCTGCCCTCCCTCCCGATCCAGACGACCTCGCCGCCGCCGACGACGGAAGAGACCCAGATCCCGCCGACGAGGATGAGATCCTCGAGCTCCTCGAGGACGATCACCAGTATCCATCCAACACCACAAACGTGGCCTCCACTACCAATCAGCCAGAGAGTCTGGACTCAATAGCCACCTCCCTAAATCTCTCCGCTGCGGAACGCCGCCAACTCCTCGGCCGAAACCACGCTTCCAATTCCTCAAAGAACATAAACCCCACCGCCGGCCGCGTCATCAATTTCAATACCGACGCCGAATACATCGCCAACCAGCAGCTGAACGCTGCAGGCGAACAAGCGGCGTTCCAACATAACCCCGTCCGCGCGATTGCCCCGGGTAAACATAGTCTCAAGTCTCTTGTGGCGAGTGCCCAGGGTCAGAAGGATGCGTTGGAGGAGAGTTTTGCGAGTGGGAAAAAGAATAAACAGGAGGCGGGATCGAAGTATGGCTGGTGAGCGTGAGCTACCTAGGTTGGCGCCGTGGTATTGAATCGATTGGCTAGCGTGGGGTAGGTGCCGCGATATGCGACTGGGCGAAGGCAGTCCCGCTGTTGCGCCGACCAACAATGAATTACATACCCCAAGGACGTTGGTAAGAAGCCCCTTTAGCTGAGATGTGGTAGGGAGTCTTTGTAGCTAGCAGCATCATAAGAGTGAATGTGAGGGCAGGCTATAGTTTGCCAGGAGCCGTCGAACTGGGACTTGGCGAGGGCCCCTGTAGACTTCCAAAAGATCGAGGCACGTCACTTCCCAAGTAATTGTGAGACGGCTGCAGCTCCCAAATCATAGATCGCACCGCAGACAAATCTGCCATTACCCTGCTCTCTCCGCATCCTCTACATAACAAAACCTCAAAATCAAATCTCCTGCCCAGCAAGCTCCTTCTCCGTCCACTCCCACAATTTCTCCGTCAACGCCTCGTCCTTGGCCAACTTGCTGTCCTTGCCCGTAACGCCCACAGGCCAGTAGAACGTGCCGCTCGTCACGCCGTCGCCCTGTGCGTCCGTCGCCAGCGGCGCCACACACGCCCACGTCTGGTTCAACGCGCCCTGCGCCACCGTCTTCAGGAACAGCCAGCCCATCACCTTGACCGGATACTGCAGCCAGGCGCCGTAGCTCGCGATCGGGCCCGACGTGAGGTTCGTGTTGATGCCGCCCGGGTGCACGCTGACGCACGTGAGCTCGGGGTAGCGGGCGGCCAGGGCGCGCGCGTGGTGGATGTTGGCGAGCTTGGCCTGGCCGTAGCGCGCCCACGTGCCGATGCCGCCGCCGCTGGCGTCCTTGAGCTGCTCGAACTTGATGCCGGCGGGCTTGGGCGCGAACGCCTCCGCGGCCGAGCTCAGGTTGACGACGCGCACGCTGCCGGGCGTCGTGCCCGGTGTGCGCGCCGTCTTCTGCAGCGTCGGCAGCAGCAGCTTCGTCAGCAGCGCGTGGCCCACGTGGTTCGTGCCGAATTGGATCTCGTAGCCTTCGGCCGTCGTGCCTTCCGGGCACGCCATGATCCCCGCGTTGTTCAGCAGGATGTCGAGCCGGTCCTGCTCCGACGTGAATTGCTTGGCGGCCTTTTTGATCGAGTCGAACGAGGTCAGGTCGCATTCGAGGAATTTGATCGTCGCCTGCGACTCCGCCGGTAAGGTCGCGTTGATCTCCTGCATGGTCGTTTCTGCCTTGGACCGGTTGCGCGCCGTGAGGTACACGGCTTTCGGGTTGTGTTTTGCGAGCTGGTGCAGTGATTCGCGGCCCAGGCCGATGTTTGCGCCTGTTATGAGAATGACTTGACGTCGTCAGTGGGAATGAACTTTGGGAGAGGCGAACTAGCCAGTTTTGCGACCAGATATCTCGCCTAAGACTCTCGTGGGGATGTAGTAAGGAATTGCGTAGCATGAAACAGTGACGCCACGAGCCTCGCATCGCTGAGTCGGTGCGATGTGTAGCTCAAGCCTGTACTTGTGGTGTTTTATGCCTTGCTCAATCTGCTTGGTCGGCACGGTGGGATAGTCTTACCTTTGCCAGACAGGTCTGGAATGTCGCTGTCAGGGTTGAATTTGACCATGTTGACGGCTGGCTCCTGTTCGGTCAAAGATGGGCTCTCCACGTGCGAAGTGTGTGAGTGCAAGATATGGTATACGGGTATCGCAAGTTTGGGAGTAAATATCACACTTTGGTACGTATACATTCCTCAGAATTTAAGCCTCCCGTCGAGTTCCATGATCTCAGCAAGGTCAGGTCAGGCCACTGATTGGCTCGTTTTGCCACTAGTGCCATCTCCTTCATGACAGATGCAACGACACCCACAGCTGCTTCATACGGCCGCGACAATGTGGCATATTCCTGCACGAAAGCAGAGTCGAACGAGCGCTCCCTCGTGCTCTCGGAAGTAGCTGCCAAGCTGGGAGCCTGTCGAGGTATTAAGATCTCCCTTAGCCGAATCCTCTGTGCGTGGCCAGCTGCAACTGCTCGTGGAGCATGGAACAGACTCGAGAGCCCTCTTCGAAACTGTGTGCGCTGTATCAGCGTAGCGCCCCAGCGTCCTCCATATGACAACGTTTGCTCCAGATATATCTGTACATAGTGCTCTTTATACAATTGACATGCTCGCCTCATTGCTCAACAAGCATGTTCTTGACGCTCATCCAGTATTCTGGCGTGACGTGCTTCTCAACCTCTTCCTTGGAGAGCCATTTGAACTCTTCCAGGCCATGGACGTTGTCCTTGACATCCGCTTGACCAGCAAATATCCTTGCCTTCATGAAGAAGGTCTTTTCCGAGTCAACAATAGACTCGGATTGTGCTTGACTGGCGCTCTCTACACAGTGCCCTATAGGATGACTGGCGACGAACCATGTGTTCATGTTGACTCCGCAGGACGAACCTAGTACTCTCTGTGCAGCCTGAACATTGTTAGCAAGTTCTCAACATGCACGCCCGTCGTTAGCATACCTCTTTGAGACCCTCTTTCTCCTGGACATCACCACTCGGAAATCTCCAGTTTGTAGCGGAAGGAGTGCTTTCGTTCTGCGACTTTGGTCTGACAAGCAGGTACAGCGTCCTACTGAGACTCCTTTCTAGGTTTGTCTCATCGCTCCTCGCGTCGGCGTCTGTCGCCCTCTTCAGCCCGGCGAGCTTGGCATCTGCGCCAGCGTCGTCGCCAACGAATTCGCTGCCTCGGCCCTCCTCCTCAACCAGCTGCTCCACAATCTTCTGGGGGTTCGCCGACTCGTCGCCCATCAACACCTCGTCGTTCCAGCTCTCTTTCGTGTAAGCGTTGTACTTGCCTAGGTCTCGTGCCGCAATGCCGCCTCGTTCTCTCCGTTTCGTCCTCCAGTGTTCGAAAGCTGGCGTACCGCGCTTGTAGTGGAAGTATTGGGTGAACGGGAGGACGAGTCGCTCGTTGAGGCGCTTCTGGTAAAGGTAGAAGGCTGTGTCGAAAGGGTGAGGGTCCGGGGTGATTAATGGTGGACGGGACACTACGACCCCGGCCTTGACCACGATGCGCGGTTGTGCTGCAGGGGAGGCGCCTGGCTCATCCGGGGACACATTGCTCATTGGAGGCGATTCGACGATTGTCTGTGCCGTTGCTGTTGATGCATAGCGTGCTCGAGAGATGTTGTTGCGGCAGGAGAGGCAGATGTGCTGCTTGCTAGATGGTTTTACTGCTGTGGTTAGCTGGGACTCCGATGAACATGGTGCAGGCTCATACTGAACGCGTCGAACAGCACGGCTGTGCCTCTAGATCTGGGCGCCATAGTGAAGGCGTTGGTGATGAGGGTGCTCGGTCGTGGTTCCGACTTCGATCTGATCGTTCCTGCTGCGACCAAAAAGTTAGGAGCGACCTGGCTGGCTTCCACAAAAGGCTAGCGTCGAATAGTACTACTACAAGTATGCCGCATCTCCCAAAACTTCACACCTCGATTTCTCAAACACTCACTGCTTGCCAGCAGAGTACGGTGAATGCCATGGCATCTATTCCTTATCATCATGGACTCTCCCGACATTCTCGTCGTCCCACAGTTCTTGATCATTTCACTGATGCCCAGAACAATATATTGGAGTCTTTCGCTAGCAGGACCACGTAGCAAAATTTCGCCGGTACTGTTAGATAGATACTCCTTACAATCGTGAAGGGAACTTGTTCTCAGTCTGCGAGGGAACACGTTGCTTGTACAACTGGGCGGCATGGTCACGCTGCTACTCGTACGTTGACTACAACATGCGACGGAGACATAGAATAAACTCTCTCATTGTTCGTGAGCGACGAATGCCAATTGTATTTGTGTGTGAGGATGCGAACCCCATCCACTCGCACTTGGTCTTGTCGAGCACCGTTCTCCATTCACTACTCTATGATGCGGCTCAATACTGACTTGAACAAAAGAAGTTCCAATGTACTGGTGTAAGGATAGAAGAATGGATTTGGCCTGAATGAAGTCCTCTCTCGACTTTCCTATATGCCACTGATTGCTGCCTGAGGGCCATACCACTCACGAGCCAACCAGGTGTGACCAGCTTATCATGGCCTGCCGCGGGCTCAGAGCATCCTCCCCATCTTCTGCGTCTCAGCACATAATCTCGCCGAATCGTGTTCAGCATGTCCACGGAGCCTATCAGTCGCAGAACTGCCTGTATCATGAATGTTTCTGCCGCGATTGGTCGGACGGTCTGTTACGAGTACAGCATGCTTGTAACAATTGCGCTTCACCCCAGACTCCATGGAGAAAGGCCATGGCTCATGTTTGTCGCTGTCAATTCGTGAAGTCGAGTCAACTTGGTGTGCACTTCTCGTCGGCCAGGTCCAGCGTACGCTATAAGACCTTTTCAGCTAACACAGGTTGACGTGGACCAACTCACGTAGACGAACTGATCAGCTGCAGAGCCCGCCTGACACACTCAAGATGTCACCAGCACTGGCAATGGACGCAGAGTCAGACCATTTCAGCCCCTACCGAACGGACGGCAAGCTCTACGGCTTCGTATGTGTGGTCACGGGTGCTGACAAGCCTATCGGTGCGGCGGTCGTCAGTGAATTAGCTGGTAAGCAGGACTGTCGATACAACAAGAGTGGGTGTTGGTAGCAGTCCAACTAACATCAACCACAGCCCATGGCGCAGCTGTCATTTACGCTTGCCACGACTCGTCGTCGACTGCCGACCTCCCGGACCTCAAGAAATTATACCCTAACACCAAGGTGATCGACTATCCATATTCGATATCAAGCGAACACGACACCCTTGTTCTGATCGACGAAGCTCTGAACGGCTACGGCCGCGTTGACGTCTGGGTATGTTCGTCCGGTCTTCTCGGCCCTGCATCAATTGATGCTACCACACCCGCCGACCTACAGAGGTGCTTCGAAGCCAACAGTCTCGCGCCTTTCTTCGCGCTAAAGTATGCACCACATGCGATGGAGAAAACATCTCCCAAGGGCAACTACCCCAACGCAGCTCCCAAAGATCAAAACTACGGCAGTATAATTGTGATTGCGAGTACAGCGAGTCAATATGGCGGGTGCTGGGGTCCGTGCTATACAATGAGTAGCCACGCTGCACTTGGCGTGGTGAGGGCTGGAGTTGCTACCCTAAAAGGAACGGGCGTAAGGATCAACTGCATTAGCCCGGGACAGATCGATGTTGGCGTGGACTTGCAGGGCATCGACATGAAAGGCATGACGGCGCAACTGCCTCCAGCGGCACTTCAGAACCAGGACGTGCAGAAGGCAGCCATCGGCCTTGAGAGAGCTGGAATGCCGGCTGAAGTGGGTAGGGTTGCCGGATTTCTTGCATCTGGGTTCAGCTCCTACATTACCGGCGCGAACATGGTGGTCGATGGTGGAGCGAGTGTGATGAACCCATTGATGGTGCCTGTATGAGCGAGTACAATATCAATCTTGGAGCGATACAGAGCATATCTGGCGAAAGTGGAATGCCTTTAACTCAGGGATAAATATCGCCTTCTTTTCATAATAGTACTGTGCATGTTCACATTGATCGACACTCTGAACACTGAACTCGAGAGTTGCGCAGAATAGTAACGAGTGCTAATGCATCTTGACAGGCGTCTTTGATGAGAATCGTCCTCTGAGCATCCATCAGGATGTACCGTACACACCATCAAGTCACTTGCAGTGACGTGACGACATGTGAGCTGATTCGAGCCACTCGCATGTAAGGAACGGCGAAAACCGCCAGCAAGCTCCGATATGAGTGATGGATTGGACAGAGAATACCCACGAGGGGCAGCTTTGCATTGGAGAGTTGAAATGGTCGAACCACTGTTACTAGCATCGCTTTGAGCTCCTTACAGCCACTAACCAGACAGTGGTTCAGTCATCAAGCTCTTCAAAAGCTGTGCAAACCCTTTATGTTCCTTCTTTACGGTATCAATGCCAGCTTGTTCGACAGAGAAGTAGACCGACAACGCCTCAAGGAAATGTCGGCCGACAAGAAATCCAGGGTGAGCTACAGATGTGCCTGAAAGGTTAACGGGGACCAGCCAGTGAGAGGGCGACAAAAGCTATGCTGTCATTGTGGAAGCAAGAGCTCATCCATCAAATCACAATCACGGCGACACTTGAAGGAGAACAAAGTTGCAAGCTCTGGGTGCCGAACGTGCTAAGCTCGAGCACCAAAGAGGACCGCGGGAGGTACCAACCAGGGCCCCTCATCAATATCCGTTGGCTGGCAGGGCTCCATCACGCCTAAAGCTCGCCAGCCCAAAACTAACTGGCTCTCCCAAAACGCACAACTCACACCTCTTCCTCTGAACTCACCATCTTTACCACCACCAAATCTCCACTCAATCTTCGACTTTGCAAACGTTGCAGGTCAACGTCTGTGTCAACAACGACAACAGACAACTCCCTCCTTCCTGTCGAGCAATGTGAACATGCACCCAGCGATCCTAGAGCTTTACCTCTCGTCATCGTCTCAATAAGGCCAAGCTTAGAGAGGGCAGGCCCCGATTAATGCCGACAATCTTTTCGCCCGCAGTCGACCATTCAATTTTGTACAAACAACAGTGAAGGGCCATGCCGCCAAAGCCTACAAGTGTAGGCTCTGGCTCTTTTGCAGGAGAGGCCGACCAAGAGGTCGTCTGTCCCTTGAGCAATCAAGATGGCTCACAGTGCAGGAAAAGATGTCTCGGGGTATGGCTACCCAATGCTCGACATCGGCGCGTCAAGATTGCTGACAACGTGCGCAACAGGAAAAGAGATATCGTTCCATGCAAGAACACATACGCCGCGCACATCCGAACTATTACATACCAAAATTACCGGCAACCGAAGAGAGTTTCCAGTTGATGATCAACACACCTCCCTCAGCACATCCTCAACAACCACCTACGGCCGCACCCTCTCGCAGAGGTCCTTGTACGTACAAGGAAAATCGCGTCAAGCAGAAACAATACTAAGACTGAATAGCAGACGTCAGCGATCAGGATCCATACTTCCAAGACATCAGCGCTACGGAACAGCCACTCATCCTCGAAGGCCCCGGGCCGTCGACTGCTAATGCTGCTGTAGCGTTAGCCCAGCTACAAGGCTGGGATTCTGACTACGTAAGTATACTGGCAGAACCGTTCGAACGGAAACAAGTGCTTATGCAGAACAGGAAGGATATGGAGAACCAGATTACCGACCTGGTCTACCCTCGATACACGACACCTTACCGCCCTTTCAGCCGACTACACGAGAACTCCTACCCTCAGTGTTGCCATCGCCAACAGGGAGGTACACGTCATTGCCTCCCATTCACCGTCGCGACAAAAAGCAGAGACCGCGAAAGCCCTCGATGGGCCAACATGCACGATCGGGAAAGCACGAGCGAGACCGGTCGAAAGAATTCTCCATCAAGGAGTTCTCACGTCGTCTATCCGAAGAACAAGGCCGAAAAGCCATGTCCGCAGAACCACCCACAGCCGCATGGATGCAGGGTAAACGATGGGAGGATCTCATTGAGGCTGCGACATCAGCCACCGAAGCCGATGATGATCGAGATCTTACTCCTGTAAGTCAGATGACATTTTTTGATTGTCCTCTGTTTACTTGTTGCTGCCAAGAGATCGAAATATTGTAATAGTCTGTTGTTATCCATGTTACGTGCACCACGAATTAGGAGGACTGGGGGAAGTTGTCGATGATGCTGGTTCTTTGTGCACAGTTTGCGAAAAGCAAGCATCGAGCATGGCATGGCAATTGTTTCTACTACTGTCACTACCCCACTATATGTTACGAGCGAGGCCACTACGATACCCAAGAACAAAACAAACACAAGTACAAACATCGTGGACTTGACGGCGACGTGGGTGGGCGGCCTGGTTTCTGATCCCAATCTCAGACTTCGTGCCTGGGAAAGTTTATTGACATCCACACCTAATTAATGTGTACACCAACCTCCTCAATTTTACTGTTCGCGTTAGGTTATCGATAAGTCACTGTTTCTGTTGCAAAATTGCGCGCTTTCAAGAGCCAACCATGCTGACTTGCGCTTGGCGCTTCTTCACAGATCCCTCAATCGCCCAAGTTCCCGCCCGCCTCCACAGGCGCGTCCGCTGCACAAGCAGCGAGTCATGCAGGTCAGCCGAGTGGCGGAAGTGAGGGAGGGAGTGCTTACAAGCGATCTTCCTTACCGCCTGGTTTCCGGCCGCTTGGCCACCTGCAGCCGCAAACGCACCACTCAACTTACAACGCGTCTCCACTCCAACGAGCACTCACACCACCCCCGCCCGATCAGACAGGCCCCAATGACCCCGAGCCTTTTCCATCTGTCGAATCAATTGAAAGTGCTGGCTCGGGTACAAACTTCCATATTCCAAGGTCAGGTCTGCCCGCATCCGCATCATCTAACGAGAACACCAGTCCCCTGCAGTACCACACCCACCCTTACCAACATTCACAAACCTCCTCATTTGGCAGCAGGGCGGATCTATTAGACATTTACTGCGCGAGTTGTGGGCGGCCCGTGCTGCTGAAGACGGCATTCGCATGCACGGAGTGCATTTGTGGTGTATGCAGCGACTGTGTTGGCCAGATTATCAGCAGCCCCGTCATCACTATCCAACCAGGAAGTGCACCGATGCGTCGCGGCTGCCCCCGCTGCGGAGTCATGGGCGGGAAGTGGAAGCGATTCCAACTTGACTTTCGATAACAGCAGGCGTGAACACGCATCTGACGTTATTGATTGGCAAAAGACGCATGAATATGGCATGTGTTCGCTGTGTCCATCCACAATAGCCGACTGATTGTAAGGCATGCATCGAACAAATCTCGTGTTCACACGCGCTACCGTGAGACATTTGCTAGGCTAGGGAGGAATATCCGTGCGACAAGACCCGGTAAGTGGCTGCAGATGCTCCCACTCTCCGAGGACAAGACCATGGGCTAAAAGCGTAAGCCATGCAGCCATGGGACGCTGGGCCCCGCTGGCTTCAAGGTCCTCGAATCTTGATGATGCCGAGAATTGCCGAAGGTACTGTCGAGCAAAGAAATTAGCGCAGCGCAGCACGATGACGATACCGAAAACCTCCGACGGCTTAGAGGATAGGCGGAAGAAGTAATTTGCGCGACATCCATGCACGCCGTGTCCTGTCTGGCTCCAGCGACGAAGCGGTCTAGGTGACGGCGTCTTGGTTGAGGCCAAATCGTGATGATCTGATGCAGTAGAGATTAGGGGCGGGTCGCACTGGACTCGAGAAATTATCCATGAGTTGGCTCATGGAGAATAGCGAGAAGTCGCGCATCACGAACGCGTCGGCCTTGAAAGCGGGGAAGCGCATTTAACCTTGCAGCTTGTAAAGCTGTAGCTGTTAGCCACCACGTCTTCATGCAGCTTCAGTGCAGATGTGCACGGAGCGGGAAGCTCGTGCCACCAATCACAGGGCTCGACATGAACAACGGGTAACGTGGCGCGAGCTACAAATGAGAGATGCCGAATTCGTGCATGGGTTTCCTGCAGCATGAACATTTGAGCTCGAAGCTAAAGCTGAAGCTCATCTTGTCGACTGTCTCAAAAGGATTATGAGGTCATGCCGAGCAAGCATCAACGAGTGATATCCAGCCACTACGGCGTGAGCGTTGCAATCTAGCGTGGTTCGTGGTACTCAACAGGCATGGCAGAAATACGCGAGCGATTTCAATAATCCCCACTTGGTGCGGCGCCAGTGAGACGCCTTGTTGGATAACACTCGGCTGCCGGCAAATGACCGATGATCTGAATGCTTTGCGTTTCTCATTCCGCTCGAACGAGAAAGTGTTTGAAAATCTGCGTCCTTGGATGGTTGTAGCGCTGATCATCCTGGAGTGACAGAAGAAGTCGAACAACGTATGTCTCACTTAGGCGTCACAAAAGGGTAAGGAACTAGATATTCGTAGGTAGACTTTGACCAACCTCCGCAAGCACATGCTGTGGTCCTCCGAAATCCCAGCCTCTCTGCGCATCACGTGCTGTCTTAGGAAATGGTTCATCTCCGGAAACGTGCATGACGTTGGAGAACAACACCCCGTTGAATTGATCACCCGGCCAGACACCATGCGTGCGGAAAGTCATTGGAACTCGTAAGACGTCGGCCTATAGTCTTACCCCCCCTAGGTACGTGCAAACGAGCTGCACACAAGAATCTAGGTTCGCGCGGAGAGCCATTGAATAGTTCACAGGTAGCAGATTGATCAATAAAGCGCCTTTACGAAAGTCCATTTCGAGCTGCTCCTCATCTTTGTACTTGCCAGGGACGCAATCACCACACACCATGCGTACAATGCTCGTACATTGATGCAAGGTGATAAAATCGTGACACTTTCACAAGCAAGCGGTTGCTTCCGTTCACACGCTTTGTTGCCCGTTCGTGAAACACAACAATGGTCTGTGCGCTCTTCTGATAAGCCTCGGGCGTGCTGCCACTGTTTGATGTCAGGAAAATGACCATGAGAGATCGTGTCACGTGTTCCCTGGATCTATCTCGGTGCACCGCGGCTGAGAGAAGACAGTGCAGCAACGTCAACAGGTATTGTTCTGCACTCCCCTCGAATGTCGGACTCGACGGCGGCAGCATGCTCGGACCTTTGTGAGTGGCGGTGATGCTTAGCTAACACTGACGAGGAAATTCGTGCTCAAGCAGAACGTTCATGCCAGTCTGCAGCGAGCAATCGTCCGAGGTGGGTCAAGCTGGCTGTTGTTCTGAGCGGGCGAAGCAACAGATCAAGCCTTGCGAGTTCCCTTGTCTTTGAGGCGATCTTGATGCGGCGCTCATTGACAAGGACCAGTCTGTGTAGCGTACCTTGGTCCTGAGTAATGCTGCGGCAGGATACTGACATTACCTGGTCATCGGAACTACATAAAGAACGGATGTTGGTGAAGACTCACTTACATCGCATGGGGATAGGGAAGATCGGATCCGTACTAAAGGGTTTGGTCGAGCGGGATGGGCAGTCTGATCACGCGAACTGCTCAATCCTATCCGGGGAGAGGATCTCGACCGCTGAACTGGAGATATTGTTCCCCTTGTGAAGACGCTGGCTTCGGACTGGCGACACACTGCTGGCACGGACGCACTCTCCTGGCAGCAGAGGTAGTTGCTTCGAATACAGTTTACAGAACGAAGACTTGATCGATGACACCGCATGGCCAGACCGGACACGGGTCGTATGTTTCGTGGGGCAACGAGACTACGGTCACTAACTTGAGACGTTCTGGCTGCTGAGGCTACTTCCAGTGGATCGTGGAGTCTGCATAACAGACGTGTTCGAGTTGGTGGCGAAGGGAGCTCTGATACTCTTCGACTTACTTTGAATGGCTGTATACAGCCTACGTCTGTAAAGATGTCCCATGACATACATCAACTCAGAGGAGATGAAGGCGGCTGGTCAGTAACTAGTCACGTACCTTGGCCAAACAGACAGTTACTTGAGCCTCATGCATCTGATATCAAGTTAAATTTTATTCCATCTCCTTTAGCCGAACTAAGTCCGAGATAGCATTGCTACCGCTAACGTCTTTCATTCCTTCCGACCGCCTTCATGCTCTACCCATTTCACCAATTACTTACATCCCCTCAGGCTTGAAAAGAAAGCCTTCACAGAGATTGCACTCATAATGACGATAGGTGTACTTGAGGCCGTGACCAGGGATCGGGAACTTGAATCTACCTCCGTGGTCTTGGTCGAAGAAAGACCAGGTCTCCATCCTGTTTTTTTTTGGAGGCGAATATCTGAGCTGTATACGCATATATAACTACTTTTTGCCCGGGTTGTATTCATCGTTATCCTACCTATTCTACCTTTGTTCTATGGTGGTGGTGTTCTGTGCTCGTTCTCTATTCATGTGCAATTGGCGGCATCATGTCAATGTAGACAGTCCATCGTGCTCGGTACTCAACACTGGCTGTTTGTTCATCACTGAGGACGGCGATGGGTGCATAACCAAGGCCCCAAGACCAGCGTACACGGTGTCTTTCGTACTAGTATCGTCGACGAACGATCGTTTGGTCACTAGTGCGCGTTAGAAGGATGTTAGACTACCTAGCTGCCTGACTGCCTCGGGCTAACGAGTAATTGATATCGGTAGACCGAGCCGAGTTACACCTGCCCCAGCTCTGTCTCCAGCGCCGTCTCCATTCTGGAATGGCTCTCTTTCGGAGCTTCGCCGTTACCACCCGATTGTCGCATATAGATGCAGAGGTTCTTGCAAGAGACAATGGAGACGGCCGAAGATGTCAGTGGTCCTCCGGAGCAGCAGTATCCTGAGGTGCACAGTGCGCATTACTCTGCCGCGCAGTATGGCTATTCAGCCGATGCGAACGAATTCACGAACATCGGTCAAACTCTAGACATGTCTGCGAACGCTGCCAGAGACAAAGAACCTCATGATGCACACCTCGAGAACTACATGACCATGCCGGTGCAAAATGGACATACCGAGGTGCTAAGCGCAAACCACGGTCATTCCACTTCACTGCACAATGCGATCGCTTCACCAGCGACACCTTTCAATCCTGGCACGAAGCGCAAGAGTCCTGAGGGTACGGCCGAGTCCACTCCTATGAGTAGCGATCAGAAGCGCAAGCGGTCTAAGGTCTCTAGAGCCTGCGACCAGTGCAGAAAGAAGAAGGTAAACAAACAATAGCATACTCCTGGAAGGCCTCACACTCACGCGTGCTAGGTACGATGCGACGCAGACGAGGGAATGGGGCAGCTGCGGACGTGCTCCAACTGCATCAAAGCTGGTCAGACTTGCGAGTACAGTAGGGTACCTCAAAAGCGAGGCCCGAGCAAAGGGTTGGTCTGTCCATGCCACGCCGGGTAGCACTGCTGACGGCGCTATAGATACATCAAAGAGCTCAGTGACCGAGTACAGCAGGTCGAGGGTCAACTCGCTCTCCATAGCACTACTGGGTACAGAGGGTCTTTCGATGGACAGTCAGGTCCGTTCGGAGACCCGGCTTACTCCCCAGACGAGGACCCAAATCTCAGGAAATCGTCCCTGTTTTCGCAGCAAAGACCCTCTTTCTCGGGCTTCGACAGGGATAGATTTCCGAGCGTCGGCGGCTGGAGTCAGGTCACCTCTAATCCTCGGCGGTCGATCATAGCAATACCTCCAGACCAGATCTCTCCGACTCAGACCAGATCAGTGCCTTCCAACGTAGTCAGACCGTTTTGGGGCGACTGGATGGGTTCGCCATCGAAGCGTGGGACGGCTCCTGTCGACGCAGCAGAGATGACAGAAGCCGAGCGAATGCTCTTCAGCCGGTATTACGAGCTGGTGCATCCTCAGTGCCCGATCCTGCCCGATTCAGACACAGCTAGAGCTATTGGCGCGCTAGCTCTTGCCACCAGAGACTACCAACAAGCCTTGTTCTCTGCACTGGCGCTCGTAACACAAAGTCCCCAGGCACAAGATTCCTCCAGCGCCGCCGCCACCAATCAGTCGACAGACCCTGAAGCCAGAACATTACTGGAATCGTTCATCAATGAAAAAGCGCGCGAAAACATAGCAACGCGGTCGAACACTGACAGCCTGGTCTTGTTGTGGACGGAGCTCATCTTCCTTGTAGTCGTTCAACAAGATGTGAATAGCTGGAATAAGTCGAACCTGCCCCAGTGCGATCTGATCAGAATGTCCATAGACCTATGCGAAGACTATTTCAAGATCAAAAGTCTTGTATCTGAAGATCAAAACGAGACAGAGACAGACTGGGTCCGGGCACTACACGTTGCGGCCATGTTCGGTCGGCTATATGCGCTCTCGAAAGGCGAAGGTAATGACCCGATTCCAGCCTCCTTGGCTTACTACCTCACCGTCAACGTCAGGGTGGTCTCGCCTCGAACCTCTTTTATCGTACTGATGGCAGACACACTCCAAGCCTCGCTTGCGCTACTACCACAAAACGGAACGGCCGTGCATCCAGGAACCTTATTGCAATTCGCGAGAGTCCAAAGTGCCAACATACGAGCTTGGCTCAGCGCATCAGGGTTGTCGCAAGACGATCCGATCGTGACGGAGATCAAGGCCTTTGGTGATCTTTTGTCACTAAGATGCAACAACCGCCTTGCGAAACCAGCCGTTGTCGGACCCGCTGTCAACCTCGCCGAAGGCGTGCGTGTCTCGTCAGTCGCGGAGTCCGACGTCACTAACGGCAAGTACGTATATAATCCCCTGTCGTTTCACACATTTGCGCTTGCAACAATAACACTGCTCGAGCTACTTCAATGTGACTTCGACGACCAGATCTCAGGGCCATTGGTTAGCGAAGGGCTGGAGGAGATGAGAAAGTGTTTGTCTGGGCTGATAGAGCGCAAAAACCAGCTTGACGGGGGGTCTGGCCATTTCTGGGCGAAGACATTGATAGAGATGATAGAGGAAGGACAAAAATCACAGTCTGCTAGGCAAGACAGGAAAGAGGAGGATATAATTGTTGACCTGGCACTCTTACTGCAACAAGGGTACGCCAACGTCGTGATGGGATATACATCGAGATAGGCGGTCGATGCCGGATGGTTGGTGTGGTTGACTGGTTGTAATGGATGTACAAATTAGATACCCTTGTTGAATTACTAGTACCGGCCCTGGGACACAGCGGACAAGGAAAAGAGATGGAAAGGCAGCATACGTCACGGAAGCTGTGCAACAGACACAATCGCATTGATGTTATACTCTTACCACTCACGTAGCGTTTGGTTTGAGTCGTGTACCTGTTGCTAACCTGTTAGTGTCTATCGACACATGGAAAGAGCGTGACCAAGATGCCCGTGGTGTTCTTTTTGACTACGGCTCATCAGGGTTTGCTATAGCTGGAACAATGCTTTGCCGTACTAGCCACATGCGATAAGATCAGTCGGAGATGACCTTCGAAAATTGCAAGCGCTGTACCTGCATCAGCACTTCCTAGCTCGACCTAAACTTCGACCTGCGTGGACCAACTCAATGCGACGGCAGCTTGTACAGCTGCTTCGACCTCTTTCACAACCACCGATCAGATCTGCATCATGGCGAACGAAGAAGGCGGTCAAGGTGGGGGATCCAGCTCTGCCTCCCGCGGCTCGTATCGATCGGGCGGAAATCATTCGTCGCACAGAGGCTCAGGTTCGAAATTTGGTCGAGGGAGAGGAGGGGGCGGTGGTGGACGAGGACGAAATCCAGCTAATCGTGGAGGCAAGAAGAAGGATATGGGGCGGTCTGAATGGAGGTAAGCTATCCATGCCACATGCCATCTCCCTGCCTTCTACTGTCGTTCGCTCCTATGCGCAAAGGACAGAGGCCTGCAGAGTACTGACAATGTGCTAAAGCAAAACCAAACCAGATAAGCGCTCCGCCAACACCGAAGCCCAAGCCTCGAAACGCCAGAAACTGAACGATGGAGAGCCCGCTGCTCTTCCCGTCTACGCTACGCAGTTCGATGCTGAAGATATTGCCGCGGAGGAGCGCCGGCCGAAGAAGAAGGTTGCCGTGCTGATAGGCTACTCAGGCACAGGCTACAAGGGCATGCAGCTTGCGCCCGACCAAAAGACGATCGAAGGCGACCTGTTCAAGGCCTTCGTTGCCGCCGGCGCAATCAGTAAAGCCAACGCTGACGATCCGAAAAAGAGCAGTTTCGTAAGATGTGCAAGGACAGATAAGGGTGTGCATGCTGCGGGTAACATCATTTCTTTGAAACTTATTGTCGAGGAGGAGGACATTGTGAAGAAGATCAATGAAGCCTTGACGCCGCAGATCAGGGTTTGGGGCTTTGAGAGGACGAATAACAGCTTTTCGAGCTATCAGCTGTGTGACAGCAGGATATACGAGTACTTGATACCTACTCACAGCTTTCTACCACCCCATCCGAGAAGTTTCCTGGGCAGGAAATGTAGGGAATGGGCAGAGAAGAAAGGGGAACTTGAGCAGTGGGAGAAGAGGCAGGATGAGGTGAAGGGCTACTGGGAGAAAGTCGACCAGGAGATGGTTAAACCGATTTTGGATGAGTACCCAGAGGACGTGAGAGATGTTCTGGAGAAAGCCTTGTGGTTGACGGCCGAGTACGAGGCAAACAAAGAGGGTGAAGGAGACAGCAACAAGGCAAAGCAAGAAACGAAGAAGGATGAGCCGCCAGCCGCCGATCAGAAAGAGGATCTGCCAGAGACTGCAGATATGACCAAGCAGGAATCGACCGTCAGCGATCCGTCAGCAGCGGAACCATCAGTACGCGAACAGACCAATGGTGCTACGCAACAGGAACAAACAGCCCCAGACGTGGACTCGGTGGTTAAGCTCGACGGACAGGCCGCAGCAGTCGGCGAGAGCTCCGGTCACCAAGATGAAGGTGTCCCCGCGAACACCGCAGAGAATGACAACACAAAATCCTACGATCCCAACGACCCGCGCTCCTCGATGACCAAAGAGGAACGCATCGCACGACGGAAAACGATTGACGAGGGTGTCAAGCGTCTACGCGCAGCCTACGTCGCAGCCAAACGCCAATACAGAATACCGGATGCACGAAAACAACGTTTCCAAGACGTCCTCAATCTCTACATCGGCACGCATAATTTCTGGAACTTCACAGTCCAGAAGCCATTCAAGGATCCCTCTGCTAAGCGGGTCATTAAAACATTCAAAGTCAACTTTGAACCTATCCTGATAGACGGCACGGAATGGTTAAGCTGCAAGGTCCATGGTCAATCGTTCATGATGCACCAAATCCGCAAAATGGTGGGTATGGCTGCACTGATAGTGCGCTGTGGAACTGACCCACAGCGCCTGGTTGAAGCCTTCGGACCAACAAACTTCTCGATACCAAAGGCACCGTCTCTCGGTTTGCTCCTAGAACGCCCGGTCTTCGACAGCTACAACAAGCGCGCCAAGTCAGATCTGGCCAAGGAGCCGATCACTTTCGATCACTATACCGCCGAGATGGATGCATTCAAGCAAAAATTCATCTATGAGAGGATGTATCACGATGAGGAGAGGGAGAATGTGTTTGGAAATTTCTTCAATCATGTGGACAATTTCCCGAGTAACACTTTCTTGTTTGTTACAAGTGGTGGGCTCGAAGCTAGTGGTGAGGCTGACGGGCCTGACACTGGAGCGAGCAATGTGGGCACTACGAAGAAGGGAAGTGGTGCTCACAAGGTTAACATGACTGAGCTTGACTCGGATGATGAAGATAATGCTGTGAGGGACAATGCTGGCGACGAAGGTTGAGCTTCTGTGCTTCAGACAGCAAGTTGAGAACATTCCCGACAGTATTATGACGCATTGCTATACTTGTGAACAATGAATCATAATGAGACCTTAAGACAGGCGGCCTAATTCAGCTCACTTTTGGTGCTAATCACCTCTGTGTACCTTTACTCCAATCATCGAGCTTAGGGGTAGGAACTATCGAGGCGGTTGACCGAGTCGAAAGGTCTGCCGAGCCCACTCTAGTCACTGCCGCTCCAACCTCCCCTGCTCATACGAATGGGCGTTGACTTCTGGTCGTGCCTTGCTCTGATACGTATTCAACTTCATGCAAGGCTTTGTACATGAAGAATACGCCACCATGGACGCAGTTCTCGAGACGCCAGTGCAGCACGCTGGACTTTGAGACGGTGTTGGCATGCGTCGAACTCACTTGTTACCTGCAGAACCAAGAGTGCTATAATCCCTGCTGCCTCGAGCCGAACACCTGCCTTACAAAGTGCACTCGCAGCCTGAAACGTGCGCTCTCTGGTACCCTTCAGCATGGTCGAGCCACGCTCTGCTATCCCCCGGTTAATACTATGACTAATCGGCCATAATTCCCGTCACGCAGCAGAGTTTCGTGTATCCTCACTTGGATCTCACCTCAAGACAAATCAGGCTGATCGAAGTCTTACCCAGCCATGAAAATGAGGCCATTCGCTGCCGCATGTCAGTCGCCGAGCTGGTCAAGGATCGACATGTTGCACTTTCGTATGTCTGCAGCACAGACGAGCCCTCACATATGATTGAGATGGATGGTCAACCGTTCTTCGTCCGCAGCAACATGTTTAGCTTCTTACAGCAAGCCCGCAAGCGACACACTAAGCAATTGTTGTAGATCAACACCACTTGTATCGATCAAAGCAATATCGCTGAGCGCAATCAACAAGTGCGTCAGATGCTTGATATTTATCAGCAAGCAATATACGTCCTGATCTAGCTGGGCACAGGCTCACACAATCCATGTCTTATGAGCTTTATTCATGCAAGCAAAGGAAACTTGAGAAATAGGGATGTAGAGCCAAACATCGATCAGGAGTTAGGCCCGCTCGAAGTACAAGAGCAACGTGGCTGGCACTACAGCGAACTTGTAGCCAGAAAGCGCATGATGGCTGCCCCTGGTGCTCTCCGTGGGGATGGCCTACTCTTGACATCCGAGTACGATGCTTTGAGTAAAGTAGAATGTTGGAAACGCCTATGGATCGTACCTGAGATCCTAGCAGCCACTGCACTGCACGTTTCACTTGGTGATGAGGTTACATCATGGCTGGATCTGACCCGTTTGGTCGAGATTTCCGAACGCGTCGCGCTCCCAAGGATACCACAACACCACACCACCACCACCACTGCCGGACTCAGCTTTATGACATGAGTCATAGAAAAGGGCAAACGATCACGAGAAAAGACAAGGTCTAAATTCTACGCTGTCCTGTTGGCTCATGGTATGAGGCTGTGTTCAGATCCTCAGGATAGGATCTTTGTGTTGGCAGCCTTAGCAGAGGACTTCGATACTGCCCAGATCGGGCACGGAATGACCGCCCAAGATCTGCATTTCCAGACCCTACTCCAAGTAGCACCAGGCAGCGGTCAGATGGTCGAGCTTGCAAAACACCTGCTGGAAGTTCTTGAGCTTGACGTCTCCACGGTGCTCTCAGAAATACCTGAGTACGCGGGAAGAGTGTGGAACGTAACCCTCGCTTTTTCGCGAAGAGCTATCAACAACCAGGAGAATCACGATGGTCAGCTGGTATACTTGGCTCAAGACTTGCTCCGCGTGCTAGGCCTGGAAGACCACGGAGATCGTTGGCCGATTCCGAACAACTACGAGGACGCGAAGAGCTTGTGCTCGAGTGTTCTCGAAGCGCACGAACACAATGCAGAGGCATCCAAGTTGGCCGCTGAACTCGCGAAATTGCTCGGCGTTGGTGTGGTCGACGATGTCCCGTACGCATCCGCCAGGGCATCTAACGGGCGGGAGCAGAAATTCTCCAACGGAAGTACAAGGAGAGCTGCTCGACGTCGAAACCACCCGGTCAAACATCGCTTTGTAAAGGAGGCTCGGATGCCGCCGGCAGAGTACGTTTCGAAAGTGGTAACGCTGTACGGATGAACAAGACCATCATTACGTACGCCCTACCGACGCTTCAAAGCAAGGTGAACGGGAACACAACAACAACAACAACAACAACAACAACAAAGTCATGCTGTTGTCCTGTTTGCAAACGTAGTGCAGGGGCTTGATCACGCACAAGAGAATTGTGAAAGCGATGAGAGGGGAACGTAGCCAGTCTGTAGTGCCTCTCATATTTGTCTGTCCTGAAGCTGTGAGACATCAAAGTCTATGGACGTCTGCTATGCCACTTGATCTCCGTCCCACTCGTTGTCGCTTGCAAGTTGATGGGGTATGACTTGTTCATCGGACGCGGTATGTGGAACGGTTGAGGTCTTCGATAGTGGATCGGTGTAAGCCCAGAAGTTGCGGGGATAGACGCACTCAGGTTCAGTTCTTTCTGATGTTGATCGCGCATACACACTAGTGCAAAACCTGAAGCTGAGAATTGCCAAAAGATGTCATATTTCCAAGATACGCTATCTATACTGCTCCATGAACTCCTTGTGGAACTTCGTTATCCTTCCAACCCAATCCGTGCCTGGCGCAAGGAAAGTAGTCCTGAAATGCAGCGTGCCGGCCTTTTGGCCGAAACCGGAGCCAGGCACGACGCAGATGCCTGTTGCGTCGAGCAATTCCAAGCAGTAGAACTCATCTGGATTCTTACCCTTTTCTTCCGCGGCCTTTTGTGCTTTCTCTGGGATAGTGATGGTGGGGAAAAGGTACATTGAACCCTGAATGCGTGTTAGTAGGGATGACAAGCTGGAAGCTACTTGTGAGTGGAAGATGACTTACTTGTGGTTCACTGATATCTAGACCCTCCATCTCCTTGAATGCGTTGTACAGTGCCGTCGCTCGCGTCCTCAAGCCTTTCTCGATGCCGGAGTACTCCTTGTGATACAACTCGTAACTTGGTTCGCCTTCTTTGGGCGGGTTTACCATCATCTCTACTGCACACTGGCCAATAACAGGCGGACAGAGCATGATGCTGATGAACTTGTATATCTGTTCTTGCACCTCCTTGTCGAAGCCGACTAGTTCGAAGTAGCCACCTCTGTGGCCGCATTCGCCGACCATGCCCTTGGATATTGAGTGCAGAGAAGCGAGCTCAACCTGGTCATACAGTCCTTCTTGTCCGTTGGCTCCTGGGTTATCGCGTTGTAGTTCTCTCAGAGTCTTCTTGAACGAGACAAATTCTCCAATGAAGACATTGGTCTGGTAGACCTCATCTGCCAGAACGACTAGCTGGTTCTCAGCGGCGAACTTGATTATGCTCTCGACGTCCGATCTTGGCAGCGAAGCGCCTGTGGGGTTTCCCGGGTTGATGACAACGATAGCTCTTACATCTGTGCCGTTTGCCTTGGCATCCTCGTATGATTTCTTGATGGTTTCCATGTTGGTGCCCCAGTTGGAAGCCTCGTCGAGTTCGTAAGGACAGCATCGAGCGTTCAGCACAGATAGTGTAGCTGTGTAAAGGGGATATTGTGGGATGGGTACTAGTATGCCTGTCTTGTCGTTGGCGCAAATGATGTGCATCAAGGTGTTGACACCTGATGAAGCACCAGCGGACAGGTAGATGTTGGCTGAGTCGGCGGGAAATCCATCTCTCCGCTCGATATAATTCGCAACGCTTTGCCTTATGGCCGGCACACCTGTGCTTTGACTGTATGCACCGACGGAGCCGATCTCTTTGATTAACCACCTCGCACGATCTACAGCATCCTGCTTGTAGTCCAGGTGCTGCAGCAGCACATCCTCCTTATCTAGTAGGTTCGGGTATTCAAGCAGGGAGAGAACTTGTCTGAAAAAGGTCAGAGGCTTCTGATCGAGCTGCTGTGGGTTGCCGATGTTGGCACTGATGACTGTGTCGAAGGGAAGGTCGCTGTCGGATGGCGGTGTAGGCGGTCCATCTTCCTTAAGCTTGCGCAACTTGGCTCGGTACTCTTCCGACTTGATAGCCAACTCTCCACGCACAGCATATTTTGCCTCCTTTACATGGGGATTGATATTGTCAATATTGAGCGCCTTTCTCGAAGCAGTCGAGGACATGTTGCGTGACTGGAGGTATGCAAGTACACGTGAGGGTCTTGGATTGTATGCTGTTGAGCACGAACATCAGTCAGTACTTATGAAAGGAAGGCTTGGGTAGTTTCGTGGTATCTTGAGTCACGATCGCGCCGGTCGCACTGGTTCCCATATCGGCAGTGCCCCGGTCTTCGGCACAGGGCGTTGTGGATCTGACCATTGGAAAGTCGTATTGGTAGCGTGATCGTTTCAAATGCACGGGGGCAGCTCACTTCGAGGTCTTCTTAATATCGAGCTTGTACTCTGTTGTGACCGAGACGATTGCTGTCGTATCGTCTGGCAAGCACAAGCAATGTCTTTTGACAGTCGCCGCGCCGGCGCCAGAACCGATGACGCCGACACTGCAGCCATGATGAAGACACTGAGCTTTGACTATCCTCCAGGCAGTAAGGCAAACGTGGGGTACGCACCGGCGATAACACTACCGGTGGGAGGAGCACACAAAGGAGGAAAGGAAGACAAAGTGCTGCAAGCGTAATAGATAACTTATCGGCCGTGCGAGTCGAGAGCACCGAGAAGCCAGATGACAGGATACAGGGACGACTCCGAGCTGCAGGTGCTCGAGCTTCTTGACGCTTATCGACCAGGCAAGGGGCGAGTGGGGTATGTCGATCATGCTTATCGAAGATCTGACTTCCCGCCTCACCTGCTCCCATCGCGGAAGAATTGCTATACTATCCTTCCCTCTGGCATCTTTACAACCGGCAAATCTGCTCTTCTCGAACACATGCAGCACCAGCCTATTCTGAGTATACTCTCCCTACCTCTCCACAATACTTCCCTTTCTCATCACCGCCTCGACCTCTTCATCAATTGTTGGTCCATCGTATTCCTTCCGCCCTCTCACAAAGTACCAAACAATGCTGAAGATGATCACAGCTCCAGTAACGACAATACTGTAATTCATGTTCTGGTAGTTGGTATCCGCTTGCGCGGGCCACACTGACCAAAATATGACAAATACCATGTAAACACATGCGTAGGCATTGTTGATGATACCGATCCAGCCAGGCAGATGAAATGGACCCCACATCAGCTGGGTATTGGCTACTGAAGACTTGCGGCGCGGCTGATGCTCCATGGTAGGCTCAACCTGTGGCACTAGATCAGGTAGGTCAGATTTGGCGACTGCTTTATCGCTACTGGTGTCCCCCAGAGCAGCCTGTCTGTCTGATCCTCCATCGGCAGTGGCTGCCTGGGCCTCGAGCACGTCCTCGTCGGCGCCTCGATGCGGTGCGATGTTGCCCTTGACTCGGTTGTATAGCAGGAAAGCTGCTGGAAGGAAGTATGAGCTGTAAAACCCTGTGATGGTGAGCGAGATCACGTCGTTGAATGCTGCATCACTTCCGACGTATATTAGCGTCAAAAGACAAGCGAATCCGGTGGTCGCGAGGAGTGCCACGACTGGGATTTTCTTCTTGTGGGACACCTTGCCCAACGCTGACGAGAAAGGTGTGCCTCGATCTCGTGCGAACGACCAGGTCATTCTGCTTGCCGTAGTAATGATGCCCGTGGCACATGCCCAGGTCAAGGAGAGTACCACAGCTCCCATGACCGTCGCCCCAGCATGGCTATTGGTCGCGCCGTAGAAGATTTGTAGGAAGGGGTAGCCTGTGGGGGTGTTCAACACCTTGTCAACATCACCCAAACAGTAAAGCGCAGTGATCATCATCACAAAACCTACTGCCCCGTTGATACACATGCTGGTCACGATCGCCCTAGGGATATTCCTCGCTGCATTTTCAACCTCTTCAGCCATGTGCACACTTGCATCAGCGCCCACAAAGGTCGCTACATTACCAAGAAAGCCGACGCAGTAACTCAGACCTTGGGTCGACCACCCACCTTCATTCAGGCTAGTTGTGAACACGAATTCCGCCGTGTTCTTTGGCGTGGCAAACACCCACAACACACTCACAATCGCAACGAACCCTGCAATGTGGAATACGATGATGAATATTTCGACCTTCGGCAGCGCACCAGGTATGACCGCATTCACAAAAATGGCAACTGCAACCACCAGCCACGCCATGAGTGTCCCCTGCCAATTTTCGGGGACATAGCTATCCTCGTGGTTGAGGATTATTAGACCTTGGAGGATTGTACCAGCAAAGATTGTCTCAGTGGCTACAGTAGCAACCCATGCCAAACTCGTCAGCCACCCGACGATGTAGCTGGTGAAAACCTTCCAACGAGGCGGTGCGAGCATGTAGACCCAATAGTACTGGCCGCCGGCGATCGGTGCCAAACTAGCGAGCTCGGAGATGACTGTATAAACAGAGAGGGTGGATGACCAAGCAATAATGAATCCATAGATGAGCCCAGCAGGACCACCGTTGCTAAAGCCTTGGGTAAAGATCGCGAGGACTGTCTCCCATGTAATCAGCTCGCACACGGCGAACCCTAGCACAGACCAGAAGCCAAAACGACGCTTGAGAACCTGCTTCTTGCCGAGGAGAGCAAGAGTGTCAGAATCCCTGGAAGCAGGCTTGTTCAAGGACGGCTTGGCCATCTTGGAGTAGTGTACCCGGCCTGAGTTAGCTAAGTCGCTCGATCTGTTACCACCGAGAATGCCGCTTGCTGGAGATCTCGCAGTGCTGCTGTGGGCAGTGATAGTTGCTCGTGGGCCACGTTTATCTGCACTGGGCCTTGAGCAACAAAAGTACTTTCGCTTGATGGGATGGCGCTCAGGAAGCAGTGCTCTTAGCCAGCTTCACAGTGAGTATGGAGGAAAAGCACATGCGCCTTCGATTTGTGATCACAACAGTACAGGTGGAATTTGGAATGCTGGAATTTTCAGATCGAACAACATGAATACTATGGTCAACTGTGGCGCAATGGTGCTGGACTGAACTGGATTTTTCAAGTTGCTGGTCGTGCTTGGAAGTGGGAAAAGATTTCGAGAAGCAACCTCGGGACATGGATGAAAAATGGTCGCATGCTTCGTACTTAGTATCCACGTAACTGGCAGAGGCGAGATCACTCCAAGGTAGACACCGCCGGCTAGATCCTGCCGTGTGATCCAGTCTCCTGTCGCTGTGGTCAAGCTAAAAGCTGGAGTTAGCGAAGTACGTGAATCGACCTTGCCCCACCGAAATAGGCAGCCCGCAGCACGTGCGCATCGAGAATTCTACCTCAATGTGAACTTCTCCTGGTGTGCACTTGTTGCTCGATCAAGAAGGACGAAGAAGAGTTCTATTGATTCAGCCATGCATGCATGAAGGACCGCCGCAAGATGGACCAAGAGAGTTGCGAGGTGAATGTCTCTGAACAACCACATAGGCAGATATGCAGTAAGCCAAGGTCAGAGCTTCGGATAGCCGATGCTTAGGTCGGAGCCAACAGGGCTTGGTTGCATGCCACAAAGCTTCGCTCCTAAGCTACTCTAGCTACAAAACTTCATGCAACAAGATGATCACTACGGTCATGCGCTAGGACTTGTGCATACTTCGAGAACATAGAGCAGCTAGCCAGCAACTGTAGTCTCTGTTTGTTTCAGATAGGTCTTTGCTGTTGACTGCTCAGCCGACTGTATTGCTACCAAGTTAAGAACGACGGTACTGGCCGCTACTTTCTACCAAGTTTCAGAGGTTTGGCATGTCGATCCAGTTGACTGACGGGAGGGGTATAGCCGTCTTGTTTACCCTATATTCTGTAACTCCCCGCCGGAACTGAGTATAGTGCTGATGCAGATGGCCTAAAGCAGCACGACACCTTTTACCAAGACGATACACGGGTGAGCGCGTCTGTTCGTGGCGTGCAGACCGTGCACTCGAGTGTACAAATGTATCGTGGAAGCTCGTTCACATGCTTCCTCGTTGGAAGCTAGGTGTCTTCACGCATGTTTCGGGAAGACGAAGATATCGGTAACAGGATGTGGCCGTGAGCACAGAGTGTTCGTCAGCAGCCGGGGATGCATTCAGGGGAGCCTTCCGTTTTGGCCGAGTCCAGACCAGTTGGTTAGCCGCCTTGTCTGTTTGCAGAAGGCGCTAAACTATATCCGGAACCACAGCCAATCAGTGTCAACAATTGCAGCGAATGGGACCACCAGTCATGCTAGTACACCCGTTGCTCAGACCAATCTGACACGGTGAGAGTATCACGTACTCTACTGAACAACAAGTAAAAGCGCGAACTTACAGTTCCATACTGCATTTGGTCCGGCAAAGCCACCACCGACTTCTGTCGGCCAAACCTTTTCAATTGCTATTTTGAAATGCAGAACCGGATTCAAGCCTATTATTTTTACCGTAAAAAGGTACGGGTTACCCTTCCTCCAGAGTGGAAGCCCGATACTATAAGCACAATAATCAACAGACATGACTGAAAAAAAGCAAAACACCACGGCTAGAAAAGGGGTGAGTAGGGTGCTTTCGAGACTACCACTTTTCAATCAGCACGATCCGTTACAGCCATTCCCTGAAATGGCAGTGCGAACAGAGATCGAGCTGACACCTCCGCCATCAAGCATGGAGAACAAGAAAGAGGACGAAGTGGCTATCATGACCAGTGAATTTTCATCACAATCCGCAAGGGTCGGCTTCTTCCAGCGACGTTGGAACCGCGTGGTACTCGGAGTTTGTGGCCTCATCATGCTCCTCCTTGTTATACTCACCCCGGTGTCACACTTCCTTCTCAAGCGCAAAGCAGAAAATGCGGAAGCGAAATTGGCGGACGAAGCTTCCAGATATGCAGTGGTGAAAGCCAACTTCCCAGACCCGTGTATGATCGAGATTGAGGGTGGCTACTACGCCTTCGCAACCAGAGATTTGGCCAATCCAGCAATTAACATCCAAGTAGCCACTGCACTCGAAGGCATTTCGAAATGGACGTATCTTGAAGGTTATGATGCGCTCCCAAACTTGCCAATTTGGGTTAGGAACGACGGTGATGCGGGAGTTTGGGCGCCACAAGTAACGCAGCGATCTGATGGCGTTTTCGTGATGGCTTATTCAGCACTGCACAAGGACACCCCGGGCAGGCACTGCCTAGGCATGGCGACATCGAACAACATCCTTGGACCATATGACCCTGGTAACTCGACCGAACCAATTCTCTGTCACCTCAGTCTCGGTGGTATCATCGATCCGACATTCCTTGAGGACCCAGTCTCACGGCAGACCTACCTCGTCTACAAGAACGACGGCAACGCCATAGGCTCAGGCGGCGCTTGCAACAACGGCAGGTGGCCAAACACACCAACAACTTTCCAACGCTCACTCTTGGTGCAGCCTTCATGGACGGAATTAGCAGCGGCCAACAACACCTTGATTCCAGTCAAGAATGCCACAGCAGCAATCAACCTTGTTAACAACTCCACGATTTTCTTGCATAACACCAGGAGCGATGGACCGAACATCGAGAGTCCTCAGGTGTGGTACCAAGAGTACCCAGACATCGGCCATAATGGCACGGTGAAGCGAGCATACAACATGCTTTACGATGCAGGCTGCTTCGCTCAAGAGTCCTACCGGATCGAGGGTCTTTCTTGCTGGCTTGATGGTGCGAGGAACATCACCACCTTCTCAGACTGCAATTGGCAGGCGATTAAAGCTACATCCACCCGTCTGCTGCTGCAGACAGGAAGTTATCCGCAACCGGACGGCAAACCACCGGCCATGCTCTTCGCACCAGGAGGGCCAGGAGTTAGTCAGAACGGCCGGTATATGGCGTTCCACGCTGACATTGTACCGAGTTGGTTCCACAAGTCGCATGAACCAGACGAACCTGAGGATGAGCACCATGAACCCGGAAAGGGACAGGACGGGACTAAACGGGCTAAGCACCCACGTTATACCCGAAAACGGGCCCTGTTCATTGCTGAGCTTGCATTTGATGAGACAGAAGGGCTGATGATAAGCAGGTTGATTATGCCCGAGCGGTGAGGCGGTCTCTTTTTGTCATTTGTCTTGCCTCTTTTTTGATTTAGCGTTGGTGTTGGGGGAGGGCAGATCCGTAGAGTCTTTTTGTGTAGACATGTATATGGCCATGAACAAGAACCTAGAGATTAGACAGAGACTGTGTGTGCAACACAAAGAGTATGGGCTTCCCACGCTGGTTGCGAGTCGGTGTCAGCATGATTATAGTACAAGAATTGATCAGCCGCAACGCATTGACAAACACAATCTGCCTGCTGGTTGATCTTGCTCGTCGCAGCTCGCCCGTACGCAACCGAGATACATAATTGTGATTTAGAAGTCGTCGGGACGAACATTAAGTTGCTTGCCGAGCCTCCGAGATCGAGGCATCAACTCCTGAACACTAGATGAATTACGGGGTACGCGGATCAGGTACGCGGATCAGCTCTGCGAGTCGATGCTAACTTGATTGAACATGCCTTTTTGGGATATGATTCTACGGTTGCCTGTACTCGCAAGTGAATGGTTGATGCATAGTATCTTTACTGACATGCACTTGGCTGTCTTGCTGCAGACAAGATTAGAGATAGAGTGCGGAAATTAGGAGGGTGGAGCTATCAGGCGGCCTCACCCATTTTTAGCAGCAAGGGGATTTTATGATCGACGCCAGTTCAAGATCGTATTCAGCCCAGCGTACAGCAACAACCCGGCCGCAAATGCATGGTTGTTATCCATGTGAGGCGTCCCACAACATACAATGAGCACCGCATAGTATCGGATCAACTTCAACCACAATGCAAGGCATTTCCGGACTATTCTTATGCGATAGTGGGACAGCTGCTCCGCCAAGATTCTGAGCCTCATGTCCGAAGGAAGAGCTTCTGACTGTGGTGCAGATGTACAAGCATGCCCTTGCACAGTGATGGTCTTTCGTTGCTCATCTAGCAAGGAGGTTGACTTGCTAGCAAGAGAGCAGTGTGGCAAACACTCTGAACACCCGAAATCATCCTTAGAGCTCAAAGCTGAAGCATAGTTATTGAATGGAAAGCGGACTCCGAACCGAGTGAAGTTACTTTGACGTAGTACTAGTAATGTGAGATGACAGCTGGACAGGCTCCGCTTTCGCCGAGCGAGACGTAATGATTGGACCCAGCGCTACTATTCGCGGCCGGCTTAGAAATGGTACTAAGATGTAGGAAAAGTCCTGCGCGAAAGTATTGTCTCTTGTGCTTTGCCTTGCGAGGTCTTCTAAAGAACGGAAGACACGTGCAAACAAGCAGATAGTAAGAGTGCTAGGCAAGCTCTGATGCCAGTACCTGCAGCCTCAACATAAATTGCCAGAAAACCAAACGACGAGTGTTGGAGAGACGATTTTTTGTTGGACCCCGATTCGAGTTGGGGTGCAGCTGGCCCTGGAATTAGTGTCGAGTCGACCAATAGGCATGGCTGGATGGAACCCCTCGAGGCCGCGAGCCCGCCTCAACTGCGCTTGGAGCTCTTTTCGGGTTCGTGTGTGATGGTGACAACGACATCATTTTGATGACTTCGCAGCCACAGAAGGCAAGCTATTCGGGAGGACTCGAAAATCCAACAATCATTGACCCAGTCAAGCCAATTCCGTAGCTAGACCCATACTGGCCCCATCCATGGTGTTACAGAAGCGTAGTGCAGGACTCATTGGCAGCTTAACTACTGCTGTGCTTATTCCCGTCGTATAGAAGCAGAGAAATATCCTCCCCACTAGTTGCTTCCATCCTGTGGTTATACTGCTTCCTGCTACCATTTTACCTCTACCTCCTTCCTCCTATTAGTATACTCGTCTTTGCGACATCTCGTTCCTTCTCTCAAGCGTCGCATCTCAGAGGGACAGGAAGGTTCAGAAATCTATACACCTATTGCTTGGGGATCTGGTATTGGCGTTTTCTCCAATCCCCTAATCCACAGACAGGCTGTTAACCTCACGGCCTCCCACGACGTTCCTCTCGAACCTGCCGAATTTGATACCCTCCTGTGCATGATCATACAATTGTAATATCATCAACATGGCTGCCGCGAACGGTGTGAACGGCGCCAGAACGCCCAATGGCAACCCGACTGCCTGGCAATCGAAGCACGATCTTGCCGACCACTTTATTGGCGGAAACAAGCTGTCGAATGCGGCACCGAGCAAAGTCAAGGACTTTGTACAGGCCAGTGATGGCCACTCAGTCATCACGAGCGTAAGCAGCCGTACAGCCGAGCAAAACTCTCAACGGCTAACAGAATATAGGTTCTGATAGCGAACAACGGTATCGCCGCAGTTAAGGAGATCCGATCCGTACGAAAATGGGCGTACGAGACATTTGGAGATGAGCGAGCCATTCAGTTTACTGTCATGGCCACGCCAGAAGATTTGGCTGCAAACGCCGACTACATAAGAATGGCCGATCAATATGTCGAGGTACGTCACAACCAGCATCTGCGTCGAATCAGACGAGGATGAGGAACACAAAAGCTAACCCTATCGATATAGGTACCTGGTGGCACAAACAACAACAACTATGCCAACGTCGAGCTCATCGTCGATATCGCCGAGCGCACCGGCGCCCACGCTGTTTGGGCTGGTTGGGGTCACGCCTCAGAAAACCCGAAGCTCCCAGAGTCCTTAGCTGCCTCGCCGAAAAAGATCATCTTCATTGGCCCTCCAGGTTCGGCTATGAGATCACTGGGTGACAAGATTTCCTCTACAATCGTTGCACAGCACGCTGAGGTACCATGTATACCGTGGTCAGGCGAAGGTGTGGCGGACGTAGAAGTTGATAAGGACGGCATTGTGACAGTCACGGATGAGACCTACGCCAAAGGTTGTGTCAACTCGCCAGAAGAAGGTCTTGCAGCCGCAAAGAAGATTGGCTTCCCAGTCATGGTGAAGGCTTCCGAAGGTGGTGGTGGCAAAGGCATCCGCAAGGTCGATAGCGAGGCCGATTTTACCAGCCTATACAACGCTGCAGCAAGCGAGATACCGGGTTCGCCAATCTTCATCATGAAGCTGGCTGGAAATGCTCGACATCTGGAAGTGCAGCTGCTGGCCGATCAGTATGGCAACAACATTTCCCTCTTCGGCAGAGACTGCTCCGTACAGCGCAGGCATCAGAAGATTATCGAGGAGGCTCCTGTGACCATTGCAGGGCCTGAGGTGTTCCGGCAAATGGAGGCAGCCGCCGTCAGACTTGGCGAGCTGGTCGGCTACGTGTCCGCAGGTACAGTGGAATATCTGTACTCACACGCTGACAACGCCTTCTACTTCCTCGAGCTGAACCCTCGTTTGCAAGTCGAGCATCCTACCACTGAGATGGTTAGTGGTGTCAACTTGCCAGCCGCCCAGCTTCAGGTCGCCATGGGTATCCCACTGCACAGGATCCGCGACATCAGATTGTTGTACGGCGTGGATCCCCATACTACTTCTGAGATTGACTTTCACTTCAGCAAGCCAGAGAGCAGTAAGCTTCAGAGAAGACCCCAGGCAAAAGGCCACTGCACGGCTTGCCGTATCACGTCGGAGGATCCCAACGAAGGCTTCAAGCCATCTGGCGGTACGATTCACGATCTCAACTTTCGATCCTCATCGAACGTCTGGGGTTATTTCTCCGTCTCTTCCGCGTCCAGCATCCACAGTTTCTCAGATTCGCAATTCGGTCACATATTTGCCTATGGTGAGAATCGAGCCGCTTCGCGGAAACACATGGTTGTTGCGTTGAAGGAATTGAATATTCGTGGTGATTTCAAGACGACTGTCGAATACCTGATCAAACTACTCGAAACACCGGCTTTCGAGGACAACACCATTACAACTGGATGGCTTGATCAGCTCATTACCAACAAGCTTACTGCTGAGCGACCAGATCCTGTTTTGGCTGTAATCTCTGGTGCTACCACCAAGGCTCACGTTGCAAGTGAAGCCTGCATTGCCGAGTACCGCAAGGGCCTGGAGAAGGGTCAAGTGCCCTCTAAGGACGTCTTGAAGACCGTGTTCGCCATTGATTTCATTTACGATGGCGAGCGATACAAGTTTACGGCTACTCGATCAAGCAAAACCAGCTACCACCTGTTCATCAATGGCACAAAATGCACTGTTGGCGTGCGACCGCTTGCTGACGGTGGACTTCTCATGCTTCTTGGCGGTAAATCTCACAGCATCTATTGGAAAGACGAGCCGGGTGCGACCCGAGTTTCGGTTGATGGCAAGACGGCTCTACTCGAACAGGAGAATGACCCCACGCAGTTGAAGACTCCATCGCCTGGTAAGCTCGTCAAGTTCACCGTCGACAACGGCGATCATGTCAGCGCTGGCCAGCCTTTTGCTGAGGTCGAAGTCATGAAGATGTATATGCCTCTGATCGCAAGCGAGGACGGTATTGTACAATTCATCAAGCAGCCAGGTGCAACCTTGGAAGCTGGCGACATCCTAGGTATACTCGCTTTGGATGACCCTTCTCGCGTCAAGACGGCTCAAAACTACGTTGGCAAACTGCCAGACATGGGCCCACCTCAGTTCCTTGGTAACAAACCACCGCAACGATTCGCACTCGCGCATGAGGTTCTCGACAGCATTTTACAAGGTTACGACAACCAGGTCATTATGGCATCGACACTCAAAGATCTGATTAGTGTGCTGCGTGACCCAGAGCTGCCATACGGCGAGTGGTCTGCACAATCTTCTGCTCTGCACTCGAGAACACCCCAGAAGCTGGACGCCCAGCTGGACGACATTGTGAAGCGCGCCCATTCTCGTCATGCAGAATTCCCTTCCAAGCAATTGTCTAGGACTCTGAACAAGTTTTGCGAGGACAACCTATCGGCAGCAAATGCTGCTACACTCCGATCTACTTTGCAGCCACTGATCGATGTCATGAACAAGTTTGCTGAGGGTCTTCAAGTTCATGAATACCATGTATTCACCGGTCTCCTTGATCAATATTACGCAGTGGAGAAGCAGTTCTCTTCTGGTGTGCTCCGGGACGAAGACGTCATTCTGAAGCTGCGTGAACAGAACAAAGATGATGTTGGACCCGTCGTCCAGCAGGTGCTCTCACACACAAGGACCTCCGCAAAGAACAACCTGATTGTCGCTATCCTAGATGCCTACAGGCCAAACCAGCCAGGGGTTGGCAACATTTCGAAGCACTTCAAACCAGCACTGAGACGACTGACCGAGCTCGAGGGCCGAAACACCGCCAAGGTTGCTATTAAGGCACGCGAGATCCTCATCCAATGTGCTTTGCCCTCCCTTGAGGAACGATCGTCGCAGATGGAGCACATTCTCAAGTCTTCCGTTTTGCAGTCAACCTATGGAGAGTCGCGACGCGAGCACCGAGAGCCAGATCTTGACGTGCTCAAAGAAGTTGTCGACTCGCATTACACTGTGTTCGACGTGCTACCTTTGTTCTTCGCCCACCCTGACCCGTGGATCGGCCTGGCTGCTCTTGAGGTCTACATTCGCCGAGCATACCGAGCGTACACTGTCAAGGAGGTCGAGTACCACAACGATGTAGAGCCACCTTTCTTCCTTTCCTGGGACTTCATTCTTCGTCAAGTCGGCCAGTCGGAGTTTGGCTTGCCCCTGCAGTCTTCTTATCCATCTGAGCCAGGCACACCACGAGATTCGGGTAACCCATTCAAGCGGGTGACCTCTGTTAGTGACATGTCGTACCTCAACAAGCTACAAGGTGGCGAAGAACCATCGAGGAAGGGTGTTATCGTCCCTTGTCAATATCTGGATGACGCTGACGAGGTTCTCGGTCGTGCCCTGGAAGTGTTCCCCAAGGTCGATGCTAGGCAGACTAACACTCTCTCGGCTTCACTCGAGCGACGTCAGTCCACAGCTGGCAAGCAAGATGATGATGACCTTACTGGGGTGCTGAACATCGCTATTAAGGACGACGAAGGTTTGACCGATGACGAGCTCAAATCCCGTGCTTCCGCTCTTATCGCAGACTACAAGAACGAACTTGCCGCCCGCAAGGTTCGAAGAGTCACATTTATCTGTGGCCATAAAGGCGGTGCCTACCCTGGCTACTTCACCTTCCGAGGACCTACTTACGAAGAAGATGTTGGCATTCGACACGTTGAACCAGCTCTGGCCTTCCAGCTGGAACTCAACCGTCTGTCCAAATTCAAGATCAAGCCTGTTTTTACTGAGAATAGGAACATCCATATCTTCGAGGCTTACGGCAAGGGCAACGAGAACGACAAGATCGTTGACAAGCGTTACTTCACTCGAGCTGTCGTCCGGCCAGGTCGTCTGAAAGATGACATCCCAACTGCTGAATACCTGATCTCCGAAACTGATAGGTTGGTCAACGACATCCTGGATGCACTTGAGATCATTGGTAACAACAACTCTGATCTCAACCACATCTTCATCAACTTCACCCCTGTTTTCCCACTTCAGCCACAGGATGTGGAGGAAAAGCTAGCTGGCTTCCTCGAGCGATTTGGCCGTAGGCTTTGGAGACTTCGGGTCACTGGTGCTGAGCTTCGCATTCTTTGCACTGACCCCGACTCTGGTCTTCCGTTCCCTCTCCGAGTTGTCATCAACAACACCTCCGGATTCGTCGTCAAAGTCGAGTCCTACGTCGAGAGGAAGTCCAAGGCTGGCGAGTGGGTCTTCGAGAGCATTGGTGGTGCACAAGCTGGCTCGATGCACATGCGACCTGTCTCGACACCATACCCTATCAAGGAATGGCTTCAGCCTAAGCGAAACAAGGCTCATTTGATGGGCACACAGTACGTCTACGACTTCCCAGAGCTATTCAGACAAGCAGTCCAGAATAGTTGGACCAAGGCAATTGCCAAACACCCTGCTCTTGGCGACTCACGACCTGAACTTGGTTCCTGTATCGACTACAAAGAGCTTGTGCTCGATGACGCCGACAATCTGACTGAGGTTGCCCGTGAACCGGGTACTAACAACTGTGGTATGGTTGGTTGGCTCATCACAGCCAAAACTCCTGAGTACCCTCGTGGCCGGAGATTTGTCATTGTCGCCAACGATATCACCTATCAGATCGGCTCTTTCGGTCCCCAAGAGGATGCGTTCTTCAACCAATGCACCGAATTCGCCCGCAAGCTTGGCATTCCACGTATATACTTGTCTGCCAACTCCGGTGCTCGTATCGGTATGGCCGATGAGCTCATTCCTCACTTCTCAGTTGCTTGGAACGACCAGGAGAATCAAAATGCCGGCTTCAAGTATCTGTACCTGACACCAGAGAAGAGGAAGACACTGTCCGAGAATGAAGTGATCACCGAAGAGATCACAGACGAAGGTGAGACCCGACACAGAATAACCACCATTGTTGGTGCCAAGGATGGTCTTGGTGTTGAGTGCTTGCGAGGCTCTGGTCTTATTGCTGGTGCTACATCCAAGGCCTACGAGGACATCTTCACACTCACTCTGGTTACTTGCCGATCTGTCGGTATTGGTGCTTATCTCGTCCGACTCGGTCAACGTGCCATCCAAATTGAAGGCCAGCCAATCATCCTCACTGGTGCCCCTGCCTTGAACAAGGTGTTGGGACGAGAGGTTTATACATCAAACCTCCAATTGGGTGGCACGCAGATCATGTACAAGAACGGTGTTTCTCACATGACGGCCAACGATGATTTCCAGGGTGTGGAACAAATTGTTGAATGGCTGTCGTTTGTGCCAGACAAGAAAGGCAACCCGGTACCAATCAGCCCATCTGCGGATGCGTGGGATCGAGACATTACCTACTACCCGCCAGGTCGAAACGCCCCATACGATGTTCGACATCTCATCGCTGGTACAGAATCTGCTGATGGATTCATGTCTGGTCTGTTTGACAAGGATTCCTTCCAGGAAGCCCTTGGCGGCTGGGCGCGAACGGTGGTTGTGGGTCGTGCTCGACTTGCTGGCATTCCCATGGGTGTCATTGCAGTCGAAAGCCGAACAGTCGAGAACGTCACTCCTGCTGACCCTGCCAATGCTGATTCAATGGAACAAATCACGCAGGAAGCAGGTGGTGTTTGGTACCCCAACTCCGCCTTCAAGACCGCTCAAGCTCTTAAGGATTTCAACTATGGCGAGCAGCTACCAGTCATGATTCTAGCCAACTGGCGTGGTTTCTCTGGTGGTCAGCGAGACATGTACAACGAAGTACTCAAGTACGGCTCGTACATTGTCGATGCACTTGTCAAGTACGAGCAGCCAGTCTTCGTATACATACCTCCATTCGGTGAGCTTCGTGGTGGTTCATGGGTCGTGGTCGATCCGACCATCAATCCGGAACAGATGGAGATGTACGCTGATGAAGATGCTCGTGGTGGTGTGCTCGAGCCCGAGGGTATCGTGGGTATCAAATATCGCAGGGACAAACAGCTTGAGACCATGTCTCGACTTGACCCTGAATATGCTCAGCTCAAGGCCCAATCGTTGGCGAAAGACCTGACTAGCGAGCAAGCCTCTGCGATCAAGGCCAAGATGACGGAGCGAGAAACGCTTCTTGGACCTGTCTACCAGCAGATTGCAATTCAGTTTGCTGACCTTCACGATCGAGCTGGTCGTATGCAAGCCAAGGGAGTGATCCGCATGGGTCTCAAGTGGAAGAACGCACGAAGATTCTTCTACTGGAGATTACGACGACGATTGTCTGAGGAAGTCCTCCTGAAGAGACTTTCGTCTGTCGCTCCAAGCACGCCCTACACATCGTCTGAGCGCATCGTGCACCGAGACCAACACCTTTCTATGCTGAAGAACTGGTCTGGCATGCTTGACGCCGAATTTGACAAGGACGACAAGAAGGTTGCCGAGTGGTATGAGGGTCACAGGAAGGACGTGTATGCGAAGATCGATGCTGTCAAGAGTGATGCAATTAGCAAGAAGGTTGCTGAGCTACTGATGGCTAATAAGGAAGGTGGATTGAAGGGTGTGAGGGAGGTGCTTAGCTTGGTGCCCACGAATGAGAGGGAGAACCTGGTGAAATATCTGACTGGTGCATGAGCAGGGAGATGGTATTGAAGGTCACCAGTGGTCATGTCGCAAGAATCTTGGACTGAATCAATCTGTGTATGTTTGGACTTTGCAGCACGTTGAGCGACGAGATATGGGCAGGAATGGAAGGGACGGCTGTGTCTGGCGCTACGTGTTTGTTTTCTTGATAGATTCTAGTACTTATGAAAAGGCTTTTGTGCTTCACAACCTTACCTATGTCTTCCCTGTCCTTGTGTCGTGCTTCAAGGGATGCAACATCCTACTGGTACTTCACGGTCACGGGGTCACGGGGAGCCCGCAAGGAACTGTCACTGGTGAACCGATCAGCGAAGCGCCGCACCTGCCGTACCTTGACCACTTGACGCGCGCGCATGACACTATTACATGTATTTACTAGAGCCCACGACGAACAATGACCTGATATCATCGTCACGGCTGCGAAGCCGTCCTATATGCCACACCATTCGCCTAGCACCTACGAGCTATCAGACAATCCCAACATGGAACGAATCAAGCGCTTCTTCGAGCCATCTCCGGCATATGTCCCCGTCGATACTGCGCCAGAACAGGAAGAAGAGGAGGATGATAGCTCATCTCAAACATTCGACGAGGGCCATGAACCGCCGTTCTTATGGCTGGAGTACTTGATCTTCCTGCTGCTGGGTGTGGCAATGCTGTGGGCATGGAACATGTTCCTGGCCGCCGCGCCCTACTTCCAGAGTAGATTCCAGGACAGCACATGGATTCTGAACCACTTTCAGGCAGCTGAGATCAGTGTTTCGACAATCACGAACCTGGTCTCGATGATTGTACTGTCAAAGCTGCAGAAGAACGCATCCTATTCCAAGAGGATATCTGCATCCTTGGTGATCAATGCCATCTGCTTCACTATTCTCGCCATTTCTACCCTGGTCAAGACATCAGCAGGCGTCTATTTTGGCTTTCTGCTTGTGGCAATCTTTGCTGCCAGTCTCAGTACTGGTTTGATTCAGAATGGCGTTTTTGCATTCGCATCCGGCTTTGGAAGAGGAGAATATACACAGGCCATCATGACGGGCCAGGCTGTTGCTGGGGTTCTGCCACCACTCACTCAGATCATATCTGTGGTCGCAACCTCGAAACCGGGCCGATCTGGCGATGCAGCAGCATCGAGTAACACTAGTGCATTCATCTACTTCATCACAGCTACAGTCATATCCATCCTTGCACTTCTAGCATTCTTCTACCTACTCCGTCGAAATGCGCAGGCCGAAGCATTCCGGTCAGCAAAAGACACAGCCGTTCACGGCACGAACGAAGGCGACATGGCAGCATCCTACCACTCATCAGCATCCACCTCCGAACGAACACCCGTCGGGCTCTGGGTGTTATTCCGCAAACTTCCTTTTCTGTCCCTTGGCGTCTTCACTTGCTTTGCAGTCACCATGATGGGCTTCCCCGTCTTTACCGCCTCTATCTTCAGCGTGTCAGGCATCGACCGCGCGATATTCATACCTCTTGCCTTCTTGGTCTGGAATGCTGGCGATCTCGTGGGGCGTCTGGTTACGATTTCCCCCAAGCTCAGTCTGACGCATTATCCTGTTGCGCTGCTGTGCATCAGCGGGGCACGGCTGGTATTTATACCGCTGTATTTTCTGTGTAACATTAAGCATCGGGGAGCCGTAGTGGCGAGCGATTTCTTCTACCTCTTCGTTGTGCAATTCTTGTACGGTCTGACCAATGGTTATGTGGGGAGTGAATGTATGATGGGCGCTGGGGAGTGGGTTGGACCAGAGGAGCGCGAGGCCGCGGGTGGCTTCATGGGCTTGATGCTCGTGGGTGGGTTGACCGCGGGAAGTCTGCTGAGCTTTGCGCTGGGAGATGTATGAGTTCTAGAGTAGCAATCCACACTCAATTCACGCGTACGCCATGTTTTTCTCTGCTATTGTCTGGAACTGTCGAATGGACATCCATGGCTAGAAGAACACCAGGCACTCTCATCTGGAGCTTACTACCCGTTACGAAGAGAGAGCTTGACTTGGTAGGATGTGTTGTGTCGATCTACTGTATCACGCTAGCATGAATTACGTTATATCCGATTGCGGCTAGAAGAGGTCAAGAGTGCAAGTAAACGAAGAAAAGAGGGAAGTTGCGGAGATGTCGACGTCCAACTGGTTATTAACATGTTGTACATTCCCGGTGGCGACGCGATGCCTTGCACTGCAGGGCCTAACTTATTGAGCTTTTCTCCTCGTCCTAAACACTGTCACTGGGTGGTCGGTAGGCAGGGTCAACCCACGTGCGAGTTGCTGCCTCGTGTTCGCGGCTGCCAGTACTTGCATGGCCACTGGAACGTCGAAACGTTGTTGGCAAGTGACGAAGCTTCCAAGATGCCCTGTTCACCGCTCCCTCAAAGTCCCTTCACACGGTTCGACCCGCTTTACTCCTATATCACGTGACTGACCTCAGATACAGTGGTCGCCGGTGTAACCGGTCGTCTTTCATGGGTAATGGGGAGCGCCTTGATAGCAGTCCAACAGTGGTCAGTGTGTGGTTGTTCCAGATACTCATCCTCGGCATTCAATCTTCTTTAAGCAGAGGTAATGGGTAGAAGTTTGCTTTCTAGTTGTTTTCGGTCGTTGAAACGTGGCTCGCTCATCTTATGCCCATCTGTTGTCTAATCGCCATGACTTGGGCTCGCTCAGTAGGCGGCAACTGATCGACAGTCTGCTGAGTCATGGAGAGAATCTGCTGCAGCAACTGGTCTTGATTGGGTTGCTGCTGTTGAGGAGGTTGCTGCGGCGGTTGTTGATGCTGTGGGATGGGGGGAGGGGCGCCATAGGGCGTCTGGATAGGTCGTGGTGGCATTCCTGGCAATTGCTGACCTGGAATGGGCGGAGGAGGGAAGCCAGGGTACTGAGGGTGTTGCTGTGGAGGGGGTGGGAAGGGATGTTGTGGCAGCTGCTGAGGGGGTGGGATCATTGGGGGAGGCTGTACGGGAGCAGGTGGCTGGCGTTGCTGAGGCTGCTCTAGGACCTGCTGGAAGATTTTCTCATCGACAAGACCCATGAGGAGGAGTGCTTGGAAAATGGCATAGGAGAGTTGTGGCTGCTGCCTGAGGAGTTCTGTAGTTCGGGCTGGTTCTGAGATAGCAAGCGACTTCATCTGGGTCAGGATGTCGAGGAGAGTTTGTGGAGGCAGAGTGCTGAGAGTCTGTGAGATGGCATCGGTAGCTTTGAGGTTGGCTGGTAGATCGACGCCGGCAGGTAGAGCAGGCAAAGCAGATTGGGTGGCTTGACCGCTAGGCGGCTCTGCAGCAGCAACCCTGTCCTGGTCAGCTTGACCGCCGCCGTCCTTGTTGTTCTGATGCGGCCAGTCGACCCTGATCTTTCTGCCGCCGACCTCGTAGTCGTTCAGATTCCTGACTGCTGATGCGGCTGAATCGGTGTCGGCAAAGGTAGCGAAGCCGTAACCTCTGGGCTTTCCAGTGTTGCTATCTGTCATCAGACGGAAACTCGACACCTGGCCAGCTTGACTCAAGATGCCGACTATCTGCTCTTCACTCAGGTCTGGGCGAAGTGGTTAGCAGGGCTTGGGCGGTGGGGAGACGCACCAGGCAGGACGACTTACTGAATGGGATGTTCCCTATGAAGACCTCCTTTGATACGCCGGGCGCCATGATTGCAGATGTGTGGAAGCGCTGGAAATGACAAGAAGCAAGCGTGACGAAGGATGGCAGGGACGGGTATTGAAGCAGAAACAAGACCAGGCTTGACGAGATGCGATCGCATTCTGAATGGCTGCGGAGGGCCCCAGCGGCCCAGCAGTGCCAAATGCCTGCACTGCGACACGTGATCACGAGATGCAAGATCGACCTGCACAGGCTGACAGGCTGACAGGCTGCCAGACTGGAGGCGCTAACTAAACAAAGTCATGTCGGCATCAGCATCGCCCTGCCGCTCTGCCACTCTGCCTTTCTACGACTCGAGTCTCTACCACTCTCATCGACTCACTTTGCCATTCGCCATCGCAATCCATTCAGCTCGGCTGTGAGCTGTCAAGATGGCACAAGACCCACGAGAGTATATGCAGCGGCTGCAGCGCGCCATACAGCAAAGAGGCCAGGGCGGCTTTGGCGGTGGTCTGCCCAGTGGAGGCGCTGCAGGACGAGGTATCGTCGGCCTGATCGCCCTCGGCGTCGGCGCAACCATATTATCCAACTCCCTGTTCAACGTCGATGGTGGTCACCGAGCTATCAAGTACACCAGGATAGGCGGTGTCAAGAAGGAGATCTACGCGGAAGGTGAGCCACTGCCACTGCCATTGCCATTGCCATGAAGCACTGCCCTCGCAACCCAGACTGACACTCGTCTACAGGAACACATCTCAGAATACCCTGGTTTGAAACCCCCATCGACTACGATGTTCGAGCGAAACCACGCAACGTCGCCTCCCTGACCGGCACGAAGGATCTTCAGATGGTCAACATCACATGCCGTGTTCTCTCCCGCCCAAGTGTCGAAGCCCTGCCACAGATCTACAGAACACTGGGCACCGACTACGACGAACGAATTCTGCCCTCGATTGTCAACGAAGTCCTCAAGGCCGTAGTCGCTCAGTTCAACGCCTCCCAACTCATCACCCAGAGAGAGAACGTGGCAAGACTAGTCAGAGACAACCTGGCCAGACGAGCTGCCAGATTCAACATCATTCTCGACGATGTATCTCTGACCCATCTGGCTTTCTCTCCCGAGTTCACCGCGGCCGTCGAGGCCAAGCAAGTCGCCCAACAGGAGGCCCAGAGAGCTGCCTTTATCGTCGACCGAGCGAGACAGGAGAAGCAAGCTACCATTGTGCGCGCTCAGGGTGAGGCTAGATCAGCCGAGCTGGTCGGTGACGCCATCAAGAAGAGCAGGAGTTACGTGGATCTCAGGCAAATCGAGAACGCCAGGCAAATTGCTGCCATATTGCAGGAGTCGGGTGGCAAGAACAAGCTGTACCTCGACTCCGAGGGTCTGGGCCTGAATGTCCACCCTGGCGAGCACGAGAACAAGCGGTCGTGAGTGCGAGCCGAGTTCTACTCGGTTTGCTCGCCACAGCTATGTATAATTAGCGAGCCAAAGCAAAAATGTACAATTCTTCTCACGCCCAATCAACTTCACTTGATCTGTCTCACGTCCAAAGAACCTCACTCACAGTGACCTGTGGTCATGCCTCCCCCTCCCAAACCATAGCCCACGTCTCATGTGGTCCCGGCGCCCCGAACTTACTCAAATCAATAGCATGATACTCCAAGTCCCTGAAACCGTGCCTCTTATACAATTCATGCCCCTTCCTCGTACTCTCAACATAACATGGCAGCCCACGCTTCTTCGCCTCCTCAATGCCCCATTGGATCAGCATCCCACCCGCTCCCCGACGACCATACGCCGGATCCGTGAATAAGTTGGCCAAATCTAGTTTCAATCAAACCAGTCAGTCAGTCAGTCAGTCAGTCAGTCAGTCAGTCAGTCAGTCAGTCAGTCAACCGTGTCTGCTCGTGTCTTACTAACTCGTCATGACAAGTCATCAACGCAACTTCGGACACGCCAAACCATTCCAAGTAAAGAAAAAGAAGAAGAGAAGAAAAAAGGAGGCAAGACCAAAATAACTCACACAAACACCTGCGACCCCCCAACATCCTCTCCCTCGTCTCCGCCAACCCGCCAAACACCCTCTCACACGCCTCAACATTGCACCCCTCGCCAAAGCTCCTCTGGCCCTCCTCCCCGGCGCGCGGCCGCCCCTCAAGATACAGGTTATACTTGGCGAACGCGATGCCCCGGCGGACCGTCCGTTGCGTCTGCAGTCCTTCCTCCACGCTCGCTGTCTGGCGCTCGCTGGTGCCGTCGCTGTCGTCGCCGTCGACGATGACCATGACCCAGCGCGTCGTGGGGTCCTCGGTCATCTGCTTCGCGAGTTCCTGCACGCGGAACTCGGACGTGCCTTCCGGGAACGGGCCGGGGAACAGGATCGGGCTGAAGGGGTCGGAGGCGAAGGCGGCGCGTTCGGTGAGGACTGCCTGGGGGAGGTCGGAGGGGGTGCAGGGGTGGAGGGTTAGGGGCATGGTTTGGCTTTTGGGTTGGTTGGAGGATGGGGAAGGATGAAGATCTGGGACGGCAGAGGGTCGTGGCTTGCTCGTTGTTGTGCTGAAGGTCCAGGGGAAGGATGGGAGGCGCTATGAGTAGGTGGCTGGACAAGAGGGTATGTGTGTGTGTGTGTGTGTGTTTAGTTGAGTTAGATATGTAGAGACGCGTAAATACCGTGGCTTTAAACAGAGGGCTCGGTGAGCACTGTCGTACCGAGTTCTTACCTAGTGATGGCTCGCTCGCAACTGTCTATATTTGTTTGTGGTCTTCACCACTTCGTTCCTCGGCCCCCCATCGACCAGCGGAGGGCGTGGATGAGTCAGATGTCACTAGCGACGTGGGTAGTCCTCGTGCTTCTCCAGGGGTCGCTAAGCACGTTGATTGGTGCGGCGTAACCCCGAGCCTCGGGCTACTGTACGCTCTGTCGCGACCAGTCCTTTCTTGTGCAAATCATGCTTGCGATCGATATCACATCAGGCAGCTGCAGTAGTCACTCTGCCCTTGAAGCTTCAATGTGCTTGTTCAATCGTGTTGCTCGTTCGGGGGCTTCACATCCCCACATATCGCCTAATTGCCAATTTATGCTAAATCATCACCTCTCCCAACACCATGCTATAGACAAGCCCAGGGTATCATAATAACCAACCCAATAGATCAACCAAAACAGCACACGCCAAATCAGAATCTCACGAGTCCTCCTCAAGCCGCGCCTTGAATGCATTAATCTCCTCCACGCTGAGCCACCCCTTCTGCACGCCAACATTGACCACATCCGCCGCACTCCCCAGCATCCGACCGATATCCTCCTCAAGCAACAGTTCCTTCAGCCCGAGCATCTTCCGCCGCAACCCATCCTGCACCCCCTTCGCGACCAGGTTGCTCCCGACGACATACTTCGTCTTCGCCGTCTTGCCCGCCCGCGCAAGCAGGCAAGTAAGCAGATATCCCAGCCAGCACACGTTGCTCCTCGGCACCCTCTGCTCCCATGGTGCGATGTGCCGTCCTCCTACTGCGTTGTCGTTCTGTCCGTCGCGCTCGACCTGCTCGTATGCTGCGTTGACGACCTTGGCTACTTTCGCGTAGGTGAGTTGCTGCATTCTGTCCTCGAATCTCTCGCCGTTGTTCCCTATTCTCTTCTGTTCCTTGGACGTCAAGGTTTTGGCGAGGAGGGTGTCGTAGTCGTCGCCTTCGAGGGTGAATTCTCGGAAATTCGTCTGTTGCGTTTCATGTTCGTCGTGGTCACTATCTGCTGGCAGGCTGAGGCGCGAAAAGGTGTAGTCTATCAGTGTTACTGAGATATTGGATAGGCCGAGAACCATTGATGGCGGTTCGGTCATGGTTGACGCCGTCGTCTCGCTGACCTCGATGCGCCCGGTGTCGTCGATCACGTCGGTTTTGATGCAGATGTTGGAGACGTGCAGGTCGCGATGTTCGAATTGTCGCTCTGCCTCTGCGATGCTGAGATGGATTGCTGTCTGCCAGAAGATGTCGTAGATCTGGAAGTCGCTTGGTCTTTTGATCACATCGGACAGTTCAGCTCCTGCGTCCTCCATCTCGATGAGCGCGTAGTGCTGGTTCTCGCCGTATGCAGTCTCTGGGTCTTCGTTCTCGGCCTTCTTCCTACAAGTGTTCTTGAATCGTCTGAAAGCCTCGAGGAAGTTTGACGGCCAGCTACCTTTTACAACTATGAGACTGCGATACCGTATGAACCCGTGCACTGAGTCCATCAGTTGCATAGTCTGAAGCTCGTTGGCAATGTGATATGGCAACGTTTGGCCCTCAAGGTCGGGTTGCGAGGGCGGCGCAATGGGCATCATTTTGAGGATTGTGGTGTTGTAGAGGCCGTCCTCTGCATTGATGCTGCCGTCCGAACATTGAGATGGCGTGCTCCGAGGCGTTGACTCAGCGTTCTTACGTGTGAGTGCAAACACAGACGAATAGGCTCCTTCGCCGACTTTCTTCACATCGCACGCCTTCGCAATTGTGTTGCCGTACTTTTCGAAGGGGAGAATGTTGCGGTCAGAGTATTTTGAGGCAAGGTCTTGAATTGCGCCGTCGTCTTCGGATACTTGTTTGGAGCGAGGCTGTGACCTACTCTTACTGTTCGTTCTGGTGGGCACTTTCTTGCTTTTGGGCTTTTGACTGCTGCTTCTCGAGCCTGACTTGGTGGTTGTAGAGGCAGTGGTAGTAACAGTTGCTATCTGGGGTGCAGTCGAAGGCTGACTGTAGCGTTTGGTCGGTCGAACTTTCTTCGACATAATGTCGGTCGGCTGTCCTACCTCATCGTTGCCGCCTTGCTGCACGGCGTTTTCCTTCTCATCACTTATAGTGAGATGCTGCAGACTTTCCTCGAGGTCACACGTGGCGGTGAAAATCTCCTTTGCTAAAGCCATTGTAGTAGCTGCTTTGGTCCTCCTGCCATATGTCCTCTGGACTTTTTGGCGGGTGAAGCCTTCATTTTGTATATCTTTCAGTGGGGCTCTCTCAATCATGATCGGTCCGTGAAATGCTGTTGCTGTCACTTCAAGCACTGAATCAGCTCTGACTTGTCTTCAGTTGAGAGAATGCCTCGTCCTGACGAATGATCTTGACTCAAGGTATTAGCGTGGTTGACAGGGCAACCAGAACACTCCACCAAGAGCCTTTTGAGTAGAAGGTGTGCATTTGTTCATCGCGCTGGCGTCGAAAACAAGTCATGGAAGCACACCAGGCAGAATGCAAGTAGATAGCATGGACAAGCTGTCTGTTTATAGGAGTCGAACGATGCCGTCCCAGGTTCTGATGTGTCGAATTGACTAACCTGGATTATTCCTTACTCGGCCGTACAAAACAGCTCGGTTTGTGCTTGGCGAACGTAGATTTATACAACATCTCACTACGGAAGCAGCGTCTTTGTGTGATCCCGCGAAGCCAGTTCTATATTATTACCCCGTGCAAAGTGCATTCTCAGTGGCCACCAATCTTCATGCCCCGTATCCTTCGATCTGCCGCTTTGCCAAAGTCCCTTGTTCTCTTCTTTGGGCTCACCAAACTCTGCAGGGCGATCTCCAATTCACGAGTCCTGTATCTTTCAGACTGAGACCACAAACTCTGCATGAACTTAATCACTTCGAAGCAGAAACGTCTAGGACCTTTGTAGAAGTATGAATACCTAGCGCGCTGAAGATATCGAGAGCGCATCACAATCACTTTCCTGATAGCACCGAGTTGGCTGACAACTCCAAACTCCAGCTCGAGGTGTCTCAGAAACAGTAGACTCTTTTTCCAGCTGTGACGCTCCGCTATCCTTCTGGTGGTCATGCTCCGCCTCATCGCCCAGTGCACCAGCACGGCTTGGTATTTGCTATCGAAAAGCCTTTGGAGATAGTCCACATGGAAGGTGATACCTCTCTCCTCCAGATCAGTGTACGATTCCCGGGTGGTAGTCTTGGCGATCCAGTGAGAGAGGGTCACAACTTCATTGAGAGCGCCGAGTTGGCCAAGTTGACCTAGCAACAGCCTCCAGTGGCGAACCTTCAAGTGTCCTGCAGCAGCGGTAGCGTCTTGCATGATACCTGCTGTGAAGCGAGCCGTGGCCAATCTGCTGCTCCGGCTGCACTGTTGATATTTCATGCTGCGCAACGAGTGTAGTAGCTTCGTAACGATCGTCTGCAAAGCGTGGCGGTCAAACGTAGCCAGGTCGGCGGAACCGCTCGACACCAAACTCAGAAGTGTGCGTGGTTGGAGCGCAGCCCTTTCGATCAGTGCAGCTTTGACCAAGGGACTGAGTGTCTGAGTCTCTCCATGATTCAGAGCTGCAAGCAAGAAGTTGACCTGATCCCATTGTGCGTTATGAAAGTGATCGGAGAGCAAGCGCAAGAGCAGATCTCTGCTTTCGAAAACCTCATGATGCATGTCGGTGTGCAAAGCCTGCGAAAGTAACGTGTGCTCTCTAGAAGAGCATAGCTTGCGTACGATCCTCGAGTAAACGCTGCTACCAGTATCAATGCCCAGTTCATCCAACTTGGCAAGCCTTTGAGCGAATATATCGGGGTCAGATGCGGCCAGGCCCAAGTCGCGCATTGCTTGAGGTCCGATTTGAGTCAAACCAAAAGCTTGCAAGGAACGAACTACGAAATCGAAGGACAAGGCTTTAGTAGCGAAAGCTTTGGCAGCAAAGGCGTCGCTGACCTTGTTGAGGCGCACCTGTGTAGCACCAGCGCCCGGCTGCCGTGTCTCGGATTCGAACACGGACAGTCCTTGCCCCGCAAAAGACGCACCCGCAACAGCCAATTGCCGCAGAAACGGGCGGGGATCGTCACCCTTGGTTGCTGAATGAAGAATGAATGGCAGGATTTTGTCAAAGCTGGATGGAAGATCGCCCTTGGAGACGAGGTATTTATGCAGCAGAAAGGCGTCATCAGCGCGCTGTCCGGTCCAGAGATCATGTATCGCCTCGTCGTACATCCTGCCGGCGTTCAGTGTAGAATGAAAGGAGCAGAACTTTCTCATCTGTACGGGACCTTCGGGACGGAAAACCCTGAAGATGCGAAGGACATCGGCGACACCATCGAAATTCTTCACTTCGAGGTTTCGGGCCATACGAATTGCCAGCTCTTCGTCGCCATATCGAAGAGCAGTGCCTACAACTTCCGAGAACAGATGTGGTCGATCCCAAACAAGGCCGTGGCGTTCGGTTAGAAGCTTCACTTGTCTGACTCTGCCTTGAGAAATCGCAGCCGACAGGATTTTCTGCCACAGAGCCGTTGTCTCTTCGTCTTCGGAAGACAGGTTGACAGGTTTGCCTCGAAATTTGAGACCAATACGGATGAAGGAGAAGGCCTTCTCTCCATAGTGCTGCAGTTGATAATCTAGCATCAGGTGCCACAGAGTCATGTCGGAACGGTAGGGCTCATCGTCAATCAAACGGCGCAGACCGTCACCGTCAGCTAAACCAGTTGACCAAGTACTCTGCCAATTGAGCTGTTGGATGTTAGATATGCCGTATGGTTTGGCCCTCTTCAAGTAGTCTTCATCGCTAAACTGCACAATTGGATGATAGTCATCTCGCAGAACAGCCGACGCCTTTGCAGCGTCGTTGAGTTTGTTCTGACGTAGAGGATGAGCGTGAGAGAAACTTCGTGTCAGGAGAGCAGCATGGCCGGCCGTGCGCCATGGCACGCGTGCACAACGCGTCTTACAGCATAGACGGCTGATGGCACATAGCACTCTGCGCATCAACCGTCAGTAACAGCTGAAACGGGCATGAACACCACAACAAAAGATTGTCGGTAATCCTTGCTGGAGTAGTTCGAGGTTTAGTATGGCAAGAAGGAGCGGATAGAAGCACCTGGTGCTAAGAGTAGGATTCAGGGAAAGAACATCTCATGATAATTGGTCACGTGACATAGCTTAGCTGTCTGCGCTTCAACCGCCGATTTCGAAGCTGGAAGACGAATTCAACATCGGCCCAGCAGCTCGTTCACGGTCAACTCTTCACCTCTCCGCTCCTTACACCTCATTGTCGACGCCAGCAGCCATGGTGCAGCCAACCGCCGCCCGCCTGATGCAGGCTACCCGAGCAAGAATGTTCCGACCTAGCATAAACAGCCAGTGGGGGTGAGTTTCGTAGAGCTCGTGAAGCTGGACATCCGGAGCTCTGAGAGCGCTCTGTGTTGGTTAGCAGCATACTGACGTACGTGCTGCAGCTTTGTCTACCGAGAGAACCGAGTGCCATACTACCAGAGATTGATGCAAAAGCACGATGGAAAGCGAACATGGTGGAAGGTCAGTCAGCACGAGCAGCATTTCCCAATAGCCAGAATACCAGGGCGAACGCCGACATGAGGAGGAGTATCGCGAGGTGGTCTCAACACGAGTGTCCCAAGTCCTGATCGCCGAGTCCCGACCATACTGAGCTTCGACACGAAAGACAGACCAGACAGGAAATGCCAGACAGACAAGAACGAGAAGATACTCTTAGTCGAGCATAGCTAACATCCGCTTCTAGTCTCACCGATCGCCATACATCCTCTACCCATACTACGTACTGCTTTGGGGCAGCTTGGCCGCCTCGCTCTACGGCACAGGCCGAGTTATGTTCGGTCACAAGACGTGGTACTGAAGCAGCGCCAGGGAGCCCGGGAACGGGGAAGAGCTTTGGATTAGAATGTAAATAAGGCGCATCGCGCGGGTCGAGGACATTCGCAAAGCAAGTACAAGAACAAGAACTCATGAACTACACTTCTTTCGCTTCAGCTTCAGCCCTTTGTGCCCTGTTGTGAATCAATGTTACATATCCACGTCCGTGTCCTACGTCGACGTGGCCACTCAAACAGACGCAGCACGTCAAGCCGGACCATTCTTGCCCTGTCATGTCGACGACCTACCCCTACGCATCGAGGCCTGTGCCCTTGCCCATAACATTCACCGTGCCGGTCGGCACTCGATCTCATAACAGACAAGACACAGTCCCAACAGCAAACACCGCAAAGAAGTGTCCGTCTCCGTGACCACGGGACCCATGTACGGGGACGGCACCTATATTGCTAGTAGGCATGCTCACCTAACGATACCGCCAATGTAAGCTTGCATGTTGTGCATGACGGTAGTATTCAGACCAGTCGGGCTTGACCTAGACAGCACGTGCCACGTAGATGTAGGTGCCATGCAAGAGGCTCATCTGTGAATATGGAGAAAATATCGACAGGTTGAGCTACGAAGACTCTATTTATTCATACAGCCAAAACATGGTTTATCTCGTCCCTCATAATGCAGTGCAGTACACCAGAAATGCTCAGACCCCCCTCCCGGTATGACTATACTACCTCACCTCATTTGACGGCGTAATCCTTTGGCCCCCTTCTCTTCTCACGCCTGGCCCCACATGCCCCCACTAGCAATCACACTCCCCGACCCAACACTCCCTCCCAGGTCCCAGTAATTCCTCGACGACCCGCTGCGCAGCGCACTCGCCTTGCGGCTACCTTTCAACGACTCGCTCGCACAACTACTGCTCGGCCGTCTAGCCGACAACCGTGAGTCGCGCCTCAACCGCACCGGAGAGCGATGCGCCCGGTTGACCAGTGGGTGGTGCTGCCGAATGATCGCTGCGCGCTGGGCTGAGTTGTCTTTGTGGAATGGTTGGGTGTGCGTGTTTGCATGCTGTGGTGGTGACTGTGATTGCGATTGCGGCGTACGGCTGGAAACGAAGCGGTCTCGGAGGTACCGGAAGACCATCTTTACGTCGAGCTCGCGTTCCCAGTATTCTCTCTCCTTACGCAAGTTGAGGCTTGAGTCTAGGCCGGACGTGGCTGGATCTTCCTCGAAGCCCCAGCTTTCGGCGTGGGCTTCGTCGCGGAGGGTTGGCGGAAAGTTGGGACCGAGACTTGACGCGAAGCTTGTTGATAGCCCTGTATTGGCTGTTGAGATGATGGGTTCTGAGGATGTCTGGGATGTAGCGGCGGCGGACGGCTTGGGCATGGAGACTGGCATGCCGGCGTAGTCCAGACTGTAGGGCGTGTAGGATGTGAACGCGCCAGGATGCGGGGTTAGCTGAGAGGGAAACACGCCGAGCTCGTGGGCTATCCTCCGAAGCAGATTGTCCCTCCAGGTTGTGTCTGGTATTGACTCGGCTTTTTGCTCTTCCGGCCGTGGAGGTGAGGACTTGGCTTCCACTTCAGGTGCTGGTGAAGTGGCCCGAGGAGTGTATTCTCCAGGCAAACTTTCGCCGAGGATGACCGACAACAGAGGTTCGTCGATGCCTATGATGTCGCGGATGAATTTCCGTGTAATGCGCCGCCAGAATGGATCATGATCTGATGCTTCTTGAGTCGATGTTGTAGTCGCCATTGAGTGGGAGTGCGAGAAGTAGTCGCTCTGCTTAGGCGTCGTACCAAAGATGTCTTCCACGCTGGCATCAATATCGGTTTGATAGCTTGACCCTACTCGAGAGCGCCTCCGTGTTTCCTTCTCGACCTCTTCTATTAATGCTTGCGACTGTTCTATCCTCCACTTCTCTATCCTCAATCTCTTCTCCTCACTTGCTTGGGCTTCGAACTCGTCAATGGTATCGAGGTGTCGCTGCACGCTTGAAGACCGTCGGTGATGGCCTTCGTGCTTCCGCTTCGAGTTGTATTGCTCATGTTGCCACAACTGCTCGAGAACCGGTGCGCTAGAGGCTTGAAAGGAGCCGAGGCCGTCATGCGCCGGAAGAAGAGGACCATTGGTCTGATGGGTGGTGGTATTGTACAGCGCTGGTTCGCGAAAGGCATGCAGACCGTCGTCAAGACTGTCCAGTTCCGCGTCCTCAGTGGCATCGTCATCCAGTACTGAGGACCCCGGTTGTAATGATCTCGCAGCGCTGTTGAGATAGCCTAGCTCGCTTGCTCGGGACAGACCAGCTGTGCGGGTGATGTCAGTGCGCTGAGTACTCGACTCTGCTTGCGAACTGGGCGAGAACAATATCCATTCTTGCGATTCGGACGTCTGATGTTGTAACAAAGGAGCAGAGTGGTTGGACTGCGCTGCCTGGGTTTGGTGGGCGACTTGTCTTTGAATGGGGGGCTGCTGGAAAGCCATCTTGCTCTTGCTTCGACGAAAGGGCGCAATGCCCTATCGTCACCTTCACAGAGCCTGGATTACTGGGGAACGATTCGCTCTGGTCCGGATAGTAAGACCTATGATCTTGTACACTGCAGGGGCGAACCGTAGGGTGCGCCTCGTATTGGATGCAGGTACGGGGCAAGGGGTGGAGTAAGAGTCAGCTCCTGGGTGGACAAAGACGTTGCGTGTCGTGGTAATGAGTGGCTTTGTATTGTGTAGAGTCACTGCAGGTCGCGAGCTTGCTAGGTTGCTAGGTTGCTAGATATCAAGATGAAGCATACAACAATTCATAGCAATAGGAAGCGAGATCCGCGCAGTACTAAGGGTATTGAGTACGAGGTGCGTGAATGGACGTAGACGCGCAACTGACCACAGACTGCCATTCAAGGTCGTCATGGTGCTAAGGACATCAGTTGACCAATCTGCTCGCCCATCACCGATTCAATCAAGGCAAGAACAGCCAGAGCATCGCCGAATGACTCCAATTATCCCTGCTCCTCATTGCTCACAGGCGTCACGGACCTTGCTGATCTGCAGATAAGCTCGGCCATTATCGATATGACTAACTTGGCAACCCGCGTCTTTCCAGTGGCATGGCCCCAGGCATTGAGGTCTCAACCACAATCTTTGAACCTGCCGTTGAGTGTTTGATAAGCTCCTTGCTCCCGGTAGAGATACTTGTCCTTTGTCTCACTCCTTTTCGGGCCAAGGCGACAATCCAGTGTTACTCCAAACTTCCCGCAATGTCCCGCAGCTACTAGTATCGTAAGGCATGTCTCCAGAAACAATGCCCGGCAAATAGTAGTAGAGTACGTGCGGATTTCGTCACAAGAGTTTATCTCGGTTCCGGCCTGTCCCCTCAGTCTCACGTAGACAGGACGAGATAATGCAAGTGTTGTTGCTTCTGACAGCGTCACGGCATGTTCTGTATGGTCGATCATCGAAATGTTTCTGACAACGACGGTTTTCATGCAGTGTCTACAAGTATGCGTCTATTTCATGCCAAGCTATACCGCTCTCAGTGCCTCAAACACCAATTTACCCACCCCCTTGCCTTGCTTTCGCTTCTGTGCAGAATTTACCGTGTTGGACGATATCGACGATTCTGACGATCCTCGCTCAGATCTTCAGAGCATTGCCCAAGCCCTGCTCGTCCCAAGCCTGGTGGCCAGCATGGAAGAGTGCTTCTTGCTGAGCCTTGGTGATCCTGAGAGTGTCCTTGCCTCGTTTCGCTCTACTCTCGAGAGTCTCCTGCAGAGCAGCCTCGTCATCGGTGCCGTCTACACCCAACACGTACTCGTATGCGCGCGCTTCAGTGTTCAACCAGCCCGTACCGTAGTACTTGTTGCTGTCCTCCCAATCGTCGGTGAAGTAGTGTAGATAGCCGCCATGAGTGACCAGCACTACTTGTGCATCGGCATCGCCGGCATCGACAAGCCCTTTCAACAGTTCGCGAATTTGTTGTCTTGCAGCGTTCGCTCGAATCTTGACGGCATCGCCAGCAGGTGAGTACCTACTATCGAGTGTCTTGATGTTCCAGTCGTCGCTCATTCTGGACAGGTCAACTGGCCACTTCTCTTCCTCACATCTCTTCCGCAGAACTGCAACATCCGAGCCGGTGTCGCAGGGAAAGTCCGAGGTCTCTTGAGCATCTGGTAAGGCGATGATGGTAGGCTTGCATTTGCCGTTCTTGAATGCAGGTTCGAAGGAGCGGTATGCGGTTGCGATGGTTCGAGTCAAAGGTGAGGCCGTGACGAGAGATATTGACATCTGGTCGACCAGGTTGCCATCTCTCAGGATAGCGCATTGTTGCTCGCCCAGCTCGGTCAACTTGGGATCTGGCAGCCCATGGAATTCCGGTCCGAGGTTGTGGTATCCTTGAGCGTGTCTCACGCAAACCACAGTAGGTGCCATGCTTCCCTGATGACTTGGTCAAGGTCAATTCTGGTTGGGTTGAGTATTACAGGGCTGTAGGTCAGTTCGAATGCCCACGACAGAGAAGCAGTTTGGTCAAAGGGCATAAATCAAACATAGCGTGACTCGAACACTGGAAAAGTTGTGACCTCTGAGTCAGCTCGAGTAACAATGAAGGGCACCCGAAGCTCCATAATGGCAACAAGTGGGAGACGATCCGCAGCAAGAGGCAGATGCACTTATCTTTCATCCACAGCGTCTCTAGCCTCGCTTTGTGTTATGCTGACAACCTCTGAAATGATCACTAGAGTCGAATATGCACTCAACGCCACGACCTTATTCGTCGTCATATTTTTCCAGAGTGACAGAATTTGTTACGCCAGTTGGAACGTGGTTAGGTGTGAGCCCACCGGCTCAGCCGACCAATAACCGAAGTGCGCCTTCTGAGGAAGGTATGACGATCTTTGGATACCACTGCCAAAAGTTTACGACGTCGTACCCAGCAGGACTAAGCGGTATCACCGACCGACAATACCAAGTCAGCCTCACCCTTCTACTTATTGGACGTAATGTCACCTCCTGCGAAGAAGAGAAGGCTCTCGCCGCCGAGCGATGCAGAGGTAGTACCGATAGCAACCTCGTCCACAGTCGCGAACGATCAGCCCAGCAATGAGCCATCCCCCAAGCGCGAGACAGAGGCACCCATTACAGCAACTGCCCACTCCCTAGGATCCGGTGTAGACGCTTCTACTTCTGTGGACGCTGCCACTAAACAACCACAAGCTTCTTCTGCGGCCGCCAGCACGGACCGCCTCGCCCGTTTTGCAGCGTTGAAGAAGCGCGCCACACAGTCAGCACGCTCTAACCTCTCAGAAGCAAAAGCCGAGGCTCAGAGAGGCGCAATAGACCACACGGCCCTAGCAAACCTGTCACGCCGCTCAGCCATTGCACAACACAACTTGCTCAAAGCAGATACAGAGGAGAACGAAGGGACAGGCGCCTTCGAGCGAAAGCGGGCTTGGGATTACACCATCGAAGAAAGCGAAAGATGGGATGAACGCATGGCCCGGAAGAAGGAAGCACGAGAGAAGAACAGTTTCCAAGACTACGGTGCAGAAGCCGCGAAGATCTATGACCGCCAGATCCGTGAACTGGAGAAGGCTGCTCAGAAGGACGGAGGCAGAAATCGCGACGAGTATCTGCGACAGAAGGCTGGGCTGATAGAGCAAGCGGTGCGGAGTGGTGGTCTGGAAATAGTGGAGATGGACAATGGGGAGTTGGTTGCAATAGACAGGGATGGCAGGTTCTACGCGGACCAGAACAACACTGGCTTCGTGGAGCAGAAGCCCCAGAAGGAGAATGTCGACCGGCTTGTGGAGGATATCAGGAAGGCGGAGGAAGTAAGGCTGAAAAAGAGGAAGGAGAGGAGAGGAGATACCGACGAGGGAGATGTCACGTATATCAACGAGAAGAACAAGCAGTTCAACCTTAAGCTGGCGAGGTTTTACGATAGGTATACGTCCGACATTAGAGAGAGCTTCGAGCGTGGAACAGCGATATGACGTGGAAAACAGGGGCAGCGGCTTGTTGCAGAACGACCCCGGTGGCTTTGGCATGCGAAAGCATGTCCTTGCTACAGCGGCAATGTTGTGCTGCGCACAGTGGTCCCTTTACTTGCTATTATAATTACATTGATGAGTACCAGTTGGTCAACAACCTGTACACCATGCAGTGGCGGCTGCACTTGTTGGGTTCGACATGCCCTCAGGCTCTCTTGACATCCTTTCGCCAGTACTATCTGATGTCTTACCACTGGCCACACTGAAGACTGAGCGCAGCCTCCAATGTTGCTGGTTAATGCCAATACAGCTCGAGACCCCAAAGGGCTTAGCGTCAGGCCTGCCAGGCACAGCACGCTAGTATTCAGGTCGTGGGCACCAGCCTGCTCACTCCTGCCTCTATGTTTCATTCATGCAGAAGACGCACCGTGCCTTCCACTAGAGCCTGCTGTGCCTGCTTGGCGCCTGTCTTGCCCTTCTGATGAGCACTGTGAGATCCGTCACGTTCGAAAAGATATATTGATATAACTCAAGCCGAAATAATGCTGATGACTTGATACCCAAATCATTCAACTTCTTGGCCCTTGTTGTGTACTGACCTATCACTGACAACATGGAATTTCCCACACTACCCTGTTCGCTTGATAGCTTCCCGGCATATATCGAAGCAGCTAAAACAGCAGCAGTAGTCACGGAAGCGGTACTGCCCTTCAAAGCCTACGAAGCCAGACTTCGCCAGATCTACGCCCAAGAACCCAATCACCAAGCAGTGTCTCAAAACCATCTCATCCCCGTTTACAAAGGCTCGCGGTTGGACTTGTCGATCAAAGCTCGCGACTTCTCTACCGAGGGTCAGCAAGAACAGGATAAATACTTGTTATCGCTGTCTGCCGACCAGCGTCGAAAGCACGGCTCAAATGCCACCACATCCACTTTCCGAGAGTTCAAGAAGAATTTTGACATCTTCTCCGAGTCATCCCTGGTCGACCTGAAATGGGACAACGTTGTCGCTGCAGGGTCAAGTGTGGTCACAGCCCTCCTGCCTGTTGACGCTCCACATAGTGCCTCGAAAGTGAGTACAACTTTTCCAGGCAAGCACAAGCTGACAGTCTGAACAGCGAGCGTTAAGATCCTACTACCACGAGGTAAGCAGCTTATGGCTGACCAAGTTGTGTTATGCTGATGCTTGCGTAGACCTTGGCACCTGCCTCGGACGTCGACCTTTTCATCCATGGTCTCAATGAGGAAGAAGCTATCAACAAGATTAAGCAGATCGAAGCAGATGTTAGAGATGCCATCCTCTCCGAGACCACTGTCGTCCGCACAAAGAACGCCATCACCATCGTAAGCGAATATCCCACTCGTCACATACAAATCGTGCTCCGCCTGTATAAGAGTGTCAGTGAGATCTTGACAGGCTTCGACGTCGATTGTGCTTGTGTTGCATATGATGGACAACAGATCTGGGCAGCACCTCGAGCACTTGCAGCGTTCGCCACACAGACCAATACTATAGACCTAACACGAAGATCTCCATCCTACGAGAATCGCCTCTCCAAATATGCGCATCGGGGTTTCGAAGTCTACTGGCCGCAGCTTGATCGAACGAGGGTTGATCCTACCATATACGAAAGAGCTTTCAACCGTGTGTTTGGTCTGGCTCGCCTGCTTGTGCTCGAAAAATTGCCACATCCACAAGATCGAGACGAGTATCTGGCAAAGCGTCGGGCTGAGAGGGGAAGACCTGAGTTGCCTTGGAATGCTCGCTTCAGGCATCAATTGCCGGGCAACATCAAAGACACTCAGCCGGACGACGTTGCAGAATGGGTTGAAGAAGACGACCTCTCCAGCTACCATACTTTCACACTCCCTTACGGCCCTCGGTACACCCCGCGGAAGATCGAAAGACTTCTGTTCAAGCAAGACTTGCTCAAAAACGCTGAGTGGAACAAACCCAAGGACCGAGCAACCAACCTTCACCGTCACCCTGCCTTCTTCGGCAGAGTGGAGGATGTTATTGGCGACTGCTGCGGCTACTGTCCGAGGCCTGTAACGGACGAGGACTTGGCTGCATGGGAAGAAGAATCTAAAGTATTCGTCTCTGGTGATATACCCTTCCTCAAAGATGATCCAGGGAGACAGGCTATCGGCAGCTTTCGTCCCCTGACAGACGACGATTGGACTGAGATGGCCTACATCGGCAACACTACCAGACTTTGTCAAGCCATTGTTGATAAAGATCTTGAAGGAGTTGTTGATTGGTTCAGCGGCGAGGAATCAGATGTCAACCGAAGAGATCATACTGGGCGCACGCCATTGCACTTGGCTGTTCTCTGCTCAACTCCCGAGATCGTGCAATGTCTCGTTGATCGCGGCGCTCGTATGGTAGCACGCCTGTATAACGGCTTGACTGCTCTACATCTTGCCGCCTGGCGTGGCTCACCTGAAATGGTCAAGACACTGCTCGATAAGAGTACAGAGAACGAAGCCGAAGCAGATACCAAAGAAGAACAACGCAAGCAAGCGCGAAGAGAGGCAGCTGGTTGTCCTGATAGTGTCAACGAGGATGTGGAGATGACTCAGGTTGAAAATGAATCCTACGATGATGACTCGGATGCTGAAGACCTCATGGATGAAGACTCTGATGGAGCCAGTGAGGACCGCATGACCGGATCCTTCATCAAGGTCGAATCAACCGAGGTCGATGTCAACGAAGAGAACGTTGACGACCCCGATGTCTACGACGTGGATGTTGTTGCTTGGGACAACCCCTGCTCGGCACTCCATTTAGCACTAATTGCCGGACATCAAGATATCATTGAACTGCTCATCGAACAATACGGAGCAGACGCCATGCTTCCGGTGAAGCTTATAAACAACCATGAACCACACGAGTCACGGGCCGCTATCTTGACCCTGCTGCTGCCTCTTGACCTGCCCTTACACAAAGCCGCCGAGACGGTCAAGACATTACTCGACAAGGGAGCTAGCCCAGTGCAAGCTGATACGAACCAATTCACGGCGTTGCACTACGTTGTCAATGATGCCAAGGTCGAGATTCTCAAAGCATTCAGAGAAGCAAGTCCTGAAGCTACTGCGAAAGCGATCACTTACACAATTTTCAGAACACAATGGGGCGAATCGTGTGTGGAGTCTCCATTGCTAGCCGCCATTCGAAGTGGCTCACCTGAAGTTGTCAATCATGTTCTTTCAATGGGTGCGAAACCCGTGATCGAGCTCGAAGACTTCGTCATAGCATGCAAAGCTTCAGGACATGCGCGAGATCTGGATGCCGATGAACTCAAAGAGCTCTATTGCTCTGTCGTCAACCAGCCGGTCATACAGGCAAGTCGTCACGAGTGCATGGTAGAGATTGTGCTTCGGCTCTTGAAGTTGGGAGCAGATGTAAATACGCTTACTGCTCAATCCTGGGCCATCATACAGAATCCTTCCGGCTACCACGTTCGTGAGGGTGAGAGTCTTCTTGACGTTATACGAAAACGACGGATAAGACTTGAAGAGTACGCCGATGAGAAGATGAAGGACGACAACGCGTCACTCAAGCAGCCGGAGCCGCTCAGAGACGACGAGTACTATTTGAGTGGTTTGGAACCAGGCAGTTACCGGCATTTTTCAGCCTTGAAAGACCTCGAAAGAGCTAGGTACATTCAGACAGAGAGAGCGAAGAAATTCCAACATGATTTTGCCGCGCAGAAGGAAGCTGTTCCCGAACCAGGCCGTAAAGAAAAGAAAGAGGCTGTCGCTGAACTAGCAAGAAAACTCAAAGCTCTCGAAGATAGTCTTGTCGAGGAGGGTGCTCGGACCTTCTCTGATATGTATCCCAGGCTCAAAAAAGAACAACTCCAAGGACGCAGTCCTTCGATACGTGACGAGAATCTATACGAGTATAACGACCTAGCCTACAAGACCAAATTCAAGTTTCATGGTGCAGATATCACACCTGCAAAACAAGCGCGCTACATCCAGCTCTTTGAGGCAGCCTTCGCTGGCGACATTGAGAAGGTCAAAGCCCTGTGCCTTACAAGCGATGACTCAGTCCGCGCACTGCAGGTCACTGTCTATGACGACAACGGCTTTGATCCATTCAACGTTGCAGTTCTCAAGGGACACTATGCACTCGCCGGCATTGTTCTTGACATCGCTGCCGCTCAGTACGAAGACAAGAAAGAGACAACGCGCATGCAGTACTCGTTGCAGCCCTACACCAGCGATGATGTGGAGAACTGTGACACCGCCAGTAGCGACACGGATGATGATGAGCGGCCGAAGTTCTACGCGCGTCTGGTGGATGACAAGTTTACCGTGGACGACATTGCTGCCATTTCCAAAGACGTGAAGTCCGATGTCCGACCAGCACATCTCTTACGCCGAACTTGCGAGTTCTGGCGTGTAATGGATGTGAGCAGAGACCAGGCGTTACAGCAATGTCGGGTCGATCCAGGCTTCGACCCGGACCCTCATGTCTGGTCTCGAGACCAGAAGAAGCCTTGGATCCAGTTCGATCAAGCTGTGAAAAACGAGCGTGACCGAACACGTTTTAACCTTTGGACCTATGCAGTCGTTACGAACAATTTGCAACTGCTGAAGTTCCTGCTGGAGGCTGAGGTGAAGTATTCAATGGAAGATCCCGATGAACTGCTCAAGTCCCTTAGCAGCCGGAAGAACGAAATGATACATGCTATGAATCTTGGTCATCGAGAAATCATTGATACATTCATTCGTTACAGGGGTACACTCCTTCCCCTATACCACCTTGCCGAGCGGTCTGGCGTTGTCGTCGAAGAAGCTCCCAAATACTACCAAGGCTTGAGCGTCTATGGGCAAAAGCGCAAGGACTGGGCCAAGCATGATCAAAATGCAGACGCCGCAGATAAAGCGGAGACGGCTTCTCCCTTGCTTGATGCTCTCATGGAAGGCAACCTGAATATGGTTGATTATTTCCTGTCAGACACACCTGCTCGACGATATGAAGAGTTCTGCTCACGTTTCAGTGAAGATCAGCGAATTCGTGCCCTGTCGGAAGGTAAAGGGGGTGTCCCTGCTGCGTTGAGGTCCTGGATGGGTACGCGAGTCAACCTTGCGCTTCATGTTGCTGTCATGTCATGGCCTATGAGTGCGAATTGCCGACTTCGATATCTGCTCAAGAAAGTGCCGACGGAATACCTCGAAGCTCGTAACGCACAGGGTGAGACGCCAGTCCACTTGGCTCTGAAGCTGGGCAATCTCCCTGCAGTCGAAGTCCTCCTCGCAGCAGGTGCCAATCAGCGGACAAGAGACAAGAAAGGGCAGAACTTGCTGCACACCATCTATGGCGATGCTGACTACAACCGCGTTTCGACATTCAAGAAGAAGATTTCCATGCTTGATCAGAATCTCATCCCCGAGATGCTGATGGAGAAATGTTCGGGCACTGACCCTGGCGCACTGACGCCGCTTGCATTGTTTCTGCGCCAGCACACCTACGAGCCTGAAGACGGCCAGGAGCTGCTTGATCTGATGCTTTCGCTCTCCATGTGCAAAGATCTGACTGTTATGGATGGTTCTGGTGACTATCCGCTACACGTCGAGGTCAGAAGCGACAACATTATAAGGTCCAAGTACCTCGCAAGAAAGAGGCCAGATTTGCTGTTCCGAGAGAATGCTACAGGAATGACACCAGTTGAGGTTGCAGAGATGACGTACTTCCGATCGCGTATGGACAATGTACCCTCCATCCCAGTTGATCTTTCCAACTACCGTTATTACCGCCATGACAAAGACGACAGCATCCTCGCCAAGCCGGCTGAGGATTTCATTAATGAAGATGACTCCTCTTCTTCAACGTCCACAGAGAGAGACGACAACGAAGATCTGCCTCTCAGTCATCCTATCTATAGAAATCTTGTGAGTATCGCGCGTCAATACCCTCAAGCTCGTCAGCTAGTCTCTGTTCTGGATGCAAATGAAGTAGCTCGTCGACTTGCAGGGCAACAACACCGCATGAACGCGGAACAACGACGACGAGAAGCACTAGGACTCAAGAGCAGATGGAACAGGTATTACTCTCGCAATCCTGAGGACGACAGTGATGATGACCAGGGAGGCGATGGCACAGACACAGATGAGGTCTCTAGATGGTTTGGGAGCGCTAAAGCTCGCATTGATCGTCTGCCATTCATGCATCATGCTGATGACACATCTGAAGTAGTGGAGGCTGAACTGCAGAAGTGGAGGGATTTCGCAGAGGGTAAAATCGATGAGATCAAGTGCTGTGAGCAGGCTGATTCGCAAGACAAATATGAGAGGAGGAACCACAAGAAGATGACGGGCGAGATTAATGAGATTAGCGACGTCTAGGTCACTTCCGAGAGGCTCAGGAGAGTGGTTAGGCAGAGAAACATTCGCCAAGGATGATATGCTGATCCTGCGAGGATGATGGGAACTCGGCTGCGACCCTGTGTCAAGTTGCGTGATAGCACAGTGCGCGATTCACTAGGAAAACGGGGGTAGGTTAACGCAGATTGTGTAAATGTGACAAGCAGTGCTCCGGCGCCATCATATGTGTGTCAGTGCTAGACCAGCAATCATCTGCAAATTGATAATCTTGCAGAATCCACGGCGTGAGCCTAGGATCTTCGGCATGTATGTAGTTGGCAAAGACCGAGAATTGCAAAACACATCATTCTTCCATTCGATAAACCGAGTGCGTACGACGATGATCATTCTGATTTGGCGCGGTCTATGAATTCAAAGTCAAGTAGCGTACGAGATACATGTCGAGAGTCCCGAAACGAACTGTGCTGAAGAGCGAGAAGAAACGTTCCACAGGACACATGCGACTAAGTCAGACACGAAGCTACTTGCTGGACATCCTCTCGGACACGTTCAAGTGCTCTTTTGTGTTTCATGTTGGACCGGAAAGACAGCTCCGGCCATCAAGGACTGCCGATGCGGTGGCCAGGGTCAAGCCCTGCAGGCCACGAGAACAGAATGAAAGAGCAGATTGTCGTCATCTCTGCTCAGTACGGTCAGAGACCTTATCTAAACTAGGTCGTACCGAGCGCTGCCGTCAGAGCGCTCTCACGCCGCACCAACGCCACCTGGGCATTCGACGGATTGTGCACAGCGATGCTGAAGTTTGTTGCTACAGGATATGATTTCAATTGCGCGCTCAAGCCATAGGTGACCTTTGGGAAGTAGAGCAGACAAAAGCTGGCGAGGTGTTCCTGGAACCGGTCCAATGCTACTAGGTAGCTACGCACAAGGATCGAGCTTATCCGAGAACTGTTCAAGACTGTACCTGATAAACTCGACTGCATCTTGCTCGGGACTACTGTTGTGTTTAGCTTTGACCAGCTCGACTGATGCTTTGTCAGCGGTTTTCTTCTGAGCTTCGTCGGTGCTGAAGCCTCCCAGCAGGACGTTTGTCAGGCTACCGCGCTGATCTAGCCTCCAGTCTGCCATACCGATGCTGCTACTGAATTGCAAGCGATGATGGGCACGCTTGGCCAATGGTCTTGACCCTAGCTTGCTAGTAAGTGTAGCTTTCCGTTTGGTTCTGGCCATAGCCTCGCGTCGTTATGAAATCCGATCAATGGGATCAGACACATAGTAACGAGCTGCTTCTTGATACCTGGGGGAAGGTTGCAATGCTAATGCGCCATACTCGGGGTCCCGGAGCCCGAGTTCTTGCCTCATTCGTCCTTGAATCGAGAGCTGCGGTGTCGGCAGGTATGTTCAGCCCGATGATACAGTCCATCACGACACTTTACGCTTATCGTCAAACCCGCATCCCTACAAGCTCTGGTCGGTTCATCTCGGCCCGAGACGACCTTGATGCGGGCAGGTGCAATGATGTTCGAACGTGATCCTAGGTAGCAATATGACCTGAACAAGCTCGTTATGTTTCGCAGATTCCGAGTCTAGTTGATGTTTTTGTTGCGATATTCCGTGCTGTGAATCAATCAAAGAGTAGGTTGCAACGCCGATATATCTGCTTATCACTTCTTATCGATACCGTAGAGCCAAGCTCGAGTAGTGGGGGAGGGGATGTCTCAGCTCGGTACTACAGTATGGCTAAGTTTTGCGGAAAAGCAGTGCTGTACAAGTCCAAACATGCGTCTTATTCGCGGGAAAGATGTACCAGGATATTTATAGGTGTAAACAATGCTGCTTCTAAGTGAATGCCAGATCTTGAACTGTCTTCGCACGCTCAGTCAATGCATCTAGGCTAAGTCAACGCTCTGCTCGAACGTTTGTGCCGCTCACGGCGAAAGTCCCAAGCAGTGACTCACCAGCACACAGTAATCTGAGACTGCGGCAATGGCTTCAACGACAGCAGTGGAGCCTGTGCACTCGAGCATAGTGATTGAAAGTCCTCCGGGGCCACCCTCTCCAACACGGTCTCAGCGAGGGCAAATCAACAGATGGAAAGCGTTCAGAGCTCGAACTCTGTCACGACTTCAGAGAGCACACAAACAGATACCTTACCTACGAGTTCTACCCCTCCCGGCTATCCTCATTATCATATCGCTGGTAGTAGTGAACCTTGCGGTGTGGGCACTTATTGGCCTCTTACTCGCTAGCAAGTACACGCATCTACTCTCAACAGCGGCCCTTGCATACTCGCTCGGTCTCCGACATGCTCTTGACGCGGATCACATCTCTGCCATTGATCTGATGACACGAAGACTGATCGCTACCGGCCAGAAACCGGTCACAGTGGGTACGTTCTTCAGTTTGGGACACAGTACGATCGTGGTAGTGACAAGTATTGTCGTTGCTGCTACCGCCGCAGGTGTCTCAAGCCACTTCGACCGATTCAGCAACGTGGGCGGAATCATTGGCACATCTGTCTCTGCTGCGTTCTTAATCGCACTGGGAGTGATGAACGCTTACATTCTGTACAAGCTTGTGGTGCAGCTGCAAAAGGTCATCCGAATGCAGCCTGAGACCGAAGCGAACGAAGCATGGAAGGTCGAGGGTGGTGGCGTGCTGTTCAGGGTGTTGAAGAAGATGTTCAAGCTGATTGATCGGCCCTGGAAGATGTATCCTCTTGGTGTGCTGTTTGGGTTGGGCTTTGATACCAGCTCTGAAGTCGCATTGCTAGGTATCTCCAGCATTCAAGGTGCGAAGGGCACAAGTATGTGGCTCATATTGGTATTCCCTGTGCTCTTTACTGTTGGCATGTGTTTAATCGACACTATCGATGGTGCATTGATGTCGAGCCTCTATCTTGCACCCATGGGGTTAGCTGACACTAAGAAAGTCGAACAAGGCGAGGTGGCAGTAAGAAGGGTTGAGGGAGCGGACGAGGAGAACCAAGCTTCAGAGCAGAGTGCTCAAGTGACGCCTCATGTGCGGTCGCCGTTGACGTTTTTGTACTATTCAGTAGTGCTCACGGCACTTACTGTTGTTGTGGCGTTGATCATTGGGGTCATTCAGCTGCTCAGCCTGATGCTGAACGTGGCTGTTTCGAAGAAAACTGCTGAAGAAAGTCGGTTTTGGCAGGGAGTAGAGATGGCTGGAGAATATTATGATGTGATTGGTGGTGCCATTTGCGGCGGTTTCGTCGTCGTCGGCATTATCAGTGTCCTGTGCTACCGCCCCTGGCGTCGGTGGGTCGACCGGAGGAGAGCAGTTTTGCGAGTAGGCGACTACAAACACAGCCGTGGCGAAGCGGTATTACTTGAGGAGGATGCGCAAAGTGGGGATCATCAAGCTCAGAGCCCATCGAGTGGTGCTGGTGGCACAGGTACTGTCACAGCTATCAGCGATGGTGAGCACGTCAAACATGGTCAATCAGATGGTAAAGGTAGCAACGTCATAGAAGGCACAGAGCAGCTAGAAAGTAGCAGTCGTGCATAGGCAGCAATGGAAAGAACTATCTTCCGTCTGCTAGCACCTGACATGTACCAGAATTGATCCATTGGCCTCCCGCTCCATTGCCCAGAGCATTCCAAGCTGACAGCTTGGGGTTGTGCTCCACATCACGCAGCTGTTCCCAGTCCAGCTTGCTTATCAGATGCATCTTTCAAGGCGCAGGTTCTTGCATACACCTGTTTCTTCCATGCTTATTTCTTCCGTAGTCACGGTTGCTGACCGCTTGGTAGCTGCTGTCCGGTTGACTCCTTATGCTGACGCATAGTAGACGACATCTGAGGCGAGCTGCTTCCTCTAGTGTCCTGTCAGTACGTCCGTCATCGTGGTAATTGCAGTTGCGCTTAGTTATTAGACGGATTCTCCTCTATTCTGTACTATCCATCGAAATGGGGGTCGTTGGTTCCTTTTCGTCACGGCACAGGGAGTAATGTTCGTCGAAACGAACGTGCGTAGAATGACAGACAAATGGCTGTACTGTTGGCGTATGCGAGCATACAAGTTATACCTTGAAACACGTTTGTTCATACTCGCGGGTCCCTAGGTCGGCCGTTGCAGCGTGCACGTCAGCAAGAGATCTCTTGATAATCATGGTGTGGCAATCTCGTTTTCAGCATCAACTCGTTGGCGTAGTGGGAGGCTGGCTGCGATGAGTGTAAATACTCTGTGTCAAGCCAGATGGCTTTCCGAATGTTGAAGGGGCACATGGAGCACATGGAAGACAGGAACCTCGGTCTTCGAAGCACATCATCTTCTCTGGAGCCCGGTGCCGACCTTAGGACCCTCCAAAGGTCGGACTCGGCGCAAACAGTGCTGATCAACGAGGTAGAAGACTGGTCTAGAAGACTGGTCATGATATCAGGGGACTTTCGGCAGGATACTTGACTCGCGAACATTATTTGGTCACAAGTCGAGATGAGTGGCTGTCCGAGTATTGAAGGTGAGCGCCGAACTAGAGATTGATCGAGGAAAGATCCGCGCACTCAATGAGGTGTGACCGCATAGCATAGTAGCGGAAGCATTGATCTTATCATAGTTTCATGCCGGGTGAGTGCTCAGAAGACAACTATTGGGCGCCCTGATGGAGGGCCAGCGTCACGTAGACGTGAATGGGAAACATTAGCGAACCATCAAGTCTAGTGATCATTGGTTGCTGATGAGAGTGGTCAATGTAGTGGCCAACTGAGGACACGCTTTCATCAGCAACAGGTGCCAGGACCCTGCTGGGAAATCCAGAAAGTCCAGCAGCCCCACATGTTTGTCGTTGAGTTCCGTCACGGACGTTGGTGTCCTCCCCTCCGTGCCTCAATGTTCTCGGTGAACATGTACTAACCCATGCACTGTCCATATCACGCCGTGTAGAGGGTTTCGCGCGCCCCTTAGCAACGTCTATAGAAGCTAGAGATGGCAGCGCACGAAGCTTGCGCATGCTGTGGCAACACCAGGCTATAGGAACACTCACCGGACAATATGCTAGTGGAGTAGTTGCGTACGAAGCGGACAGTCGCAGATGGCTACTGGGTGTATCCGTTCGTTTCCCGACGCTATCGTTGATGTCGGTACCCCTAGCAAACTCGCACGACCAGTGAGGGTGCTTTAGTGGGGGACGGATTGCTGGAGGGAGGTATCAGTCGGCTAATGAAGCCAGAGTCCTTGCTGTACAATTCTTGGTGCCCCCACAGCGCGGCTGCTAAAATCTCGGTTATCTTTACCTACCCTTTCAAGGCCCCAGATCTCCTCGACAATGCTTGACTGTATTCCGCGTTACAAGAGCATTACGTCTGCAAGGTACCCGTGTTTTGGTCCCATCGTCGCTCGAGGTCTTGGGCGATCATCGAGCTTAGTTCTGTTCAACTTAACTTTCAAGGAAGCTTGGAAATCGCATATGTTCGCGACGCTGCGCCCCTCGCTCCTAGGAGTTCGTGGTCGCATCAGCATCGGCCTAGTTGGCGGTGATTGTGCATCAAAGAGGCAGGTCTGTGACTTGTTTGGGCTTAGTGCTTCGTAAGGTTCATGGAACCCCGGCGTGTCGGAGCATAGGAGTTCCGACATGCCGATTGCAAGCGCCCAAAGTCCATCTCGACTCCATGAACCATCGAAGCGTTCTTGAGATGTCCGTAGCTGTATCGAAAATGGTCCGGAGTTGTCTGGAATTGAAACGTTGTTACCGCCTTCGCGCTCCTGGGATACATTGTGGTTAGTGATCAATCTGAGGAGGCTTGTGCCAAGACTTGAGCAAAATGTACTTTCGTTAATGAGCGTGCAAAACATGGAATCTGAACCTCATTCTGGGGTTTGCCAATTGCCTGTGGGCGTGCTGTCCTTTGCTCGTGTGCATAACAGCTAACGCAGCAAATCTTCCGACCCGTTTTCCTGAACTGCCGCGATGCAGGTACGCTGCAGCGGCTCCAATCAGTAGAGCCCTCCTTTGCGCTGACCTAAATATACGGTCATCAATATTCGTTGGCACCATGTACCAATGAAGGCCTTGCTCTCATGTCCAGTTGTTGAGCAACAAGTGGCCTAGGTGACAAGTTTCTCTATTACTTGCTGCTGGAATCGGTGCCTGTGGGACCAAGATGAGTATTTACCTTGTAGTCGTTGCTAATTCTGATGTCGAGTGGTCATTCTAAACCATCGGTAGGCGCAACATAATTTAGCCGCAAGCCTTTCTTTCGGGTCCTTCGTATCAACCGCTGGCATGCGACAGCAAGAGCGACATTCACGTTGAACGACTTTGTTCCTGGTACACACCGAAAAGCAGACCTTTCTCTGATGCACAGGTCGCGCAGCCAAGGGCGTCTACCATTTCTATGAGCTCCCCCGATGAGTGGGGATACGTAGGACACTGAATAGCTGCTCCGGCGTCGACCAACCCGATCGTCCTTGACACTGGTAAAAGATGCTCATGGCAGAAGACTTTTCGCCAATATGCAACACACCAATGACGCCTGGGTATTGGATCCGCACAGCAACGTCTCCAAGGTTGGAGGCTTCGTTGATGCTGTACCAGAGTGATCATGCACGGAGGGAAGGGGATCCACGAACGGAGCTCGAAGGACGGCACACCCTTCATTGCTTGTCATTGGACAAGCATCAGAAGTCTTGAGCAACTGCATCTTTGAGCGCCAAGACATTTGCACCGTTCCCAGGATGATATTTGAATGAAGAGTGAGAGCATACAGATTGCTTGATTCTGGCAACGAAGTGTGGCGATAAGGCGTAGCAACCTCGCGAAATCACAAGAAAGCCAGTGCTGCTTAGTGTTGAGGCTTTTACGATCTACGCATCAGCTTGCAGCATCGTCGCTTCCAGCGTCTTGAACACGCAGGACAGCGCTGCATCGAGCAGCTCAACGATAACGGCGCAGCCACCAAGATCGGCTAGGATACATAATCTTGCGCTGGCAGGAATGCTGATGCAGGGAGGATGACAGCTTCCGCTTGAGTAAGGTGTCGCTGCACGGTATCCTAGTTGGGGACCCCGCCACTAGCTACACCATGTATGACAACAAGGGTTAGGCATGAAATGGGCCCCAGCGATACTGGTACTGTTTCTGTTGCATTACTGTAAAAGAGGTGCCATCACCCATTCGTGCGCATCATGCGCATCTCGCAGCAGAAGTGAGCAGTACATGTAAAAGGCGCGCGCCGTTCGGTTACAGGTGAAATGCCGTCATCAGAGGCAAGGCCCTCTGTGGCATTAGGCAGGACAAGCAAGTTGCTTTCTGTAACGTCTGCAGCGTTGATGCACGCTCTTGTGAAGGATAAGACCGCAAGCACGATTCAGGATGCCTATCATGACTTCCCTTGAGTTCGGAAACAATAATCGATGATGCAGCCTAGAGAGTCTAACCAGGGCTGAAGGCATGTCTCAGATTAAGCTTTGGAAGATTACCGCTATCTTCCTACTTGTATTGACGAAACCAACGCTCGTTAGCCTCACCTGTAGACTGCTTCCACTTTCGGTCCGTACGCTAAACATGCTGGGCTGCAGGATGCTGCATCGATAATCTACGACATGGAATCACGTGCTCCAACAGAATCCCCCGGTAAGAGACCTGTAGCGTGAAGACTCGAAGCCCTGCAAGCTCTGTCAACTGGGCATTCTTAGTACACTCATAGCACATTTGTGCTATTGCGACAATACTAGAAAAATCTCTATGAAGTGCGGGCCTCTATCTGAGGACAGCATCTGCAGCGAAGGCTCTGCCATACCTCTCGAGAGTAACATCTCCGAAACAATGCTGTCGTGGTTATGAAACGCGCCCCTAGCTCGATTTAGAACAGAGCAACACGGAGATCTTTTTTAGCCGACTCTGTTTGATGTCGGACGTCCACCACCGGCGCGGTTGTTGGTACGAGACCGTTGATGTTTGATCAGCCGCTGTGCTTTCGTAGATTTGCTGTCGGCTCGTTGCCGCTATGTTAGTTCGATAGGAAATAGCATGACGGAGCACTATTGTCCGACACCCCGTACCCAGCGCCCATTCTCGATGTACCTAAAAGAATACTCCAGCAAGACGAACTGCGTCTTTGAAGGAGAGAAAACAAGGTCTTGCGCCTTCTCCTTACACTTTATCTTGCTGCTCGGATTTCAGCAACCCAAAACCGACTGCCCTGCTCCCAAGCTCGACGCTGCCACTTTTAACGATTTTGACACTCGCGATGTACGGGAGACTCTCTCCCCCATTGATATTTCTAGACACGCGTACCGGTCGCATCGAGTAGGGAGCTGTGTTGTTCCTCGAAGGAAGAAGCCAGTCACTATGACTACCGACTGCTAGCATTTTCTAGTCTAAACCGCAAACAAAAGAGCAAATATTCAGCTGGAAGGTTTGGCATCAGCAACTTATGTTACTGACGAAAGAGTATTATAGTGTCGGACAATCCGCTATCATGGTTTTGGGCCTTGTCAACACCATTGACCGCAATGGTCACACAGCCATTTCCCAAGATGCCAGCCGCTCAATGCAATTGCTTTAAGAAAACGATTGCTTCCGTCGCCGTTACCCTGTCGGTATTCGGACAGACTGAAACTCCAACACCACCCGAATGCACTTTTTGGTCTAAAAGCCGCCCATCATCAAGTCGTCACAGAAAATATGTACAATGGCTGCAATGCCACGCCTGAAGGCAGCTGGCAGCTGCCTTTCACGACAGCCACTCCATCGGTAGCCTACCGATGCAGAAGAAGTCGGGCGACAATTATGTTTCGCGCCAGCTCTCGATGCAAGCGTATAGTTTGCGCCTGATGCCATCGGCCAGTCGCATGGAAGAGTCATCCTCGAGGACATCCGCACATGCACTTAGCACGTTCAATGGGACATGCACGGGGCACAGGGTGCCATCAGCGTTTGTGAGCATAGGTTCGCCTTCCTGGTGCTTCACAAAGCGGCTGATGAGGTCGTGCTCGGGGGTCAGGTTGTCAATAGCAAACCGCTCAGAGCGATCGTTGCTCTGCCCACTGGTTTGGAAAGGACTGCCACCTTTTGACATGCTTGTCGCCCAGCCAGTCATGGCAACCCGATAGACGGCACCAGCCCACCACGGTGGTCGCACCGGTTTTGGCATTGATCTAATGAGACGAAGTATTTGGCCACAGTGGAACAATGCCTCTTCTGGTTGATCAATGCATTTGTTCTGCAGCCAGGTACTTTGCCTTGAATGGCCAAGGTTGACCTCCCGGCGGGCAAATTGCTCAATACATTTGAAGCTTGTGATGGTGTTCAGGGAGATCAAGTGGTACATGACCAGGTTGGCACAAGTCGTCCAACACGTGCCCTGGTTGCCAGAAAAGCTCTGCTTGCTGATAGCATACCACTGCTGCAGAAGTGTGGATATTTCCTCCAGTCTCAGCTTCGTGGCTGCCTTCGATACAGCTCTTGAGCCCCTTGAATGAGATCCGCCATCAGGCAGGCAAGCGATGAATTGTCGCAATTGACAGACTTGAGCCTGCAACGGATGTAGTAAAAGGCGGAGCTGGGTTGGCGACAACTTCCTACCAGCGAGATCGCCGTCGACAAAACCGGTGAAGAAGTCTCGCACCGATGCTGGACTGCGGTATGTTGTGCCGTGGGTCTCCTCGAAGAGATGCAGCCATTCAGCAGAAGATGGAGCATGCCACAGGTCATCTGAATCTGGCATGGGGACATGGAGGTCAACTACGGATAGCTGTGGTGTCGTGTCGGAGAAGAGGGAGATTTCTTGGTCGACAATCACCCATGAATGCGCCAATCTATGACGGCCTTCATGTTCCTTCCAGTCACCCCATGCTATCTCGGGGTCAAGCTTGCATTCATTGATATCAATGCGCGACTCCGATACGTCAAGCATGCCACCGTGTTGCAGCATCTAGAATATTGTCAGCTGAAAACTCTGAGTGGGGAATTGAAGACTTACAGCAAGATAGAGACCTCGTTGACCCATAGCCATATCCATGTGCCACTTGTCGCCAGACCACGCAGCGAGGCAAACCAGAAGCAGAGCCGACCGAAGCACGAGCACTTCCCGAGCCTGCGCAACATCTTTCTCCACTGTGTCGAACAAGGACACGCGGCATGCTTCTGTGAGACCGCTCGCCACATACCGACCTTCCGGTGTTGCTGTCGCCGATGCACCAGATGCTACCATAAGTAAGATTAACAAGCTCGCTGCTTTGCTGTTCGAGGAATGCATCAGAGAATTTGGGTCCAGGCGGCCGCCAGGGATCGAGCAGTAGTATGGTTCATATCGCACAACGTAGCTGCGAAGCAAGAATTGCATCACTTCAGGCGGTGGCAGCATGAGAAAGGTCTCGTTTGTTGACTCGGGGCTCGCAGGGGCATCATCTCTGTTTGCCTGACTGACTTTGTGAATGTCAAGGGCTTTGTGCAGAAATCCTTGTGTAATCGCAAGTAACTTCTCTCGAGACCAGCCCACAATCGGTTCTGTGGAAATCTTGCGCTCGAACGAGATATCAAGTTGGCGCTCATCCAGTTGCGCTGACCATGCTTGCCATGTTACTTGATTTCGTAGTGTTTGTGCAAGGCCTTCCAGATAGATGCTGGCGGTTTTGGGCTGAATGGATGACGACTTTTCTACACGCTGACACTGAAAGTATGGCCATTGAGAGTGCAATGCAAGCACTGCGTCGGGTTCCTGCAGGCCACTGGCAGAGGATGATGACGATGGAGAGGGGCCAGAGCGTATCCTGTGATTCACGTGGTGTGGAGGAGTCTCTAGATCTAGCCGAGAACTGAATCTCGCAGATCCGTTGGTGAGCATGCCCATCTGATTGGCTGCATGCATGACGCTATCTGCATTCATTAACAGCATCTCATTCGGGTCCTGCAGCATACTGGGCGAGCTCATAAAATCTGCCAGCATGTTATCGTTGAATTCCAGCAGACCATTGTGAGCATTGCCCATGTTCAAAAATCTGCTGTCACCCTCTGGGTCATAAGAGGCGTTACCCATCGGGATAAAATGGCCCATCTGTGGCATCTGCGCCAACATTGGCGTTAAAGGCAGTGCCCCGTCTGGGGGCGTCTCCGAGTAGCCATTGCGAAGAAGGTGAGGGTCTAGCTCGGGCCCAAAAACGGCCGGTGCTATAGGTATTTGATGTGGTACATCAGAGACACTATGTCGATGATGACTTGAATGAGGATTGACGTGATCTAGATAGAAGTTAGAGTCAGCGGCCACAGACCTTCAACCCAGCAGTGCTTAACGTACGCGGAGATAAGATAGGCATATCCTGGTTTGTCGGAGGAGCCGAGAATTGCGAGAGTTGGGAGACGTGGAAAGCGGCAGAGGTGTGCAGAGTTCGCTCTGAATGAGCTCTGGGTAAGTTGCCACGTCGAGTTGGGTTGTGGGACGACCTTCTTGTCGCGCGACTTAAGCAAACAATTTGCTTGCTCACACACCTCGAGCATGGAACCTGCAGTGCTTGGTCAGCCGCTGTATTGCTGCTTCGCTTCTCGTGCTGGAGGAAGTGGCAGACACAATCGCTGTGTCATTGAAGTTCGAGGTGCCTGTAGCGCCTTCTTTTGTCGTCTCTTTTCCCAGGGGCCCTCTTTGGGCGTCCACAAGTGCTTACCTTCTTGTCACATTTTGCTTTCGCCTTCGCGCAATGCACGCACGCTATGGGCATGCGTTCTGTGGGAGAATCCATGACACTCTCGCGTAATCGAGCGTGTCGTTATAGGGTACAATGAGTTCAATAGATCATGAACAGCCTCCAGGTTGAGGTTCGTAAGGCTAGGGTCGAAGTGGTCTTCAAATGGTCTGTGGTCATAGGCTCTTGATGGCGTATGGTACGTTAGGCTCGAGACTCAACATGGCGAAATCTAAATTCGCTAAAAGTCCATTTACGTGGTCGATGCGTGGGACGAGCGTTGTTGAATGCTGTAATGAAGCCGTAGCGAGAGATACAGCGGACGCAAGTGAGGACAGCACAGCACTCACCAGTACTGGGTATTTGGCGCAAGCAGCATGGTTAATGATCCGGATAGCATTGCAGTGAATCTTAGTGTCGATCTTGTCAAGGCAAATACGGTGAATTACGAACAGCTTGCGGCGATCTATTAGGTTAGTTCAAGCCACTGGACTAGGATCAGGCTACTATGCCAGTCAAGGATCCTTGGAGCATCATTTATAGACCAAGAGGGTCCAATAATGCTTGGCCCGTTTTTGCTTTCCAGCCGAACCCTCTCTGGGTCATAGAAAGCTGCCGCCTTTATTTCCGTACGACCCATTGGAATCTGTAAGAACTTGCAAGTCATGATGTATATTGTGCTTCGAATGTTGACGCTGGCTGTGCTCTGCTAGTACGTATAATGCTCGTTCTCCTGCAGAAAGAAACTAGGACAAACCATGCTCGCTTAGAAAACATCATGTACAGCTGCTCAGCACGACGCCTCTTTGCTCATCGGAGCGTAGTGTTACCGAGAATGTGCAGTCTCTCGCTGCAACCCTGGAGGGACTGGTTTGGGTAACAAGCGCACACCTTCGGTGCCGCTCTGCCAGGTAGAAGGATACATAGGCAAGATAAGCACCTACCGTAACCGTCTCGCTCCCCACACATAATAGCATACTAATCAACGCTGGGTATCGAAACGTTGTTCAGCCTTACCAAAGGCGTGCCCCGCTCCGCGACGGCTCATAGAGTAGGCCTCCTGCCGTCATTATGGCTCGAAGAGTTCCATGAACCTCGGTGTCGGCTAAGACCGGTTGGCATGTGCCATGTACCGTGCCCAAGCAGTAGACAGATACTCTCAACTCAACCGTTGTCGAAAACCGAACAGTCACATTTAGCGAGCCTTATCAACTCCAAAGGCTCTTGGCCATCTGCTTATCCTTCTGTGGTGGAGTTCAGAATGTGCTTAGTATCCATTTAGGCAGATTGACTTCGCCCGCACGTAATTAACAGCTTAAAGTACTAGATCATCGCATAATGGCGTTCTTCGAAACTTTGGCGCTCGCAAATATTGCGAGCATCTTGTTGGCAGAAGCAAACCGCACTATGTCTTGTCCATCTTATCCCGTAGTTCTGTGCTTGTCGGCGACCACGACACCTTCCAGCCACCCGCTCCCCGACCACCCCAGTTTGTGCTATGCGAAGCTAGACACAGATCTCATGTCATTGGCTGTGCGACTTCATGTGCTGACAGCTCAAGTACCGGAGAGCGTTCGTGGGCATGCCCGTTAATTGTCAACATCCCTCTTTGGTCTAGTAGGCAATAACGATCAACAAGTGCTTGTCGCAAGAGAATTATGGGTCTTGCTCCAATAGTCTGCGCCAATTCGAAGGATGTCGGAGATAATTCTAGGCCACCACTGCGAAGCATCGCTAACTTCCGGTGTTGATGCATTGTTGTCGATCAACAACAACTACTCCTCCAGGCCGGATTTTGTTATTGGCTTCTGGACAGCTGGACCCCAATCTGTGAACGCAACCCTCTCGCGCGTGGATGTGGCGTCCGACGCAGCTTATCCCGCGAAGTCTAGGATGCCGCATCTGCTGAAGCAGACACCCCACCAATCTGCGGAAGTGCATGACTACCCGGTTGATTGGAGTATTCCACAAGATACAGCACGAGGTCCAATGCGCGCTACCAACATACGTGGCTACGGATCTAGCTATCCCTGGTGATCTGATGAGATTCTGTTGTGCACGAACATGTGCCACCTATCAGCACGCAACGATTGTTGGCGCGGTGTAGGAGTTTCTTGGTAAATGACAGGCAAGCTGACGGCTTTCAGGGTCTACCACAGATCCAGCTAACCAGTCTGGTCATAATCGAGTAACACGACCGTACAGACAACTTGAAGAGAATGCTTGAGACGCAGCTCTAGCTGTGAGAACCATGTAAGCCACTGGTGTCTGACTCTGGTCTACCGCTATGTTCGTGCCTGATCGCAAAACATGTGCGTTGCTCTTGTACTTACGTGAGAGATGTGACGGCATGACCACGATCTATCCGAACCTTGGACATCTCTGGGTGCGATAAGGGTTTATGTCGTGCAACGCGAGGTACCGATAATGAAGCTTGAAGTTTGTCCATCTGCTTCTCGCTGAGGGCGCAGCAAGACATGGGATTGACCAGCCACTGACTTCATTGGGAGGTACACCCCTCACGACTCCCAGTGCCGTACACATCCATGTACAGGCTCTATCACAAGGTATAACGATCGATGGGCATATCAGCAGGGGGCTGAGCAAGCAAGTACAGGGCGGTTACAAGGGATCCAGAGCGGCTTCATGTACTGCTACACTCTGCATACACATTCAGAGTTTGACGAGATCGGGAGCCGTCGAAGTGGCCAACATCTCAATGTTTGTGCCAAAGATCTGGTAGCGATGCTTGCAGTGTTCGCTTACTGCAGCAAAACGAGCAGTTTTTGAGACGCCCAGCATGACCCCTCAAAGTCGTTTAGCAAGTGGCCTGGTCTGGCGAAGACCTTGTCCTGACCCTGTACGACTTTGCGGATTGTTCCAAGGTGTCTTGTCTCTCTTGCCGCAACGACATTCCTCTCGTCAACTACAACCGGGACAATAACACGCTACCATCACTCCATTCACGACAGATATCCGGGACAGTCTTGCTTACTTTCGATTGAAATGACAGAGCTCGAGCGTGTTCTCCACTTTGCATCGGGTAAGGCAGTCCGGTCCACAATTTATTGCGACAGCATTCACGATACTGACGCTCGTATCTATCAAGATTGATATCGTGTCAGGATCCCATGTCGGCAGTACAAAACCGCCGCCATCAGGAACGTGCTTCGACTGGTGTCCGGTCTAATCGGGCGGGACAGCGGATGCACCAGGGCATAGCACTTGAAATCTATCATTGGTCACAACAATTTGCTAGTGTCCAAGCTCTGTTGCATATCCCGAACGGCTGGAATAAGTATACACATCATCGATCATGTTGGCCACGACACGACTTTTGCAAGATTATGACTACTACGATCGGTCTAGAGTTTATGGAGATATCCATTTTGTGTCCCATAACCAAGATCCTAAGATCCATGTACTCGAGTGGCAGTAGTCGCCAGTTTACCGCATGACATTTCCGGTCGCGTCGTATGGAGTCTTCCCGGATCAGTTTCCGGCAGTCCAGTAACCCGTGCACACAGACTTGAACTTTTTGTTAGTCTTCTTGGTACTCGTGATGCCACTGCTGAAAGCCGGTAGAAGACCCACGTGCACGGACTACATAGCCGTCCATCTGTGTGAAAAAGTATAATATAACAGCTGCGCAAAATTGATGAGAAATTGTGCTAGATTTCGCGCACACATTTACAGAAGAGGTTTCGTGGTGTAGTGGTTATCACGTGTCGTTCACATTCCAAGTTGAATATCATAATCCGACAAGGTCCCCGTTTCGATCACGGGCGAAATCACTTCATACTTTTTTTTTCTTTTTTTCTTTTTTAAAACCTTCGATCCTAGGATTAACCACAGTTTTCATCTTCGGTCAAGATAAAGTCACAACGACACGAACGTGCACACCGTTAGCTACGATTGGAGGCACCTGGCTGATCAGTATGTGTGGAAGGGAGCGGCTCATGATAAAGCTGTGCTTCGTAGGTTTCGCCATGGCTACCACGCTCTACACACGTCTGGCTGCCAGTTTTTCCCCTTTTTGAGCTGCTGTGCGCATGGCCTCTACGATATTGAGCACGCAGTCGCTTAGCCCTAACGATGGCGTCTAAGCATGGTGCGTTCTGAGATGGGCATATTCACTTACGAATGCTTCGAAATATGAAGGCGAGAGCCTACGCCCACCGCATCTTACATGTGGATTGTTCTGCCTGTGCATCACGACGCGTGGAATTCCACGTCCACTCTTATAATGCTATCCACAGACGAGAGAAGATATTCTACCAGGTGTGAATTATGGGTTGTCGAGGTCGACGTTGCAGAAAATCTTCGACTCTTACGAACTAACTGACTTAGGGACAGTCCCAGAGTCGGAGAGGAGGCGTGAGTATTAAGGGTTCTGCTACTGCTTCGGTGGCGCAACTAAAAGCTAGATAGTAATTGAGCGCCTGCGACCGAAGGCTTATAGACACTTACGCCTGGTGCTCGTCGTTAAAGGCGTTATTGAGAGGCTTAGGGGTCGATCGCTTAGACCAGTTGCTTGGGGAAATGTGGTTCATCCGCACATTTGCTACTGCCTGAAGTAACTTGTACCCATTGGTGATTTCGCCCGGTACTCGGTGCTACTAGAGCGCGTAAAACTGAGCCTGCTACAGTCCGTACTCTCTGTCTGACTGCTGATACCAGCACCTGCGGAGGGAAGCCTATCGTTGGCCTGTTGCAGCCACTCTTATCAACGTGCATTGTCTAGAGCTTGGTAGTCGCGTGTTCATACTGATAAGCCGCATATACTTCTACTGAAACGACCAAACACCAGGCTCGATGAAAGCATTCGCCGCAAATCATCGAGCATATTAGACTCCTCGAAGATCTTCACACATCTCGTTTTCAAAAACGTCGACGGGTGAGGGAGCAGGATGAAGTGTGTAGGACATGGCAGAGCTGCTAGAGGTGTGAGGGAAATAGCATCAGTACATCAATGGACGTGAAACGGCATCTTGCTCCTTGAGACCTCGTGCCAATGACAAAAGTTTCGGCGCCGGAGCGGCCTACGTCTGATACACCTGGTATTTTTCATAGCATAGAATAGACACATTTTTATCAGGCGAGTGCTTCTGCAGGGCAGCCACGTTCGGGGTTTTCTGGACAGGCATTGAATCGCTCAACCTGTAGTCGAACGAAGAACAGCCAGGGGAAGTGCATACCTGGAGGATTTCATATGTATATTTGGGCGAAGTCACGTGAAGAGAGATCGGCGGCTTGCTCGAGCTGCGGTCTTGTTGGTCGTTCTTGCCAACAATACAAGTCTACAGTCATCCTAACAGCCATCATTGGACGCGCAATCGTGCTCATCGGCATATGGCCTTACCACATAGCCGAGCTCACAGCTAGACATGCGCGAAGCTATGCGACAGTCGTTCCAAATGTTATGCCTACGCCGTTAAACACTCTCTGTAGTGCCTCTCGATCACATCTCCGAGCCAGATCAAAGAATGCCCACGTCTGGATCTCCGACGATTTACTGGCCGATACATTCAATGTATTTGTACGCAACCACACGAGGCGTGGGAGCAACGTGCCTGGGCCGTTGGAGGCCCGTAGGAGATCGACGAAGAGGAAGTTGACAAGTCTTGGACACTCAGCAGTCGCCAACCACAGCTTTGACCCAGCTGGACTGTTTGGGTTTCCATCTCAGGCAGAATGGTGGAAACCGCCTGTACCCATGGATCAGGCCCAGCAGCAGCCAGTTTTCTTCTGGCCCCTCCCAGCATGGAGTCTCTCACCAGAACCCGAGTCCCAGACACGTGTACCTTCCACGATCGTACAAACAGGAACAGAGGAGCGTATTGCGAGGTCTACTGAAAGGCCTCGGACATCAGATGAAGTATTATCGAAGCGTGTGTTGGGCATGCAGGTAAAAACTCTCGAGGCTTTGATGGGTGTTCTCGAGGAACTCAATGTTGATCTCGCGCGGAAGCCACATCTAGCAAGAAGAATCCTCAATAACATGACCAAAAAAAGGTGGCCATGGGAAGAAATTGCTGCGTATCTCCTGGACCCAAGAACCAATCCAGCGGGATCCGGTAATCACGCGCATTTGTTCACGCACTGGAGATCGCACACCGCTCTTCTCAATTGGCTGGTCAAGCGAGAAGTTGTTCAGAGGGCCGCGGGACTGGGGCTGTTAGGGGTCGATGATCTGGGGGAAATTGTCTTGTTGGCCTATGAGATTCATCCTACAATCTTTCCTGGCAATTCGCGAGCTGCATTTGGCTATGCACTCTTGGAGGCTATTGAATCTTCGAAAGTGTTAAGCCTAATGGATCTTGAGGACCAGTGTCGTCAAGAGTGGCTAGCTCTTGTCAGAAACCAGCCATTTGAAGCTTCGACGCCTCAACTACTCTGGAAACTCTGGGGCGTCTCGATCATCGACGATGGCTTGCGGCTCCAAAAGGTTGTGAGTGATTCACTAAAGACGATCAACCGACCTTCGATTCATCTGCGCTCTCATCTGGTAAATTTCTTGCTTACGATGCCGCAAGACCTGCTTCACTACACAATCTTTAGGTGTACTTGGGGACTCAGGCATTCTCTAATCCGGGAACACGCAAATTCAAAGCCTGTTGACGAACCGCGGCTCGCAACATCTCTCGCTAGACTTGGCTGGAGCTCAGAAACTAGACCTCTCGACCAGGCCGATACCAATACGCCGTCGCCAGCAAACGAACCTAGCGACGATAACCAGGTGGACAAGCCGAACGAGATTGACACGTGGTATGAAGTTCTTGCAAGCTTGGGTACCGCCATGCCAGATAACTTTATTCTGCGCCATTCTGGCCTTAAAGAGTGGGTTACCGATGGCAGAGCTGATGGTAGAGCTAATAAAGACAGTCGCGAAAGACTGGTCGTCGGCCTCTGGGTCCTCATGGCTAATACGGCGGGTAATTCAGAGTTGAATAAGGCTAGGATCTCAAGATTCCAAAAACGCGCCTTGGCTCGATTGATACGCGAGCAATTCTCTGCGCACTGTGATGAGCGTAGAGAAGACATCCTCGTCAGCATCCTTGACATCCTTCGGAGCACTAGTCTTCCTAGAAGGAGCAAGTTAATAAAGCGGCTCAAAACTTTGACTGGTGGCTTCATCCACGTCAAAACATCATACGGAGGGTTGCAAGAACAACTGGCTTCGCTGAGAGCGCGAGACCTTCCAAAGCTGAGCCTGCACCGGTTTTACGTTTCAACGCGGTATCACTTCCCACACCTGCTGGTGTCTGTTGCGCAATCTGTGAACAAGGACCTTGCAAGGTTCGAGCAGATCTGCTGCGAAATCATACGAGATATGCCAAGTTCTCTCACCTTGGTTCTCCGCTTGCTCTTTCACAACCGAGAGCTTAAATTCGCACTCGGCCGGGCCGCATCAGGCATGGCCGAAGATCCTGCCCCATCACGACAAGTGAATCGAGCGTCCCCTACTGACCATGCCCTTGGTGGATATACTTACGCTCAGATTGTTGGCATGATCGACCATTTCGCTGAGGAGTCCGCTACAAGCACGGCTCTAAGTGATCGCAACGCTTTCCGAAAGGTATTCTGGCTACATATGTATGTACAGATGCATTGCGGGCCACTCACACCACGCATCCGGCGGGCACTGTGGCATGCGGCGGCTGTGAGACCAGCGAAGCCGGCGTACGGTGTGGTGAAATTTGTCTACGACATAATGGTCGACTGGGAGGGTCTTGATGTTGCACAAAAGCTGCTGTATAGCTCAGCTCGTCAGGTCGCAAGAGACGAAGCGTATCGAGCGAAGGAGACGACAAAGCTGGAGCGGCTTTTGTTAGAAGGTGCGAGTCAAGAGGATGAATCTGAGTGGAGTGAGAGCTACCGCATGGCTGGCCTGCAACCCGCCGAAGCAGATCTGGAGGCAGACCTTGGAGATGACCGCGGCTTTGGAGGCGATAAACTACACCTCTCGAGAGCTATCGACCAAGATCGAGGTCAACTTTCCTTCCAACGGAGGGCTCCTTTGGTGGTACCCACCGAGCCGAGTCGAAGGCCCCGTTGACAGCACCATCAAGAGCGCTCTTGAGCCCGTGAGTCATCGGAATACTCACCCTTCTCGGGAGCCATTGTGGAGGAACAGAGATGCCGCGCTGGGCTACGAGACACGAGATGCGAAGCACCTGCAGCGCTGATACACATTGCCACATATAGATTTGAGCTTATGCCACAACAGCCACCTAGACTAGAACTACCAATGAAGACGCTGTATTCGTATTGCACAGTAAATGCTACAGTAATTCCGAGATGCCTTGGCTTGGCTCGCCGTCTACCAACATACTCAGTTAGCATCGGTTTCCCCCTGCCGTGATTCGAGGCTACGACTGGTGATACACCGACACCGACACTGCGCTCTTTTCCCGAGCGAGCGGCTCAACACGCGCCTCTCGTAGTTGTAGATGTAGCGCTTAGACACAGACACGCACGTAAGAGATCATGTTCGTTTATCGCTCGCCTGCCTGTCTCCCCCCAACAGAGAGCGAGGTGGGCGCATAAAGTGCTGACGTAGTCCCCATAGCCGGATACTCGATGCTGTAAAGGGCTCGTAGAGCTGTGACCCCAGTATAGTTTGGATGGTGAGCGGATCTAGCTTATGGTAGGGGTGGAGAAACTGGAAGACTTCCGAACGCTGCTCGTGCAGTATGTCATTTGTTTGGATTGTGAACTGTCCACGCTAGGGCTGATCGTCGACGTCCATCTTCTCCACGACTACGAGACTGCCACTATCACTATCACTGCCAGCAAGCTCTTGTACGGTGACATAGCGGCCAATCTCCTCCTTGGTAATGGTCTTCTCAGCCAGCACGGCCGTGGTTCCCTTGGCAAACTTGTAGTTCCGTTCTTTCTTCGCTCTCTCGTTCGGTTTCATGTAATTCCTCATCATTTGAGTTGGCTTGTCTTTCTCGATGACGCAGACATCGACGTTGCTTCCTGAGCCCAGGTCGTTGAAGATACCAGCCTGGATGGCCTCGCTGCAGATCTTGACGGCGTCATCTCGCGAGCAATTGGGCTTCCAGGTGGATTCGAATACAGCCATGGCGGCGAGCGAGCCGGAGCCCATGGTCACGTAGGGGAGTTTGTCGGTGCTGCCGTGGGCATGGACTGTGAACAGGCCGACGCCGGTTGGGTCGACGCCTGCTACGACGAGGTAGGCGCCTATGTGACCTTGGTAGCGGAACAGATGCTGTTTCAGCATGGTCATGACAGTTACGACTCGTGGTTGACGGTTTGTGGAGAGGGAGTGCAATTCGAGGTTGGAGGAGATGAGAGAGGTGGTGAACTCGGTGTCTGCGGCTGTACCGGCACCGGCGCACCAGATGGAGGGAGATATATAGTGTAGTTTTTCACAGTTCTAAGGGCAACGGCGGTTAGTGGTTTGGTCGGGATGGCATATGGAGGATGGACTGCATACCTTGTCGGCGACTATGGGGCCTGAGGTTGCTCTTGTGTCTGCGGCGATAACTACACCCTTGTCGTATATGCAGCCTACAATGGTTGTACCTGTGCTTGTGGCTTTCGGTAGAGGGACACCGCGGGCGTGTAGGGCCGCATTGCGGTTGTAGTTGCTGAAGTCGAAACCCGGCATGCTGAAGTGGAGGCTGCTGCCTCAGACGCTGACTGTTAGAGACGAAGTGGGAGACCAGGAGATGGACGTTTCAAGAATTGTCTGGTGATATGTGTGGTGGTAGATGTGACACGGTGGAGGAGGTGTTGATTCGTGGTCGACTGCTGCTGGCAACTTGAACGCTGGGCAAGTACGATGATGAAGCTCAGTTGCGCCTGCCTTTCCTTGCGACTCGTGCTCACGTGACTGACACGTCCAGGCGCGCTCCGCAATAAGTTAATGTTTCTGACGGGCGTGATGTGCTGCCGTATGCTGTGCTGTTGATGCGGAGACAGCAATCACTCACAGCTGAATTCTTGTCCTTGTTCGGCCTGTGCAATGACTTGGACGCTTACCCACGATAGCTGACTCAAAGCGACCGTCACTCTTGGGGAGGTCCAGTACTCGCCCTCGTCACTCCTTTGCAAGCTTCCCCAGTCCCAGTGCTGCGAGAGGCCTACCTAATGCGCAATTCCACACGACCGCCAACCCTCCACCCATCACGCCAACCTTTCCACGAGAGCCGAAGAAACGTGCTATATCTGCAGAGATTCGGCGGTTGATGGCCCCTTTCACCATGAACGGCTCCCCTTCTGCCTTTGGCGCCGGCTCTTCCACTGCCACCGTCGTTGAGGGTGCAGAACTCCCAGAAATTCAAACCGAAGGACTCGGCTTCAAGACATTACATGGCGACAAGAAGGCAAGGATACTGGCCAGCCCGTGGCCAGCAGATGCTCTGCCACCACCATATGCTTCTCTGTTGAGCGTCGCTTCCGCCCATGCCTTGTATGCTGCCGGTGGTCCAGACGCGCTGGTCATCGGGCGGACACAGAAGATCAGAGATCGAATCTACGAAGCAAAAGGCGACGACATCCGAGACTGTGCCCCACTACACACGATCCCACATTCGAGACCCGTCCATGTTGCTTTCGCAGCCGATGAGAGCTGCTTGGTTGTTGCAGAGCAACATGACTCCGCCATCGTCGCCTATAGTACCGACGATTTGGCTGCTCAGAGATCCAATGTCGCGTTGAAGCTATCGACAAACGCCCCGGTACGAATGCTGGCGCCAAATCCAGATGCTGCTCAGTCGCAATACTTCGCCATCGTCAACACTACTGGCCAACTCTTGTTGGCTGACCTTGGTTCTAACCAGTTAGTGTCTGGCCCCAATGGGTCGGTCTTGGCCGAGAATGTCAGTAGCGTCGAATGGAGCACCAAGGGCAAGCAACTCATAGCCGCTAAAGGAGACGGTTCCGCCGTTCAGCTCAAGCCGGACGGCTCCCTGGTAGCCAACATACCAAAACCTCAGTCGGTCCCTGCTAACTGCTTTCTGGCTCGCATCGCTTGGCTCGAAAATGATGTCTTTTTCTTCATCTACACGCCAACCGCGCCCAACGACACTCAAGAGGCCATCTCCGAGTACTATCTGGTCAAGACGAACAAAGGCAGGACGGAATTCACCTTCCGAAAGCTACAGGAGCTATTGTTTGCAACAGTCGAGAGATTGCCTGCCCACTTCTTCACTTCTCGATTGCGAGCCTATGCCCCTCATCTAAGTGAAATGCTCCTCATATCTGGCACGGTGAGTCCAGAGGTCAAAATGGTCACAAAAGCATTCAAGCCTCTCAGTAATGAGGTCGGTGATGACGAACCTTACACATACACCACGCCGCAAGACGATCAGCGCTGGGCCGCCCTACCTATGGGTTCTGACGGAGCAACCGACACCACCCCAATTGGAATGGCCCTAGACCTCTCCGACAAGGACCCGGTGCTCAAGCCAGTCCCTGCTGATCCTGAGATCGAGACCTCCACAGTGCCCTTGCCAGAGTTGGCTATACTAAACAACGAGGGCGTGCTCTCCCTCTGGGCGGTCGTCTATGACGATGGTGTAAGGTCCCGAAAATTGTATCCCGGCATCGAAGAGGTTGCCAAACTAAGTCAGACCATCACAAGTGTGCCGGAGGAGGATATGGACTCTGCTCCCACACCAGCTGCTGCTCCAGAACCTGCGAAGCCAGTCAACTCGGCCTCCTCGACCACCACTGCTTCTGTGTCTGCTTTTCAGGCTCCGAGCAACGCCAATGTCACGTCCAACTCCAATCAACAGAATTCAGCATTCGGCGCTGGTTCTTCCTTCGGTACAGGGAGCGGGTTTAGTAAGCCTACGCCAATCGGGGGTGAGAACAAGCCATCATGGGCTTCGTCAGGCTTTGGCAGTGCCAGTACACAGTCTCAGGCCGGCGGTTTTGGCCAGACGCATACCTTTGGCAGTACTCCTGCGCTGGGCTCTAAGCCTACGTTTGGTCAGAGTGGAGGGATGGGAAGTACGGGTCAACAGTCATCTGGTGCACCTGCCTTCGGTCAGACTGGTTTTGCATCCAAACCCGCATTTGGCCAGACTGGCTTTGGCGCGCAGGCTGGGCAGAACAGCCCGTTCGCCTCGAAACAACCAGCAGCATCAAGTCCTTTTGCGAGCGCTGGTGGTAGCACGCAATCAGGTTTCGGCTCCTTCGCTGGGCAAGGTGCTGGTTTCACATCGGCTAACAAGGATAGCAAGACCGAAAGCCCATTCGGCTCAGCTTTTGGTAAAGGTGGTGGCTTTGGTGACGCTAAAACATCTAGTCCGTTCACCTCGGCTGGGAAAGATACGCAGAGTCCATTTGGCCAGGCGAGTGGCTCATCAGCGTTCGGCAAACCGGGTCCATTTGGGGGCCCACCATCTTCGACATCAAACTCGTTCGGTCAGACCGCCACAAAGGGGTTCCAACTCGAGTCTACTTTCCAGAAGGACGAGACCTCGAAGGATGAAGACGATGACAAGCAGGATTCTGGCTCCGGGTTCGGCTTCGGCGGGCTCGGAAATATGCTTGAGAGCAACAAAGCAAAGGAGGTTCAGCAAGGCGCCGTGAAAGAGGAAGAAATGGAAGATGACGAGGGAATCACCACCGAGGTCGAATCCCCGAAGAAGCCTCAAGAGACTCCGCCCGCCACCATCAATCAGCCGAAAACAAGTACAACACCGCATGTCTCGTCCCTTTGGGGCAACAATCAACAAGAATCCACAACCCCTCAGACACAGCCAAAGTCATCCTTGAGCACAGGCTGGGGCTTTGGCAATCTTGCATCTACCACACCTGAGAATACTCCCGCACCTGCCAAGTCTATCTTTGGCACTCAGCCTGTCTCTGACACTCCACCAGCCGCGGTGCAAAAGAGCGAACCGAGTAAGCCATTCTCTTTCACACAGACGTCGAGTAAGATTAGCGACTCTGATAGGGTCAAACCGCTGAGCGATGACGAGGAGGAGGAGGAGGAGGAGGAGGAAGAGGAGGAGGAGGATAGCGAGCCTGAAGAACCGCCCGAGGCTCCCCTACCTCCCAATCCGTTCAGCAAACCGGGAAATCAAGCAGGTGACATGTCGGCCTCATCATCGAAATTGAAGATTTCTCGTGAACCTGAAGATGCACCTTTACCTCCTGACTTCATGCCTGCCAACAAAGCCGCTACACAGGATGTCAAGCCACAAGAATCAGAAATCCCGTCCGAAGGCCTTTCAGACGACTTTGAGGGGAGTGGCGAAGATGTGACAGGTGATGTCAGTCCCGTCGAAGGTCGAGAGTCTGGCCCCTCAGATGCTGACGAACCAACCGAGCACGTCGAGACATCACCAGAAAGCTCCTTTGGTAATGCCGCAGATCGGAGTCCGGCGGCTTCACCGACTGGTGGTCTCTTCACAAAGGTATCTAAGGTCGAACAAGCGAAACCAGCACCACGAGCTCTCTTTGGAGAATTAGGTACCTCGGGACCTGTCTTCGCACCACCACAGCCACAACCACAAGAGTCTCCGAGGTCGCCAAGTCCGATGCGGAAGCCTCCAAGGCATGAGACACTTTCGAGATCCCCAGAACGCTCTTTCAGTGCACCGGCCCACTCGAGGTCGATCATACAACAACGAAAGCTTGAACATCAGCAGTCACCGTTCGCAGCACAGGCAGCACAAGCTCGGGATGAAGAGATGGCAAGAGAACGCGCTCGCATAGACGCTGCTCGCAAAGCACAAGAAGAAGCTGAAGCGCTGGAGACTCAGCCTCTGATTGATGAAGAAGACGAGATGCTTCGGGCAGAACTCGCGAAACCCACTGAGCCGAGCGAGAATCTCGATCCTTTCCTTCCGTCACAGGACGGGAAGGACTCACAAGAGGTAGATACGGGGAGGACCGACGTGCCGTCGCAAATCGAGAAACTGTATCAAGACATTAATTCGATGGTAATGACGCTGGGCATTAATGCCAAGTCGCTAAGTGCGTACATGATGTATCAGTCGGATCAGGAGTCGAACGAAAGCTGGCCAGGTGTGCTTGCTTCGGATACGCCTATGGATGCTCTGAACGATGAATTGTTCCTGGGCGACATTGACAGGATTCAGGCCGGGAGCGAGTCACTGGACCATGTTCTTGATGGGCTCGAGATGGTGGACGTGATGGAGAAGCTGGAAGATTGCCAAAACCTCCTGACCAAGGAAGTGACGGACCTGCGTGGCAGGATTACAGCGCTGCGAAGGTCTACACAATCGCGAACACAGTCAGACAGCAAGATGCAGGCAGCCTTGTCGGCAGAACAGGTATCAATACAGCAGGGGCTACGAAAGGCGTCAGCAACGATCCTAACGAACTTGGCACAAGTAGAGGATACACTGGTCGTTCTGCGAGCCAAATTAGCCGACATGGCGCCCTCGAAAGGGTCGTCTGAAAGGGCAAGTATGTTAGGGCTGATGTCTTCAGCACCGAAAAAGCCTTCGGTGGAGGCGGTGATGAACACGGTGACGAAGATGACATCGATGGCTGAAAAGAGAAGTGCTGACGTGGACGTGCTCGAAGCTCAGCTACGGAGGCTTAACATGTCTACGAGCATGAACGGCACGCAACGGCCCAGCACACCAGAAGGACGTATCATGAGGAGGAGCCCCGCGACACCTGGCAGTGGAGCGAGCAGTGTATTCTACACGCCTGAATCACAAGGCAGCAGGAGTGCACGAGCTACACCATGGAAAGGGTCGCAGATGGTGGTGTCTGCTGAAGATCGAGAAAAGTGGCAGGCTAAGGCTCGAAGGCGGAAAGAGGTGGCGAACATGCTCAAGGATGTCTTGGGAGAGAGACATGGGAAGACGAAAGCATAGTACGCTTGACTGTCCGTGTGAAGGATATCCTTAGTGGCTTGCAAAGGACAGCAGGGTGGAATAAGGATTTTGTATACATTTTTGGCCAGCAGCAGTCGTAGCGTACTGATGATGTATGTGATATTGAGGTGCGAGAATCGGCATACCTCCAACCGGTATCATGTGATGTATGTTGTATTCATTTTAGTTGTCTGCCACTCACCAGTGGCACTGTTCATGATAACATGTAGAGAATATCACGTGGTCACACCGGTTCAGTCACGTGAAAGGGTAGGTCGTCCAGGCAAAACTCGAACCTGCGCTCAGGTCTCGGCCGAAGCCAATTTCACGCTTGCGCCTTCCTCACGGCTTGTTGCGACCTCAAGGCTCCTTCGTTAAAGCGATATACTGCGAATTGGAGTGATTTGCGCCCACGATTCTTCCACGCGTCACTTTCTGCTATTCTGATCTGTCGACCGCTGACCAGCTTGCTGAAGGGCGAAGGGAGAGCACAAGGTTGTCGATTCTTCCAGCTAAGTTGATATCTGCCTTTCCAACCGCATTGGAAGCAGAGGCAGAGTCTGGCGTTGCTTTACTTGCACTCTCCATCCCAGTCACGACCACGTTCACGCCCTCAAGATTGATCAGACACAAGGCACAAACATCTCCATCTGCAGCACCACCCACCTGTGCCGCTACCTGCAAGCACATCTCCCCGTCGAACCATCCTGAGCACCATCCCATCTACTCCCGATCTCACAGCACCACCTCTCTACCTCACTACCTCGAAGCTTCCATCACCCCCCTCCCCGTCTCGCGAAGGACGACTTCGGTGTACATAATTTCAGAAAGAGTTCGAATCCAATACAAATAGCTTTCAAGCCACAGTTACCCTCGTCCTTTTCTCTCCAGTCTCCAGCACCATGTCAGCCTCTCCTACTTCTGCTGTGGCCTCCACCAAAAGACCACTCGAAGACCCTTCTTCCCCAGCCGGCCCCAATGACCTTCCAGATGCTAAGAGACAGGCCCTCGACAAGACCACCAGTGAGAGCAATCCTGCCGAAGATGATGTGAAACCTGCCTCCAACGGGCCACCGGTGGATGAGACACTCGCCAAGCCTGAGTCTGCACTTGACCCTGCAAACGATCTGGCAGCAGCGACAAATGGCTCGGGCTCAACAGATGTCAAGCAGGAGGCACTGCCCATTCCTTCCACTGGTGACCAAGTCGCTCAACCACCACCGACATCAGCCATGCCTACTCAAGACGAAGCCCAATGGATCCATGTCAGATCCGTCATCTCCAGTTCCGAGGCTGCCACCGTCATCGGCAAAGGCGGCGAGAACGTCTCCCAGATCAGAAGAATGTCAGGTGCCAAGTGTACTGTCAGCGACTACTCGAGAGGTGCCGTCGAACGCATCCTGACCGTCAGTGGTGCTCAAGATGCTGTTGCAAAGGTACGTCAACCATCCTGCTCTCACGTCTTGCTTCACAACTAACCCATCCCCAGGCTTTTGGCCTCATCATCCGCACCCTGAACAATGAGTCTCTCGAAGCCCCCTCAACTGCTCAATCAAAAACATACCCTCTTCGTCTGCTAGTGCCTCATATTCTCATCGGCTCCATCATTGGCAAGTCCGGCGTGCGAATCCGCGAGATCCAAGAAGCATCTGGCGCTCGACTCAATGCCTCGGATGCCTGCTTGCCTCTATCTACCGAACGCTCGCTTGTTGTGCTCGGCGTCGCTGATGCCGTCCATATCGCAACATACTACATCGCTGTAACCCTCGTTGAACAGTTGACTGAACGCTTCGGTGGCCCAGCAGCCTCAGCTTATGCTACCCGAAGTGGTGGCCCTGCTGGTGTTGTCCCTGGTGGCATGCAAGTGGTGCCATACGTACCTCAGCCCGCCGGCGGTCAGTACGGCCACCCAGATTCTTATCGGAGACACGGCACTCAACCACCGCAGCAACAGCGAACAGGTGCCCCTGCGTACCCTCAATATGGTCAGCCAGCGCCCCAGCCGAACCAGCCCTATCCTCAACAGGTCCCCTATGCACAATCGCCCGGCGGTCCACGTCAGCCAAGTTATGGGGCCCCACAGCCACAGCAAGGCTATGGTCAGGTGCCACAAGCTGCGCCCCACGGCCAAGCACATCCTCAGATGCCAAGCTCCATGCCAGGTCAGCCTATAACGCAACAGATCTTCATCCCCAACGACATGGTTGGTGCCATTATTGGCAAGGGCGGTGCCAAGATCAATGAGATTCGACACCTCAGTGGTAGCGTCATCAAAATCAACGAGCCCCAAGACAACAGTAATGAGCGACTTGTCACTATCACTGGCACGGCTGAGTGCAATCAGATGGCACTCTACATGCTCTACTCGAGACTTGGTGAGTCCAAGAAAGATGCTCACGGCAAGTGAAGCTCTAACACATATGCAGAGAGCGAGAAACACAGAGTGTGATAGGATGACAGGGTCATGAAAGTCATTAAAGTGCCCTGCCTCACTAGCTTTGGAGGTGACCTTCGGAAGTCGCCCGGTACGCTAAAGGCAGGCTTCTGGGTTGAGGTATGCATGCTTATTCTATATGACAGAACTTTGACACAGAACCGTTTGTTCACCTTTCCCATCCTAGTTTCTACCCACCTGTCCTGGTTTAGTCCTGGCAATCTCATCTTCATGCTTCCGTCCCGCCGTACAGCTCGTTTGCGGGCACCTGCATCGCTGTACCACCCATTAGGCTACCTCACGTGTCCATGCAACTCTCCCATCTGCCGCTTACTGACTTTCACCCCACACTTAGCTCTAGCACAGGCAGCTTTGCAAATCACTGTCAGACCTTCTAGATCTTGTTAAGCAAGCGCACAACCTACGTCGGCTTAGTCGCACTGCTGCCTCGCTAGCATCTTACGGCCATTGGCGGCGTAACTATTTAACAACCATCTCACAGATTTGCGATCCTATCATTCCAAGACCGTAGTGTCTCTCCAATACCACTCATGCCCATGACCACGACCTGTGCGCGCTATAGCCTGGCAACAGGCCTGGCGGAAAGCTGCACTCTCGTGCGGATCTAAAGGCAAAGTGGATCGAAGCAGAAAACCTGAAAGTATTAGTAAGTTCGGGATCTTGGACGACATATCCCGCCAACGTGTTTCGCAATAAGTTTCGAGCAACAGAACGACGGCCATATGTTGGCACCATTTTGCACTCATCTGCCAACATACTCTACTAGAATAGCCGGCGATGGAGGAGGACAAGGTGGTAGGTGTGCCTTGCCTCCCATTTGTGCGGCTTCTCACAACCGCTCGCGCGTTTGACATGAAATATAGCCGGCAAAAATCAGGCTTATGACCATCTCAAACAGCGATGCAATCAAACAAAGAGCAAAGCACGTCACGCTTTATGCGCGGCAAGTCAGTGCTTGTACGTGACGTGCCGCTTAGTCGCTTGGAGCACACGGCGATCACTGACTGTCACTTAATCCTCCAAGTTCATAAGCAGACAGCACAATTGGGGTTCTCATTGGACTTACATGCGAAAACGACTTGTCTTTACCAACAGTCTCTGTCAGAGATTGTTATAAGCACGACCAGCACGGACCATCTCATAAATCCCCCAGAATGTCTCCATCAGCCACCGAACACGGTCCTCGTCCTCTCAAACGACCTAGACTTGCGACCGAAAGAGACAGTGAATATGCATCTCTCTACGCCACAAAAATAGTCACCCTGGTCGTCGGCGGTCCAGCCTCACCAGCCCAAGAGCGCTCCCCAACCAAGTTCTACATCCACGAACCACTCCTGGTCGAATCCTCCCCAGTCTTCCGCGCTATGTTGTCACGGCCAAATCACGATGATAGACCAGGAACCTCCCCGAGTGTTTGGAAAGAAGCACACACCAAGGAAATCCATCTGCCAGAAGACAGAGTTAGCGACTGGGCTATGCTTGCAAAGTGGCTGTACAGCGGTGGTATTGCAGCGAACACGCTCTCGACCCAGGACGTCGAGCGGCTTGGCGGGCTGGACCTACTGCAGCAGATACGAGAGAAGCAGCCGGGACTCGCAGATTCCGCAGCTACATCCGCAGTCGCCGACTTTGTCGCGTGGCGTGAGAGCCAGCGTCCCAAACGCTACAAGAGGACTATAGACCTGTCGAAGCTGGTTGGGGCTTCTGCTGCTGCGCAGGGTCCATCGTGTTCTGGCGGGTACATGTGGTACAGAGCCAAGACGTTGATTGACGCCGGTCAACCGGTCGAGCACGTGGAGAAGACGCTCCACTGCAACGTTGTCGGGGCAGCTGCCGGTACTACTACTACTACTGCTGCTGCTGCTACAGCACAGGAGGAGACGGCTGAGGGGTTAGGGCTACCTCGACCTGCGCCGCCTGCGCTTGGGCCGCTGCTCCGGTTATATATCCTAACTGACAAGTACGGCATTGACGACGGTGTGAGACCTCGGTTTTCCTCGCCTGGACCACGGTTGAAAGGACCTTGTTGTTCGTCTGACAGCGCAGATGCAGATGCAGACGCAGATACGGCGAGCGAGGGAACCACCAGCGAAACATCGCTGAGCCACCAGATCGTCCTGCGTCTGCGCGCCATCAACAAAGTCGCGAACGTGGTGCCGGGTAGAGAAGACATTGACCGTCTCTGGTCGGCTGTTGTTCTCGGCGAGGATGCGCTGAAGACTGAGGTTGTGCAGATGTACGCGCGGATGAACAGGAGGAGTTTCGAGAGCGTGTTTGGCCGGTGCAGCGCGGACGGTGGTGGTGGTGATGGGCATGCGAGGGGTCGAGAGGGTGACGGTGGGACCCGCTTGGGTATACACGGGCATGGCTGGGGAGATGGCAGTGCGGATGAGGAGTGGCATCCGGCGTTTTTGAGGGCCGTGATGGTTAGCAGGGAAACTGGCGCTGGCGCTGGCGCTGGCAGGGGAAAGCATGCGTAGGTGTGCAATGAGCGTGAGAAGGAAAGGTACTGGCTGCGTTGGACTTGTGCGGACGTAACAATGCTGGGGACGAGGGTGTCGGTGAATAAGCATTCTCGGGAAGAGACGATGCGTAACATCGTGCAATGTTCTAGTCGGTTACTGCGCAACCAAACAGTGAAGGTTTGTTTTATGTCACATTAGATAGATACGCTGCTGCGCACGCACATGAGCGGGGGATGAAGCCTGTGTTGGCAGGCGTTCAATGCGCAAAAGACTTCCGTCTAACCAGCAGAGAAGACGTAGGGCTGCCTGCGGAGCGGTTTCGGTGGCCTCACCGAACCTTGGGAGCAGCAAGATAGGGCCAACCCTTGTAATCATACATATCTGGCATAACTACATACACGAATCTAGCAGTGGTCTTGGACCTAGCTGGTAGGTAACTCACGTTGAAAGCTGATCTCCGTTACCTCTGCGCCTGTCAATCTTCTTTGTCTCAATTTCTCTGATATGCATGCTTCATGTAAAATGCACAATGTTCGATTCCAAACGGTCAGTCTAGTTGTCTTGCGCTTCCAGAGTCAGATGCTCTCTGCTTGACTGAAGCGTTCACCATATTGTGCATTTTTCGAGCCTTTTCGCAAAGTTGTGTTGGTCTTTCTCTTGTACTTGCCGGGAGCAGGAGCCGATGTACTAGTTGTGGTGCCTGTTTTTCTGCCACTGACAGGCATGTCATAGATAGTATCTGTATCAGAGAACCGGGCTGTCTTGGGTGTAGACGTCGAGCGAGTTGCTAGCCTCTTCATGTCGACCTTATGTCGTTTACTTATTGGTTCTGCCGCTTCTGCTCGGCGTTTAGCAGCAGAATTGGGTGCGTGCGGCTCTCGAGAATGAATATGCGGCGACGAGAAGTTCACAACGGCTCCACTACCTGGATCAGTCCGTGGGACAGGTGTACTATCCCGGCTGTGTCGAATCTGCGTACCAGTCCGGGTCTTCATTGGACTAGCACCATGAGCGCTTGCAGGGACCAACACTTGAGCTCGGCTACGCTCAAGATTCTGTTCAGGTCCAGGTGGACTGAAATTTGCAACATCTGACGATCGGAGGAGCATTTCCTCGTTCGAAGTTCCAGGCCGGTGCTGCAGACCATCCCGGCCCAGCTGTAGAGCTGGAGCTGGAGGTAAATGGCCTAGGCCAACACCAAGTGAAGCGTTGATGGGAATGTCAGGAAGTTCGTCGTTACCAAACATTGAAGGCACGTCGGCAAGAAAGTCGGGAGGAGAGCTCAACTCAGAAGTGTCCACGTTTGGTAAGTATCTGGCCTGAGACTGCGAATCGGGGACCACAACAGCCTCGGCGGGGTCATGGCATGGTCCTCGATTTGCCGCACGTCTTGGCCTTGTGAAGCCGTATCCTCCATCATCGTGACGCATGGAGCTATCGGCCTCTTCATCGGGACATTGACTCTGGTGGATGGCAGATTTGAAGGATAGAATAATGGGCTCTGACAATGCAGCAATTTCCTCGTCGGTGATGTGCTCTCGTAAGAGGTCAAACTGTCGGCCTTCCTCTTCCAGCTTGTTGATGCTGTCTTGCATCACAGCCATTTCCACGTCTTTCTGCTGTAATTCTAGTCTAGCCTCCTCAAAGTTAGACTGAATGTGCTTCAAAGCAGAGACCTGCTGCAGCATGTCCTGTAGTGCACGATTTTTCTCCTTCAGGTCCATTCGAGTAGTGTTCAAAACGTCCTCTTGGTTTTGAAAACTTTCCAGTCGACCTTTCAGCTCGCCGACTTGCGCTGCGACTGACGTTGCCGCCTCGAGCTTGTCTTCTAGCTCGTGGATGCGGCTATTTGAGTGCTCAATCTCCTTCTGCAATGCTGGCAGCTCCTGCGTCCGTGCTTCTAGATATCTGCGAGTGTCTGATAGCTCCTTGATTTGTGCTACTTGCACGGCGAAGGTCTGGCGTAGGTCATCTGTCTCTGCCGACAAGAGTTGAAGAGCCTCCAGCTGCTGACTTGCTTCCTTCAGGTCCCCTTTAAGGTCAGTAGCATGCGTTTTAGCTTTTACTAAGTCTCTCTCTATGTTGCTGTTATCTGCCTGAGCTTGCTTTAGCTGCTTTGCGAGACTGTCGTAATCCTGGCACTTCTGCTGCAAGCCACTGATCTCGCCCTTCATGTCTTCGAAAGGACCAAGACATTCTTCGAGCTGGTGTTTCTCGCTCTGTAGCCTCTCAACGTCTTTCATCTTGTCGGCAAGCTGGTTGTCTCTCTCTCTCAAACGCTGCTCCAACTCTTTGTTGTCTTCGTTTGACTTTCTTACAGTGGATCGAAGTTCTTCAGCAGTGTGCGAGAGCTTCTGAAGCTCGTCTTGCGTTGCGATAACCTCTGCAGACTTTGCATTGTGCTGCACCTCAAGCTCGATAATGCGTGCTGATGCCCTGGTCGAAGACTCCTCGCGGACTCTCTCAAGCTCTGCTTTGTGATTGTCGGATTGTTCATCCAGACTCGATCGTAATGTATCAGCGAGTTCTCGCGTCTCGGAAAGTTTGCTCTGAAGATTGCTGACCTCTTTCTTGTTACTTTGCAGCTCAATCGATAGGCGGACATTGGTATCGTATAGTTGACTTGCTCTGATCTGGACGTCCTTGACCTCAGCTTCTGGTTGATTCCGGATCAATTCTTTATGGGCTTGTAGTAAGGCAGTTGCGTGCAGTTGGGCGACGTTTTTCTCGCGATCAGCCAATCTTGATTTTGTCTCGGCTTCCTTGACTTTTGCACAAAGTGTCGATGACTCCTTCTCTAGGGCCTGCATATGTTCGAGGTTGGGCTTGAGCTTGTCAATCGCATCAACGAGGCTGGAGAACTGCCATTCAGAAGCTGCGTGCTGATCAACTTGTGTGTTCTTGACAGCTCCTAGAGACTTTTTCAGGTCTCCGGATTGTTGCTCGACTGATGTCAGCGTTTTCAGAAGCTCTTCATTTTGGCTGGAACCGGCTCCGCCATTTTGAAATATTTGCTGTACGAGCTCGAGGACTTGGGCGAGCGTGCTGCTTAGACCGTCGTCCTGCTGTCTCTTAGCAAAATTGGCGACCTTCGATAGCTCGTGGGCCATCTCATCTTGTTTTATGCTGAATCTGGTGTTCATGGATTGCTGGGTTCGCTCTAGTCTTTCGATGTACAGAGCATGACTTTTAGTGCGAAGCTTTTCTTCTCGCAAACGTCCACTTTCTTGAGCAAGTTGCCCCTCAAGCGACTTGAGCTTCAAAGACTCAGCTTCGAGTGCTGCAATGTTGGTTTTGACGGCACCAATCTTGCCGATGGCGGCGTCACAATCCTTGAGTAGAGTATCCCTTTCTTTGGCTTCATTATTAGCCGCATTCCTGATTGCGTGAATATCTTGACCAAGTTTGTTGCCATGAGCTCGTAGGCTGTCGTAGTCCTTCGAAGCCTCTTGAGCCCATTGCTTGAGCTTAGCATATCTCTCTCGAAATGCCCGGAGTTGCGCTGTCTGCACATGATAACTTTGAACATCTGCGTGCCATTGCTGGGTGGTCTCTTGTAATTTTTGGTGGCATACCTTGTAATTGCTTTGGAGCTGGGCATGCTGGTCTTGCAGGCGGTGATGATTGTTGGTCAAACTAACAAGCTCCTCGTCCCGCATTCGGTGACGTCGCATGACTAGCATCAGCAAGTCTTCATCGGACGGTCCACCATGATGTACAGGAGCTGCGGCGCGCTCTTTTCCTAGATCGGGTGCTGTTGACGCATGATGTATTACTGCCTGAACCCTGCCGCTTTGTGGCTTATGAATACGGTAACGAGGGTCATGTCGTGGCCCTTGCGGAAGGGTGTGAGCTTTCTCGGGTGTTGTACCCTTCACCCTCGCTTGAACGGCATTGAGATGCCGTGGGAGAATTTGATTTGTAGCTTGCGCAGGCGGGGACGATTGCGGCGTTTGTACATCAGACCGCTCCTCGGCGTCGAGTGTACTGTCATTCAGAAGCCGATCATGCTCTTTTGCAGAGCCGCTGCTTATGGAGTCACGATTCCTTGATTGCGGTGAATGTTGGCTGTTGGAGGAATGAACCGATATGTGCTCTATGCCGGAAGGGCGTGGGCAAGAGTCAGTCTGAGGCAATTCTTCTGGCTTATCATCCTGTCGTCCATTTTCATCTGCACTGGATGATGGTCTCTCGTGTAACCGTCTGAACGGCTCATGTTAGCTTTCGCTCCGCAAAGTAGTGGTCAAGCATACCTGTCTCCAGTTGAGCCTGCTCCAGGCTTAATAACAGAACGTTCTTGGCAAGCAGGCACGGCGTCATTGCCTGCGCCGAGCGGCTGAGGGAAGCTAGGGAGCTTGAACTGTGTGCTTTTAATGGACGTGTGGGAAGCAGGATGAAAAGATGCGAAAGCGAAATCTGAAACGTCCAGCATTTCAAGATTGTGCTTCGCGACAGCTCTAGTATTTGAAGCATGAAGGATCCGTGACTTCTGCTTCGATAGTGCCTGTGACACAAACAAGGACCCAGGGCTTTGCTCAGGATTTGTCTGAGCTGAAATGCCATCGTTCTCAGAAGAGCTCCCGGCTTGACCACTGCCTACAGGACATTGGTGTGGGCGTGGAGACAGACACTCAGCCATCGTCTTGCTGCAGTAGATGGTTACCGCTAGATGCGGAAAAGACAAACAGGATAGAAGTCGTTCGGTGACTTGAGGGAGTGTAGACCCCTAGAAAGTGGAATGGGAGGGTAGAAGACACGACGAATCTTGAACGATGGCTGAACATCGAAGTTGCAGAGAGGAAAAGGTGACCTATGTATGAGTCGCGCTTGCCTCGCACGTGAGAAGACCTTTCAGTCCGAAGACATGCGTCATCTAATTCGTTGTTCCCTCAGACGGCAGCGACACGTCGCAAGACCGTACCTGTACTCTTAGCAGGCGCGACACCGAATACATCCTTCCCAGAACCCCAACGGGTTGGGATAGAGCTGCGCGTGCTGTTGCTTCAAGACAAACTACTTTCTGCAATGGCCGCTTGCAACATGCCAGGACTGTGCACGACATGCCGATGTGAGGCATTTGAGCTCTTGTCGATGTAGATGGGAGTTAACAGCTTTAGCTTGTTATGCAAGCGAGTCCACGCAACAAACACACTAGACCCGTAGTAGAGCAATTGGACAACATGTGGTCTCTTGAGCGCCGAGATCGCGGCCGCTCGACTTACCTCAGTTAAGCAGCCAGTTGGGATGTTACTTGCCAAGCTAATCTTAGAGAGTGTGGATGTAGTGGTGTATCTCTCGAGGTGCATTTCCCATGCTAAAATCTGTCATTGCGAGAAGAGTTGCGGTGAAAGCCCGCTTGCTGAGACGTAAGACTGGTGGTTCTAATGAAAAGAACCGCGCTTGTGATTCAACCTGGGCGGCTCTCTACAGCTGCAGGGCGTGATGCCTCTTCTAGTTCAGGACCTTGGTAGTTGAGTTTCACGAGGTCTCGGACAATCTCTTGTTCTTTGGCGATTTTGATGAGCTGATCTGCAGAAAGCCTCTCTCCGGCAGCCTTTCTCGTCTTCAAATCCTTGACCGCTTTGAGCTTCTTGAGCTGGTTCCGAATCTTCTTCTGATGCTCAGCTTCTTGATCGATCTCGTTCTGACCACTCTCCAGCTGCATGTGGGCGAGGGCACCTTCTACCTCGGTCACGTCTTGCTGGCCTTCGACCTCTTTCTTCTTGCGAGCAGCCTCCCTGCGCTTTGCGTTCTTGCTCTTCACATCGGCTTCGTGCTGGTCGGTATCTGGATCGTCCGCACCGGGCACCCCCTTGCCACCTTTGGAGCGCCAACCTTCGGCGGTGCGGCTCTTGTACGTTTCTACATCCTCTGGTGGCTTATAGCCTGGTCGTACCTTGATTTCTCTTCGTGTAGTACCATCAGCACGCCTTGAGGAGGGGATAAAAGCCTGGCCGTCAGTAGAAGTCTGAATGCCAGACGAGGCTGGCTTTGACATGACGCCGGTGAGGATCAGGGTTGATGTCAATCATGTAGCACGCCTCCTGCCGTCGCGAGCATAGTGTAGATAAGGGCGAACTCAAGAGGCGTGCTGCTCGTGGTTGCCAGTGCACGAATGACGATCGAGCTAATTGTGCTTGCGGGCCGAGACGAGGCAAGTCTGCCGAGCAAGATGAGAGCTTCGAGATGCGAACTTGTTGGACCTCCGCAAAGGTCCAGCTCCTGGGAACAAGCCACTGTCAACAAATCACACAGCTTCGCACACGCCTCAACGATCCTCCTCTGCATACCTCCCTCCTACCACAGAAGTGCGGCCTCCTGCCACCGGTCAAAATGGGTTATGTACGTACAAGAATGTGAAGAGTCGGCAGGAAGACAGGCTAACGCCAACACCAACAGATCGCCAACAGTTTCTTCAAGTGAGCACAGCCGAGAGTGTACCGTTGGAGCAGGTCTAATGACGAACAGCGTCCTATTCAGGAGGAATTACGTCTTCTTATCTACCGTCTTCGTGGGCGCATTCGCATTTGAGATGTACGAGTCTCGCACACCGCACAGCACAGCACAGGCACTAACGGTGATCAAGGGCGTTTGATACTGGCACAGATGCTATGTGGAACAGAGTCAACAAAGGCGTATGTACGGCGTCCGACATGGCAGGGCTTGGGCTAACACGAGCAGCGACGATGGGCCGACATCAAGCAGAAATACATGCAGGCGCCGGAGGAGGACGACGACGAGTGATTGCGGCACTTGCATTGTCGCCAGGAGGGTTGTGTATTCAGATTAGACCGGCGTCCCCAGAATTGTACAGCAATCAATACCCTTGAAGCAGATGTCACTCATCTAGTCCTGGTTTTGTCTACATCTGCGCAAGCTTGCAAGGCGGGCGTCGATATCTTAACTGTGATACTCGTGGAGAACACAACAGGTGTCATTACGTGATGTTGACGAACACCAGATTTGGTGGTACCTGCCCAAAGTCACTGTGCCGGCATGCTTGGTCCAGGGCAAGCACTCGGAGTGTCAAACAGAGCAAACCAGGCATACGAGTTGACGTAGATAGAGTGGTGAAATCAGGTACCGTAGAAGAATGGCAGGCACAGAGCCAGACATGTGATTGCCAGCTAGTATCTACCATGGAGCATTTTATTGCCGCCTCTCAACCATAGCATAACCAGGCTGACCACCTTAAACACCATGCTTGCGGGGTGGATCATCATCGTCGACATTCAATCCCCACGGCAATGGCGAGCGAAGACGTAAATGTTCGGCTTCGTCAAGCCCTATGCGCCCACCCGAGACAGTTCAACAACAGATACACGCCTGAAGCCCGTGCTGACTTGCTTGACACCTTGTTCCGGTCCCTTACCAATGACCGGCCACAGTACCTAACAGAACTCTTTCCAAATGGCTATCCAGAGTCATACAGCCTGCAGGAGGTGCAGGGAGCACAAGAGGAGACCGAGTACACCGAGGCTGCTCGTGGACATCCCTGTGGCCATATCTTGAATTCTGGCGAGGCTACCTATCGATGTGCCACGTGTACCGACGACCCAACCGCCGTGCTATGTGCGAGGTGCTTTGCAGCAAGCGACCACGAAGGACACCAGTTCGACATCACAATCAGCAACGGCAACTCGGGTTGCTGTGACTGCGGGGACGAGGAGGCCTTCAAGAGGGACGTCAAGTGTGCTATACACACCAGGAACGAGCACACCACAGACAATCTCCCCAACGAGCCAGTCCTGCCCGACGATCTGGCCGCTGCCGTACACACCACCATTGCTCGTGTCGTGGACTACTTCTGCGATGTCATATCCTGCTGTCCGGAGAACCTGCGAGCCACCAAGACCGTCGAGTCCGTGGAGCAAGATGAGCTGCGCAGTAGACTCGATCCCACTGTCTACCTAGCCGCCGAAGAGATTGAGACAAACCCGGAGTACAACCTGGTCATCTGGAACGATGAGAAACACACCATGGACGAGGTGCAAGACCAGGTCGCTAGAGCCTGCCGCGAGCGCAGACGCTTCGGTCTTGTCAAGGCCGAGGACGCCAACGAGTTCGGCAGGAGTGTGGTCTGCTATTCGAGAGACCTCAAGGAGTTGCTACGCCGAGCAAAGATCATAGAGGAGATCAAGGTCACCGTCACCGTCCGCGCAGCTCGCGACACCTTCCGGGAAGAGATGTGCGGCACCATACTCGAGTGGCTCAAAGACATTGCCGGTTCTTCTATCAGAGGCAACGCTTCCTATCTTCGTCAGGCTGTCTGCGAGGAGATGCTTCACATCTGGCACCTGGGTAGTCAAGCCTGGAATGCAAGGGTCGGGAAAGGGGGTCTCGAAGACAACCAAGCCGAAGACCCCGAACCCCGAGGCTACCGTTACTTCCCGGACACCATCCAAATCCTGCTCCAGCGCAATCAGCAACTCATCGTTGTGGATGATGATGATGACGTCGACGACGACGACGACGATGATGACATGGGCGACGAGACTGACGGTGCCGATCTTGTGGGGGGCGATGACGACGGCGAAGAAGATGACGACTACGACCAGATTGACTCTCGCATGGTTGATCGCGTGGTCCAGCAGAACGACAGTGACACTCTCCGTGCCACCACCGATATCATCAGTGACGTGGATGAGATGGATACAGATGGCGACAACGACTTCTTAGACGCCAATGAAAGAATGGACAACGATGTCGTCGCCCCTCCGCCCCCGGCGGCTGCAGCCCAAGCTGTCGACCCCGAGCCCGCGATTGCCATGACCGGCGGCTTGTCACGCCACCCTTCAGTGAGTCTCGGTCAAGTAGATAACCCCAACTTCCGAAACATTCCACGCACACCTGGTGTCAGCAGGCCGGACCGCAGTTCGACCTCGGAGTTGTCCTCGCATTGGAGAGCACCTGCTACCTCGAAGGGCAAAGCAGTCGATGCCCCGGCTCCAGTTTGGGAGGATCTCAGGAAGAACATTCGATTAGACGCCATGATATTGTTCGACCTGCGCTTGTGGAAGAGGTTGCGCGTTCTTCTTCGCGACCTCCTCATCTCCACCGTCATCAAAGTCCCTCAATTCAAGCGCATCCTAGGTCTACGATTTGCCGGCCTATACACTCTCTTAGCTCAGCTGTACCTGATTGCCGACCGAGAACCCGACCACTCCATCCTGCACGTGTCAGTGCAGATACTCACAACACCTTCTATTGCCGAAGAAGTCATTCAAAAGGCGAATTTCCTAACAAACCTCATGGCAATCCTCTATACCTTTTTGACCACGAGGCAGGTTGGCTACCCCGAAGAAGTAGACCCGGATGCTACTCTGGGCTTCGACGCGGGATCTGTCGCAAACCGGAGACTGTATCAATTCTTCAACGATTTGCGCTATTTCCTGGCCACACCCTATATCCGGGATCGTGTCCGGCTAGAGAAGCAATATCTTATGCAGTACCTCGATCTTGCCAAGTTGTCACAGGGCATCTGTCCAAATGTGCGAGCGATAGGAGAGCACGTGGAATATGAAACAGATGCTTGGATAAGCGCTTCGCTGTTAACACGAGAAATCAACAAGCTCTGTCGGCAACTCACCGATGCTTATCAGGGCTCTGGTAGTCCTCTTGGCATCGACGAGCATCTCAAAGATGCCATTCGACAGACTACCATTACAACTCTTCTTGTCTGCAGCGGGCTGGATTACCAGAGATTCGAGCAGAGTGAAATCAAGGACATAATCAAATTCCACGAGATTGGTCCTTTCGCAGATGGTCTACAACCGTTCAGAACAGTCAGTTTTGTGATCGAGAAAGGGACCCTCAGCTTCCATCATCCACTTCACTACACCGTTTCATGGCTGCTTGAGAATGGCAAAGACTCCTTCCAGAGCATTAAAGTGCTTCAGGATACTGCTGCAGAAATGGTTAAAAAGTTCAAGGCAAGCGTTCATCAAAATCGCCAGACAAAGCTCCATGAACTCTACGCTACCGGCGAGGATGCCTTGCTCGGTCTCTTTGACTACCCGTTGCGGGTCTGCGCTTGGCTAGCACAAATGAGAGCGAATATGTGGGTCAGAAATGGCATGAGCTTGAGACACCAGATGAACCAATATAAGAGCGTCACTTACCGCGATGTCGGTCATCATCGGGACCTCTTCTTGCTGCAAACAGCTTTTGTGACTTGCAATCCGGAGCGAATGCTTGCCTCTATGGTCGATCGCTTTGGTCTTGTTCCGTGGGTCTCAGGGAGATTCGAGTCAACCTCCGACGCTGATGAAGGCCAATTGGTGGATATCGCCGAAGACTTTGTCTACTTGTTGATTAACATTCTGTCCGACCGAGACAATCTAAGCTCGTCGGTAAAGGACAAAGAGGCGCAGTTGAGCATGCTGCGTAAGGACATCGCTCACACGCTATGCTTCAAGCCGCTGTCGTATTCAGATCTGACCAACCGACTGACTGAGAGAGCACAAGACCACGAACGACTGCAAGACGTTCTCGATGCCATGACCAATTTCAGAGCTCCTGAGGGTCTCTCTGATTCCGGCCTGTTCGAACTGAAGCCGGAGTACTTGCAGGAACTCGACCCGTACAACTCACATTTCAGCAAGAACCAGAGAGATGAAGCGGAGAACATCTACAAGAATTGGATGGCGAAAAAGACGAACAAAAAGCCGGAGGACATAGTACTGGAGCCAAAGCTGAACCCAATCAGTTGTCAAGCATATGCTCACCTCTGTGCTGTGATACACTCACCACTATTCAGCACGATGTTGTACTTCATGCTGTCACATGTCGTTGCAAAACAAGGAACGGCATCTAGTATATCGGCGTCACGGGCCGAGTCCTTCTTGCAGATCGCTCTACATCTTACGCTTGTTGCAACCATCGAAGACCATTCTGTTGAAGATGAAACCGCTAATGGCCAAGTTTCGTTCCTCAAGAATGCCCTGACACAGCGAATGGGGGAGAATGGCCACACGATAGTTACTGCCCTGCACAAGATCTGGCTCGCCGAGGAATTTTCATCTTGCCGTAGTAAGGTGAGACACATTTTGCGGATCTTTCATCGACAGTGGCCAAGGCTATTCGATGCAGCCACTCGTGACATCGACTTCCCAGCGGCTCGCTTGGACACTGCTTCACCAGCAAGCTTCGATGTCGACGTGGAGGCGAAGAGGAAACAGGCGGCAGATCGCAAGGCCAGAATTATGGCTCAGATGCAGCAGCAACAGCAGAGCTTCATGAACAACCAAGGTATGGCTGACTGGGATGACGACGAGATGAGTGATGCAGAGTCTGAGATACCTGAATCGACCGAGACACGCTTGTGGAAGTTTCCGTCCGGTGTGTGCATACAGTGTCGTGAAGAAACGAATGATAACCGGTTCTATGGTACATTTGCTATGGTCACCGATGGTCATCTGCTGAGAGAAACACCTAAAGATGACAACGATTTTGTGTCAGAAGTTCTTGCTTGCCCTGAGAATCTGGACGAGTCGAATGAGGAATCAAGGCCATTTGGAGTGTCTGGGGCGAATGTGAGGCAAATCAAGCGGATAGCGGCGGATGGCACCGAGACTGCAATCAGCAGAAGAGGCCTGAGCAAAGGATGGCCAAAAGACTCTACATTGAAAGAGCCCGTGTCAACAAGCTGCGGACATATCATGCACTTCAGCTGCTTTGAGAACTATTATGAATCTGTGAGGCGGAGACATGCGCACCAGATCGCCAGAAGGCAGCCAGAGCGGGTTTCGTCCAATGAATTCGTGTGCCCTCTATGCAAAGCACTAGCGAACGTGTTTCTGCCAATGGTGTACAAAACAACCGAGCAATCATACCCGGGCTGCCTTCAATCCGAGTCAACTTACGATATGTTCATTGAAGAAACCTTGCCAGCCATGAAAGAAAGCTTCGCGGTACTGGAGGCCGAACAACAGCTTTCTACGCACCTGATCAAGCGAGAGAAGCAACTGCACCTCAACACGGCTACATCATTCAAAGCCAATGCAATGTCAACGCTTGCGAAGTCGGTGGCCGAGCTGAAGCACATGCCTGATGATCTGAAAGAATACCCGGGAGTTTATGCCCTTGTGGATCTTGCACAAATCTACAAGCGACTGAGAAGCACTCTAGAAGTGGTGAGAGGAGTATCAACCAGGGATGAGGCGTCGACGAAATTGACGTTTGCAACACTACTCAAAGTCTTGACGCACTCGGTTACTGCAGTCGAGATTGGACAGAGAGGCCGTCCTTCCACGGGGCCGTCGTTGCTTGACGGCATTCCAGCTCAGACCCTAAACCATTTACAGGTCATATCGCATTCATTGCATTCGTACGCAGCTGCATTGGCTATGGTCGAAAGCAGTGACGACGCAGATTACCCGTATCAGGATCTTGTGGTTGGCCTGACAAGACAGTTGTTTGCTTCCAAGCCGGCGGAGCATGGACAAGATTGGTTGCTCAAGTCTGATGGGTTTGCCACTTTCGTTGAGCAATCGGTAGTATTGTCGAAAGTTCAAGGTCTGCCAATCCTCCATCTGCTGCGTCTCTGCTTGACGCAAGAGCTGATCCGAGTCGCAATCTGGTGGTTGAAAATCCGTAGCCCGGCTCCGCCGGCTGGGGCCTCCACGTCGACAACCCCGAGCATACCACGAAGTGGCGGCCTCTCACGAGACGAGTACAGGGCGATGGGCGGTTTCGTGTTCTGGTTGAACTCGAACATGCCAGCAACAGCAAACTCACCCTTGTTGCCTGTTGACGAGGTTGAGCCACTGTACAAGGCACTCCGGACATACGCTCTCGCGTTCATGCGCAAGGCAAGCATACTACTCCACACGGCCCATGGCGTAGACTTTCCGAGCACGGTAGCCCTTTCGGGTAAATCAGAGCTTGACCGACTTCTTAGCCTCTGCAAGTTACCTGATTTAGGCACGATTTTGAGCGGCTTCTCCGAGTTTACTGAAGCGACAGCACTTCCTAAAATGGCCCGTGGGTGGATCTCAGCGTGGGCTACTGCAGGCTCCGAGACGGGGAAGAGTTCAATCAGCTTGATGCATCCCACACCATTCGAGCTTATCGGGCTGCCAGAGTACTACGACGTCCTTATCGAAGAATGCAACAGGCGCAAGTGTCCTGTCACAGGCAAAGCTCTTTCAGACCCAGCTCTCTGCCTCTTCTGCGGCGATATCTTCTGCTCGCAAGCGTGGTGCTGCATGAAAGACAAGTACCGGGGTGGATGCAATCACCATATCGAAACCTGCTCGGCACCAGTCGGTGCATATCTGTTCATTCGAAAGTGCAATATTGTGTTGCTCGATGTGCGGAAAGATCCACAGAAGTTGTCACGGCTACTGGAAGGTGATGATGTGAGCTCGAGTCTCAGTGAGCCAGCAACGAGTGCTCATGGTAGTTTCTTCCCGGCGCCGTATCTGACGCGGCATGGCGAGACAGACCAAGGCCTGAGGACACGTCATCAGCTGATACTGAACCAGAAAAGGTACGACAAGCTTGTGAGGGACGTTTGGTTAATGCTCAATGGAAGTATTTGGAGTGCTATTGCACGCAAGCTGGAGGGTGATTTCAATGCTGGGGGATGGGAGACATTGTAGAATAGTGATATGTGATGGGTGCTAAGTGATACGAAGCAACGAGGACAACGACAGCATGCATTTAGCGAGGACGATCAGACGTGAAAAACGTTCATCTTGGTTGGACAAATGGTACATATTTATCACGTAGTATTATTTGTTCGCCTTCCTTGGTAGACTGAAACGTCAATTGAATATTTGTCGCGGAGCTTAACCGCGAGCAGGGACAAGTTCTGATGGCTCTCACAACAACTTCCCATAGTCTCCATCCACAGTGCGCGCGTTGGGAACCTGGCGCGAGGTCAGCAATGATGTGAGATGTCAGGGTGCTCAGCACGTTTGCCCAGCACAATCACCGAGAACAGCAGCATCTTAGCATTCTGATTGGTCAAAGCAGGCGGCTAAGTTGGACCCACCACATGTCTTGTCGAACCTCTTTCCTCGCGCTTACCTCGTTTCACAATCTACGGAAACATCATTTGCTCCTCTGTGCCCTCCTGCAGACGTGTCACCACGTCCAATCACCGCGCCTTGGGCGTTTTAGGAGTCGCACTGGCATGAGGCGGTAACCTGATCGACGGTGCCGAGGGCTGGGACATGGGGCCTGACTGGTTTGGCGTTTCTGGCTGTGTCTAAGTTATGCTGCAGAAGCGCTTCGCTTGTGTCAAGATGTGGGCTCCGAAGGGGAGAAAAGGTAAGTTCGCTGCTCTGTGCTTCGAGTTCGCTGTTGTGTTGTTTGTTGTCACGTCTCTGCACATCTACTTGACGGCAAGTACTCGAAGCTCGTAACCTGCAGCGTGGTAATCTGATGCTGTTTACGAAACAGCAAGGCACTTGCTCTTGTCTGCGGCCATATTGGATTACGCCGGTGAATTCTCGACATTGAAAGCAGACACGAAAAGATTGTCCTTGGCAAGCACGGAGACTCAGCACAGATGCAACATCGGGCACTGAGCTGCCTACTGGCGGCCTCTCTCTATACCGTCTTAGCACAAGCACAGTCGGGCGATGGTGGTGCGGCGGATGGGGCCGGCAACAGCAACCTGGGCAGCGGCGCTGCAGCTGGGGCAGAAGGGCCGTCGAATAGCGGGCTCAGCCTTAGCAAGGGAGCGATCATAGCTATTGCGGTGGTAGTGGCCATCGTCGTCTTGGGTGGTGGTAAGTGATTCACGTCCAGCAAGAGGCAAGCCAAGTAACGATGTGAGCAGTGACGCTTGCCGTCCTCTTCTACCTATCGAAGAAACGACAATGGCAAGTTCGAGCGACGCTCCGGCGAACGACAACTCGGGTGGTGCGAGCCATGACACCACGAACACCGGGCTTCACGTTCCCACGATCTCCCCAGCCAGACACTGCACAGCCGTCACGCACGTTCATGGACAGGAACAAAAAGGTGACCAGCAAGGGTCGAAACCGAGACGTCGAGAAGGGCTTCGTGAGTTTGGACGAACAAATGGCGCGGTCGAGCGAGGACTCCAACAACAACGCAGGCCAGCATAATAGGAAGGCCAGGGAGACGAGCAAGAAGCTGCCGAAGCCGAAGATGAACATCCACGTGCCGTCGTCGCAATTCGAGGTAGACAGCGCGTTGAAGTCGCCGATGTGGCAGAGGATCTTGGGGAGAAAGTAAGGGCGGTAAGGTGATGAATGTTTTCGTGCTCTTTCATGTATTGCGTAGATATATGGGTTGTGCCAGTAGACAGGCCTTTCTTCGAATCGTATTGCAAGACATGGCTTCCCGTGACTGTAATCTCGAATTTGGGCTTAGTTAGCCTTGCCGTCATGATACAAGAGAACCTTCACAACACCACTGCTTTAACTCTTGATATCACAATATACACTGCTTATATGTCTTAGAACTTCGTATATATATTCTAACAATTAGCTGCTATGACTGGTTTAGATCTTAAGGTAGTATCGTCTCCTTAGATCTTTTGCTCGACGACTTTCAAATTAGATCGTGTTTTGAACAGTGTCTTGTATCTCAACTGTCAAGCCTAAGGCCGATTGTGCTGATCGTCGTCATCGACCCAGCAAAATTGTGGAAACTCGGCCGCGCAGTGGTGGCATTTGGCCTGCTACACAGCTCGAGCGTGCCAGTGACTGCATTTCAATGTCGACGGTCGTGCTGCTTCGGAGATGCCCCTTGCATGTCGATATGCGAGCTCTCACAATGCGGTGAAGCTTGTGCTGCCACGATGTGCGTGTTCGTGGCAGGTCTCTTCCCGCTTCCTGTCTACCACTCCAGCACCACGAGCACGAACGACGACCGTCTACCGCCATGACCCCAGCGCACATCCTGACGGCCTCCTCGGCTCCTACGTCCCCAATGCCAACCCCAACCCTCGAGCGAGGAACATCGCTGTCGTCGGTGGTGGCATCTCGGGACTGGCGACGGCGTTCAACCTGACCAAGGACATTCCCAATGCGAACATCACCCTCTTCGAGAAGAAGGAGAGGCTGGGCGGATGGATAGACTCGGAGCAGGTCGAGGTCGATGATGGATCGGTGCTGTTCGAATGGGGTCCACGCACACTGCGTCCTGATATGGCGGGCAATGGAATGGCTACGCTACAATTGGTAAGAGATGCACATCACGCAACCGTCAAGCATATGAACTAACTCGTTGCAAGATAAATCAGCTGGCACCGGCCCTGAAGAAGTCGATTCGTGGCATTGGTCTCGCTAGCCCTGCTGCCACCAACCGATACATCTACTACCCAGACCACTTGGTTCGCATGCCTGGTCCCAACCCCAACACTGGTCTGCTGTCTAAGATCTTCGACATTGGTCGCACCCTCCTCACCGAGCCCGCGTTCAAGGGCGTCATGCCCGCCGTTCTAGCAGAGCCGACCGTAGCCTGTCGACCTAGCAGTCTACGAGACGAGTCAGTGGGTTCGTTTATGAGAAGGAGATTCGGTCCAGCCATCACCGACAACTTGCTCTCCGGCCTGTTCCATGGCATATATGCTGGTGACATCTACAAGCTCAGCGCCCGACAGTTGATGCCCTATCTCTGGTACATGGAGAGTCGAGACAATGACGGCAATGGTGTCATTGCAGAGTTCATGGAGCTCGTGTTCAGGGGATTCCAAGTCTCACCCTTTGACCGTCAACAGTTCAAGGTTCGCTTCCACAAGGATCGTGTCGGAGTCCTCGAAGCATTCAACTTCTTGACCTTCCAGATGCGACATACCAGCGTGTACAGCTTCGTCAAGGGCCTCGGCCAGCTCACTGATGCCCTCCTGGCCAACCTCGAGGCCAACAACAACGTCACCATCAAGACCGGCGCCGAGATCAACCTCAAATACGACAAATCCAACGAGACATTCGACATCACGACCCAACAGGACACAGCGCCAGAGAAATTCGACTACGCAATCTGCACCACCTCTCCCAAATCTCTCCACACCATGCTCGGCTCCCAAGACACCCACACCAAGCTCAAATCGACCCTTACGCGCAACGATCAAGGCTTCCCCAGCGTCAACGTCATGGTCGTGAACCTCTACTACTCCAACCCCTCCCTCCCCATTCCCCCCGGCTTCGGCTACCTGATCCCCCGCTCCGTTCCCGCAGACCAGAACCCCGAACGAGCTCTGGGCGTCATCTTCTCCTCTGAGACGGCAGGTCCTAGAGGAAAAGACGCAATGCAAACCGTCGACAAAGGACCAGGTCCCGAGGTAGTCGCGAGACTGAAGAGGATGGAGGAGATTCGACAGCAAGGGCAAAAGGTCCTCGAGAGAGCGTCCAAAGACCCCGGGGCTGCGGAAGAGTCGCAGAAGGAGGCAATGGAGCTTCAAGAGGAGATGGCGAAGCTTGAGTCTGAAGCGGCAAAAGGTGACGCGTCGACCGAGCAGGAGACGATCCAGATGGGCCAGGATACGGCGAGTGGGACGAAACTGGCCGTCATGATCGGCGGGCATTGGTGGGATGGGTGGAAGGAGTCTGACTTGCCGTCCGAGGACGAGGCGATTGAGATGGCCAAGAGCGTCATTGCAAGGCATTTGGGCATCACGGAGCAGCCTATGCTTGCCAAGGGCAGGATGCAGAGGGATTGTATCCCGCAGTATCAGGTCGGGTATCGCGATGATATGGCCAGGGTGCACACTGAGCTCCTCAAAGATTTTGGTGGCAGGCTGAAGGTTGGAGGTGTTTGGTGGCAGGGCGGCGTGGGCGTGAACGATTGTGTCAGGGGCGCACGGGAGATGAGTCGACGCATCAGAGAGGCGTGGGATGAGGAGACGGGGTTGGAGAAGTATGCTGGGGAGGAGAAGTGGGTGCTCAGGGATAAGAGGACGGGGATGCAGGTCATGGACCCGATGCAGAAGTGAGCGGGTCGTGTCGAAGCGATTTTGGAGTGACGAGGCTTTTGTCGCGGTAGTCGGTGTTGGTGTGTGAGAGAACCGTCACCTTCGTATCCCTGAATGTCATGCTGGTCAATAACGAGCTGGTGGTATGACGGATTGCATCGTAACTCGTGCGGTCGTGCGGACAACGACGAAGTCTGAGTATGAAGCTGAGCAGACGTGTGCAGGAGCAGAGGCTGCCTCGGACTCGCGAGCGTGCCTTTGCCGTACGTTGTCATGTATATGAGCATTGGTACTAGGCAGCACTACCTAGCACGCCACACAGAGAACGCCGCATTTCTGCGCGGCTCATGTACGCAGCTGGTATGAGGCCGAGACCTCGACACACCAGTCTGATCCAAGATATCAGCTCTGTCGCACGACATCGCCGTGCAGCCCTTTACCTCGACCTCGTGGGGAGTAAACTTACAGCTTCGTATTGGCCATCGTGGGCAACAGGCCTCGCAGCCTACTTCCGCCAGTGATGCTAATGCAAGTATCGGGAAGTCACATACACATCCTCGTGTCGGGTGAAGATCTATTGTGCATGATGCAGCCAAGGAACTCCACAGAGATCGACTAACTCACAGTACGTGCGTGTCGCAAGTTCCTAACCTTGTCTGCATCAGCCATATCAATCCTTGTGCAGTCTTTCACTTGTTCCCCGTAGTGCTCGATCTTATGCCAACGAGCCATGCCGGCCAGTGCTGGGATGTAGTGAGTCTCCCGAACAACGGCAAAACTCTTTGCAATATCAGCCGACAGTGAACACCCAATGAAGGACCTCTTCAACCAGTTAGGCCGGAACATGTGCGGTCGCCGCAAGCTTTTGCATGACTCAAATTGGGTAGGTACAGTCGTTGTACCCAGCAACATCCATTGGTCACTCGCTGTACAGCTGGTCTACCATGCTAGCTGCCAGCGAATTATGTTTGCAGCTGACTGCCTCGGCAAAATGGGTTCAACGAGAACACAGGTAGGAAGTGATAAAGACTTTGAGCTGCTCACAAGTACCACATCACAAGGACGGCTAAGAGTGCCTACATTTTGACCACGAACACAAATGATGGGTACCGTTCTGCAAAAGCAGATAGACCTTGTTCAGCGGGCTTCACACATCTACACTGCGTCTTTCCACCGCGACTGGGCCGTCGGACCCAGTATGTAGCTGTAAGAACATCTGGCACGATTTTGGTTGACGGTTCATTGTAGGCGTTCATGGAGGCATCCTCGCCGCCATCCTCCAGCTTGCCGCCAATACACACTTTGCCACCACTTTGTCTGCTCAAAATCAGCCCGACATCCTCTCCATGCACATCGACTTCCTACGCACGTGTACTCATGACCCCGTCACAGTCACCATAACTGACCTCAAGGTCGGTCGAGGAACGAGCACAATCCAGCCCCACCTCACCCAACCCAACAGCAAAAGCACGCCCAATCAGCCAAAACTAGCAGCCACGGCCACAAGCATCAACTTCGACGCTTCTCATGGTCCAAGCACTCCAACCGGCTGGATGTTCCAGCCACAGCCCAGACCTGCGCCCGACTGGACGAAGGTTTCAAAAAACCAACCGGACAACAACTGGCTGCCTGCCTTTGTCGACGGCGAACTCATGCCCTACACCCGCCGCATGATCAGCTTAGTCCGCGTGGCGGATTTCCCACCGCCGGTCTCTGCGATATGTGGAATTCCTTTGGCTCCGAACGCATAGATTCAACATATCTGACTGTTCTCACGGACCTCATTCCCTCAATGTCCGACACCCTTCTCCAGACCGGCGGAGTCTTCGACGCGCACGCCATTGGAGAGGCGGTAGAGACCTGGGCAAACGCGAATCCCGGTGTTCCATGCCGTCTGTCCAACTCCTTGATGCAGGCGGCGAAGGTGGGGATATGGAACTCGACGCTCACGTTGGACATTGAGTTCAAGGAGAGGCTGCCGGAACAGGGGCTAGAGTGGGCTTTTTCTAGAGTGATGACGAGAGAGCTTAGGGATGGCAGGATGGATGCTGAAGTCACGATATGTGACCAGCGATTGCGGCCGATATGTGTGGCGCGACACGTCGTTCTGGTGCTAGATGCGAGGAGGACGTTTGATAAGCAAAAGCAAAAGGAGCAGCGGGGAGGAAGCATGCTGTAGACGTCGTGGCCTTCCCATCAGCACGCAGTCTGTCCCATTGGAAGACTGGGCTTGAGTGATGCTGTATATGTTAGCCACTCGTGTATGAAGAAGACCAGCTTACTGGTGCTGCACATGCTGAAGGAGTTATTAGGGTTTGGGTAGCCAGCACAAAAGCATGTTTGGGGGAAGAGTCACCCGCTAAGTTAACGGGTATAGATTGTCGACTGAGAATGGATGCTCTATGCTGACGGACGTAGTCGCTAGTTGTGATGTATGATAACAACACTCAGAGTAAGGACCAAGGCTGGCGATGGAACGAGAGGAATCAAGGTGACAAGGGGTAAAATTCATGGCTGAAGTTGAAATGCGCAAAGCGCGGTAGCCGCCATGCCCTAAGCTTCAGTACATCGCCGCAGCATCCACAGAAGGTTTGGTCGGGAGTAGGGTTAGGTACGTATGCGGTTGCCACAATCATGCTGGGAAGTGCGCGACCTAGGTATCTTGAGGCAGCATGAGTGACATGTTTAGCAGCCACCAGAAAAATATCGGACCATCTGTCTTCAGCTTGTCCAGCGTATTCTCATTCTCCACAATTGGTGCTCGTGAAGGAATAGCACACGATCAGTCTTCGCGATGGCGTCGCCTCCTGAGGCGAAGAAGAGAGATTGAAGGCTAGATCGTGTGTTATTGGTAGAGTATCGAACCCTACCAGAGATGCTGTAGAATGTTCGTGATGGCATTGAGCATTCTTCTGATAGCAGGCTTGCAGCGTCACGAGCATACCGATGGTGACTGCTGCCAAAGTGCTCAGGTGGGACTTGCTGCGTTGGCAGCATGACCGGAGTCGAAGGCATGCAGCCACGCAGCGAGTCCAATAGGGCTGAATGGCATGTGGTGCCTCCATCAGCTCGACGCCTCGACCTATCTCCTTCCCGTCGCGACCATATTTCTGCTGCCGCTGGCTTCGAGCTCTTGCAGGGATTTGTGGTAGTCTTGCTCTGGCCGTCCAGGAATGTTTGTCATCTTGCATGCCATCCCACATCCATCGTCTTGGCCTTCTTCGATCGGATCGGATCTCTCGAGTCCATCCTTCGAGTGACACTAGAGACTAGACAGTAGCAGCTGTCGGATTCCAAGCCATCCATTCCATGCGCTCCGAGCACGATTCTGTTCCGCGCCATCATTCCTAACTCCCACGTCCCAAGTAGTTTGCAGTCCACGTAAAAGTACAATATACCATCTCATTTCCCCCTCTTGGCCTCCAAAAACAGCACCTTCTTCTTAACCACCGGATCGTATTTCAACATACTCAACGGCCTGCTCGTTCTCGGTCTGACGTATGTTCTGAAGAAGCCTGTCATGGCCATGCTGATGAGTCGGACCGCTATCGTACGTGACTTCGCTGCGAGCCTGTTAGCACAGTCGCATCTTCAAAGAACAGGAACGGTCGACGCTAAACATGGGAGTCGACACGGATGGTGTTCGAGACGTGGTGCTATGCTTACCTTTTTTCGCCATCGTGGCTGTGTTTGTCGCTTAGAGAGGTAAACGAGGTGATGAAGACGATGTGCTTCTTCAACGCGCGATGAATGTTTGATGTTCGGAAAGTGTAGACTGCAGCTGCAACGAGGCTGAAACTGTGACAAAGCTGCGTAGTGTAGATCCCCGTCTTTCTGAGACGTCCGTTTCACGTGATTTGTCGGTCCGACACAGCAATCTGGGTCAGCGAACAAGGAACTCAATTACTGGTTTTGGAACCATGACTTGCTAAATACTTCATTGGTGCTCAAGGACATGATAGACTCGATAAGCGCATCGAGTCAGTAGACATCACGAGAGCTTCGAAAAGGCCAGTTCGGCAATGCAGGTGACCGTCGTTCTATCATCAGTCATGCTATGCAAATGCTAGTCTAATTCTGCCCTGTGCAACTCCTATGCAAACCCCCGGCGCTCCTATGAATCTAGTCGTCACGAAATAGAGAACCACATATGCTCAGGTACGGGTAGGCGCCCGTAGACAACTAGCATAAGTTGCACCGCCAGCAGTACCCATACCATCACCACCAACAACAACCAGCCACAGCAGGACTACTGCAGTAGTGGATCCCTGAAGTGCTTCTGGTTGTTTGATTGCTTCTCAATCTTGGCTTGGTACCGACTCTGGTCGCGTTGTGCTTTCGTCCGTCCTCTCTGCTCCGCCCTCGTGACTTGTCTCTTCTCAGGCTCGCTCACTCCAAGCATACCCGCCTCACCTCGCCGCAGCAGTGCTTGAGACCTTGGTTGCTGTTCTCTCTCCTCACCATCCGCATCTGCCATGTCTTCGTCACTATCTTCGTCCGAGGTAGTAGGTGGACCTTCCTTGATGAGTCTGTTCTGTCGTGCTAACCGCTCAGCTTGCGACGGGTAGTTGTGCAGATTCTGTCGGAAGTACTTTCTCATACTCCTATGGCCAGCAACCCGTCCAGAAGGAAGATGCATCTCGTTCTCGTCGTAGAAGACAGCGTTGGTGTGTTGATGCGCATGAGAGTGGAAACCATCCACATTCCTGTGCGTTCTCTCCACGGTGTTGCTGTGGTGTCTGTGCATTTTCATCCTTTCGTATGCGTCTGTTCGGTCATCGTTGGGAATGGATGTAATCTCTTCCGAGGCCACCGAAGACTCGTCCGAGTCTGTTTCCCAGCCTTCCTCGTCGGCGACCTTGGCTACATCGTCCGAATCGTCCTCTTCATCGTCTGAATACGTGCTTGAGAAATCGTAGAATTGGCCGATCTCGATCATCTCCTCTTCATGCTCAAAGGCGATGGTGCAGTGGCCCTTGTCCCGCATGTGAGTCTGCACGGCTGGTGCAGTAGGTTTCAGCTTGTGGCAACGGAGGCATTCGTGATTCTCGTGGATCTTGGCTTGCAGATAGCCGACCAGGCCGTCGAGATCGACCAGATAGTTCTGCTCTGGTATGAAGAGGCCATGTATCTTGGTCATGTGCTGTACACTCAACTTCAGACTGGGCGAGTCGTAGTTGCAGAATAGACATCTCGAGGTTGGTATCTTGGTAGGCACAACCGTTGGCGGTGAGAGTGGATGTTCTTCTCGGTCGACACCAGGCGGAGGATTGGATGGTCTTCCAGGGGCTGTGTCCTCCTCTACTAATGAGGTCTTCTTGATTCCTGCTACGACGTTGTCAAATTCAGCCTCTGCTTCAGGCGGTATCTGCTCGCTGTTCGTCTCTCGCGAAGTCGTCGACGCAGCCTTGCTACCGCCAGACACAGCCTTCAACTTATGTGCTTTGCTCAAAATGTGGTTCTGGAAGGCATTTTCACTGTAGTAGGTCTTTTGGCATATCGTGCACGATTTGGCATACGAGGCTTGTTCTTGGGCCGCGGTAGTACTCGCTTGTGCGTTCAGCACTTTCTGGTTGAAGTCGTCGGCTGCGACAGGAGGAAGATCTGCCACTTTTCTCTTGAGATTGTATCTATGCCAGTCTGATCTCATGTGTGTTCGCTGGGCATCGCTGTTTCGGAAGGCGACTGCGCAAGAGTTGCACGTGTATGGGTGTGTGTCGAGAACGTTGCCCGTCGCTTCTGTGGCCATGATGAGGAGCCAGGTGTGTCTGTTGCGATGGGTGAGAAGTAGTCTACCAGTGAATACAAAATCTAAGAATGAGGCAAACCTCGCCGTCGAAAGAAAGTATCACTTAACCGTGCTGTAAGCGGGTTGTGTGGCACCTCTGAGGTGGGGTCGGTTCCATTTGCAACCAGACTGGAAGGAACGATGCAAAAAAACAGTCTTGCGTCATGCGTCCCGCCAAGGACGACCCTGCATCCTCAGGAAGATCAGAACATGCAGCCTCAGGCATCAGAATCTGAGAACGCCGATGTGGCTGAGAAGACAGGTCGTGGCAACGGAAGGGATCAGCTGCAGGGCAACCGCCTTCCCTTCTCAGGCTTAGTAGGGGCAACCGCCACATCGGTAGCGGCCAGCTCCCGTGTTGCCCACGAGACCAGTCTCCTCTTCCAACCACCATCTTTCTCACTCGATATCCTCAGCACCCAGGCTGATACGGTATGCTCCCTTGGCATGAATAACACCCACCCAATGACGATCATCAAGAGGTTGGTCTCATCTACGCATACGCGTTCGCGTGTGGGCTGTGCTCGAATAGTAGGTGTAAACAAAGCCGGTTTCCATGGCCCCAGCCTCCCCCAACAAACGCTTCACTTTGCGGTTGTCCCTCGTGCACACTCACACGTAATCATGCATGCTACCAAATAGTTCGTCTTTGCTTTTTATACTATCCCGCGTCTTATGCCTCTTCCCGTTCAGTACATTGTCGTTGTCCCAACCATGTACAGAACAATGGCGACCTCGTTGCTGCTGCTGCTGAGTGTTATCACCACGTTCGTATTGCCTATCGCAGGTCAAACATACAGCTCTTGCAACCCACTGACTCAAGGTACGTTCATGTCGCTTGGATGGACTATGGGTGGAATGAAGTGCTAACTCTTCGCAGGTGGCTGCCCTGCCGACCCGGCACTCGGTACAAGCAAGAACATCGACTTCAGCGATGGCGCCTCAACCGACTTCACCGCCACCGGTGCACCGACCTACGATTCGAACGGGGCCGCCTTTACTGTCGCCAAGAGCGGTGACAGCCCAACTATCGCTTCAAAATGGTACATCATGTTCGGTCATGTCGACTTCGTAATCAAGGCTGCTCCAGGCACTGGTATCGTCAGCAGCGCTGTGCTGTTGTCAGATTGCTTGGACGAGATCGATTGGGAGTGGCTAGGAGGAGACGACACTCAGGTCCAGTCCAACTATTTTGGCAAAGGTGAAACGACATCTGGCTACAACCGCGCTGCTTTCCACGGGGCGCAGGGCAACCACGACAGCTTCAGCACCTACAGCATTGATTGGACCGCCGATCAGATCGTATGGTCTATCAACGGGCAAACAGTCCGGGTCCTGACGGCCGCAGATGCCGAGACTGGTCAATATCCTCAAACACCAATGCAGATCAAGGTCGGCTCGTGGGCCGGCGGTGACCCTGCCAATGCTGCCGGCACAATCGCCTGGGCTGGTGGACTAGTCGACTACTCGCAGGGACCTTTTACCATGTATCTGAAGGCCATGGCCGTCACCGACTATTCCACCGGCACCTCATACTCCTACGATGGTACAGCCGGTACTTGGCAATCCATTGTATCCAATGGCGGCACTATCAACTCCAGCGGCTCTGGCAAAGACACACCATCCGTCTCAACGTCTCCAGAATACAGCTCAGCAGCGGGTAACCCTACGGTACCTTTCGAAACAGATGCCGCCGTCTCTTCAGCGTATGCCACTAGAACTGGCTATCCCTGGGTAACGGTCGGCGCATCAGCTGTAACTTCAGTGAGTTCCACAGTCACTTACACATCCATCAATGGACTGCCCAGCGGCTGGACGGTGGGCGCCGATGGCAAAGTACGCCCACCGAGTGCTGCCTCACTCAGTTCGTAGTCCCTCTCCTTTACATTGTTTCTCGCACGTACGAACTTCGGCTAACCTCTTTTTCAGACACCGCCTCCATCTATCTCGTCATCCTCAGCTTCGTCTTTGGGATCCTCTTCAACGCCTGGCCTTGAAGTGAAGACCTCCTTCGATCAACAAGGATTCTTAACTACAGTCACAGTGACTCCTACTGCCTGGACATCCTCTACAACCTCGACACCCGTCGCGCTTAATGCGCTCGACGGACAGAACGACACAGAAGACGACACCGCCATAGCGGCGGCATTACAAACATCGACAGGGGACGCGGGAGTCTTTCTTTCTACCACAGGTAAGGCGACGGCACTAGCCCAGCCTGTCACCGGTGCTTCCTCGAGGGCATATCAAGGTCAAATCTCGCTAGCAGTGCTAGCTTTTGCATTGGCCGTGCCAATGCTGTAACACAACACACTCATAGAACGGATTCAAGCATGGCGAAGGAGTTGGAAGGCATCTTAATTAGCGCTGAATACATTTTACCGGTTTACGAAAGCCAAGAGGCTCCATGGGACGAATCATGAAACGAATCAGAAACCACGACACTAGACGGACGAGCAGGTTATGCTCTCAATAGGTAGAACATATAGACAAAGGCAAGCTACTCGGAAAAAGAAAGTACTTGCAATACTGGGAGCTAGTTGTATATAAATATAATAACATTGTCGACGAACAAGGATTCTCGGTTTTACCGCTCGCAGTCCTGTAGACTTTTCTATTCAGAGACTCGGTTGATTCATTCTTCTTGGTCCGTCTGCACACCCACTGTGTAGCCCGTGTAGCCTGTGTAGCTTATGCTTGCCCTCGCGTACGACAGCCTCTCTGGAAGTTGCAAGTGAGGCCAGTGGTGGCGGAAGCACCCTGTTCCCTCGACTACTGGGATTTGTTAGAAGACGCGTAGTATCATGTCCGCAAGAACCACTTGGGAAAGAGATGACGAATGTGCTGTGCTACAACATGAACGTGGATCGCTAGGTAGGTAGGTATGATCGATCATCCACAAACCACTAAACTATACTAAACTAAACTGCACGAATCGCTTGAACGCTGCTACTACCCAAACTCCGAGACCCTCAGACTCACGTGCGCCGTTCGCGAGTACTCTCTATACGATACAGTATATCAACAGAACAAAACACGCAGTCCCGCCGCGGATCTGTTCATTCTAAGCGTGTGCTACTGCCTGAGAAGCGCACAACTTCACTTGGATGATGCCAACGAGCTTGACCTGATACCTCGAGGAACGGGCAGCATGCTGACTTTCTTGCCGCGACTGCTGACAGAAGACGGCGGCCTGGTGAGTGCGCGCCTGGACAGCGGACTCGAGCCAAGCTCTGTCGATCTGTCGTCTTCGGGGGATTCTTCCTGAGGAATCGCGTTCGACGGCAGTGGTGGTAATTCGCCGTCAGACTCAGCTGTGTTACTGTCTAGCGACTGCCTTGGTGGTGTGCGAACCACAGCATTTAGACTGTTCATGGCGGGTTGTCCTGCGTGGTAGGCTGGCGATGTAGCTCGCTGGAAAATTCCGATACTGGGCCTTGAGCTTCGAAGTGAGGACTGCGGGCGCGCATGCTGTGCTGTGTTCGTCGGTGGTCTGTTGGCTAATGACGATGGTGATCTGATTGCGCCTGGTGTGGGGGTTCCGAGGTTCCCGAGGTTCCCGAGGTTCCTTGACTTCGAGTACGGTACGGGCGCTAACAGACTAGCTTCATTCAATGCAGGTGACTTGATACGGTCGGCAAATGATCTCAGTTGTGAATGACTCGATCTTGACGACAAAGGGGTTTGTTGTTGAGGTATTGGCGACGAAGTTGCGTCACGGCTGAGGGGGCTTCGTAACGGCATGCCAGCTGTATGTGAGAAAGACCTGGGTGCGATGCGGTAATAGGACGAGGGCGTTATTGATGCTCTCTTGTTTGCGTTGGCTGCGGCCTCATTAGCTCTGACCGTGGAAGACCATCGAGGTCTCTCAGATGGTGTTTCTGCTCGCCGTGGTGGCAATGGCACAACAGGCGGCCTGTAGACGCCCTGCTGATATACTGAAGCGGGAGCTGGGGACGCAGCTCGTCGAGGAATGGAGCCTGTTGTTCGAGACGACATGGGTGTCGTGGGCCGTGCCAACTGGGACTGAAATGAGATCCGTCTGTTGTTAGCAGATATAGGGGGCCCAGGTCGTGTTGCAGCCATCGAAGACGCGGCGCGAGGTTTGCTGTAACCGTTCAGACCATATTTAGGTGTCGGTCTGGTTGATGATGACGGAGTGGGTAGGTCGATGGAGGATGCTGGAGAACTTCCTGGCGTGCCGGCAAAGGTGCCATGGCTTGACAAGGACCGGTCTGCCGAGACGATACTGGAGATGGACTCCCTTAACCTTGAATTCGACCTTGCCGTGACCGGCTCCAACATTGCGCTCAGCTCCCTAGTGCAGTCTTCGAGGTCTCTCATTCTAGCTCCCAACTCTTTATTGAGACGTAGAATCTCCCCGTTGACCGTCAGTCTGTCCTTCAGGCCCTTTTGGATGATGGTCACAACGCGTCCAATTGCTGGCATATAATGCATTTTCTTGGCCTCGAAGCTCTCGACGCGCTTTGCCAGCTGTGCTGGGTTGGTCCTTGCGAAACCGGCGTTAAGGGCATCCTGGACCTTTACAATGCTGCGTTCGACTGATTCGGCCATCTTCGAGGCTTGTCGACCGGCATTTCTGAAGACGACAATCCACCTATCCTCGCTGAGTTCTCTTCTCAGCCTCTCAGCTTCTTCTGATAGTTGCTGCCAGCTCTTCTCCAGTCGATCTCGCTTGTCCTGCAGCTCCTTGCATGCTTGTGGGAAGACTCTGTCGGCACGAGCTTCGAAAAGGGAGACGCGCATGGGCAAAAAGTCGAGGGAAGCTCTCAGAGGCTGCATACGGGCAAAAAGGCTCAACAGCTTCGTGTCGTCCTGTGGGTTTTCAACCACGGGCGAGCCAAGCGGCGAGGACTCGAAGGTCATGCTGAACCTCGAATTCCTGATGTCCTCCTTCTTCTTTGTGGGTTCGTCAATGAAGCTTTCTAGCTCGTTGATGTCGATGCGCTCTTCTGGCTCGTCCCTGGTCTTGGTCATGTAGGCCATGTGTCTCTTCTCCTCCATCTCGAAGACCAGCTGGCTCAGGCTGTCCAGCTCTTGAGCGACTTCTCCAAGGACGGTGTTCCACAGTTCTTCCCATTCCATGGCGACCTCGACCTGCTCTTGGATGCGCTTGAGACCGATTCTAACATCGTCCCAGCTGATGAGGGTGTATTCCATCTGCTCCACCACCGTGCTCAATTCTTCGGCGCGCAGCTCCGCGACATCGTACCGCATCTGCAGCTCCTCGATGGAAAGCACATAGACGTTGATCAAGTTCTCGAACTTGTTGATGGTCTTGTTGGTCTCCTCCAAAGCATCTCTCCCAGCAGCTGCGGCCCACTCGATGTCATCGTCCCCATCCAGGTCCTTGAGCATCCGCAATGCCTTTCTATTCCAGCTGTTGATCTGTTCAGCAGCGGCATACAACGCTCTGCAGGCCTTCCTCGCAGTAGGCAAATGACCGATACTAGCAGACAATGACTCTGCCTGCGGAAGGCTCATGGAACTGAGGCCGCTCAGCTGGCTGCTCAGAGAGGCACGGGAGAAGGAGTAGATACTGTTGGTGCGGGAGAGGGGCTCAGGGATGAAGAAGGAGCTGGCGTCGCTCGAGGAGGCAGGGTCATCTTTGACGTTCTTGCGGCTTTTGTGATGGCGTGGCTGTTTGGGCACGAGGAGTTGGTGGAAGTCGAGGTCGAACGAGGGCTCGCCGAAGGCCAGCTCTTGCGCAGACATGTCACTGCTGGGGGTGGTGGTGTCTGCCGTTCATCAATCAGGTAGGATGACGCGTCGATAGGTTCTGTCTGGTTCGTGGTTGAGCGTTGGTCGTTGTTGCATAAGGTGGTTGATTAATGGTGTTCGTGGAGGACTGCGAGTTCGAGAGGTGTGTGCATCTCCTTGTCTCGTAGGGTTGCACTGGTTGCACTGGTTGCACTCGTCGACCAGGTGTGTATTTACCGCCGTTAGTAATCTACCGTGTATAAAGTCGTTCCACTTCTGGAATTCACTGCAAAGGGGAGAGACGTATTGAAGCAAACACGTCGGCAGCGAGAGGTTCGGGTTCCTGGTCATGTCTGACCCTCCCCGGGCCGCAGTGCATTGGGCCCTTCCCAGGCGGGCTTAGTGCCGCCAGTAAAGTCTGTCAGGCGCTCGAATTGCGGCCCAGGCCAATCATAGGCTGCACCCACACCCTTGGAAGCTGTCAAATCTCATGCACATCCGGCTATGCTCCGTTTTCCTGCAGTTGTGTTTGTTTACTCCTCAGCCATGACGGTCAACACGACATATAAGTAGCAGGGACTACCTAGGAGAAACGTGTTTATCCGAGTCATAGATTGATATTGCCTTTGTTGTGTGGTTAAGCGAACCACCCTGACTTAGCCTGCCTTCAAGCCCATAGTACGGCAGATGGCTAAAGCCGACGATTGGTTTACAACAGAGCAGAGAGCAGAACAGACCCAATTTGCCACTAACATTGTTGCCTGAAAACTGCTTATTAAGCTTGACAAAACAGATCTGTTGACTGCTTGATGAATCCTCTTTGAGCGACGACAACTCGTTCCATACCACGACCTCTGATCTTCCCTATATCCCGAGGTGGCTGACACCTCGACTGCCTCTTCTGCTTTTTGGAAGTGCTTGGAGCATCCACAACCCCAAAGTCCTTATCACTCTCATATCGAAGCCTACTGTGGAAAGGAAGCTGTCAACGCTGTAAACTCGCCGAGAGGAGCACTATACTCGTCTCAGATTCGCCAGCAGTCTCACCCAGTTGATAACAGGCTCGTCTCGTGAGACTCGCGCTCCTCAATCTTCGTGCCGAATGTGATAGGTTATACCCTGTCATGCGGCGAACGCGATGGTAGCGACAAACTGTCCCTAGGTATTTCTCGCATATGGTTGACTCCCACGCATGTCGACATGATCTACTTCCCCGAGCCATGTGCTGCTGCGCCCATAGAGGTGGAATTCTCGGCAGCAGTAGTAGCGACGGTGCATTGGCGGGACAATCCTCGTCCATTGTAGTCTTTGCCTTTAGAAATCTTTTGGCGTCGAGTCAAAATCGGCTGCAGTCTGAGGATCGTTCGCCGACCTTAGCTGAACACCAATGCTAGAAGGCGTCCTTCTATCAGGGTGTCTCTGTGTACCACCCCACAATATGTCGTTGAATCTGTCCTCGTCCCGACCTTGCCGTGGGCGGAATTTCTAAACTCTTTCCAAACATGAGTATCAGCCGGTGTGCCAAAGTTCGATTCGTCTTGCTAGCTTGGTGCAAGGTATATCCACCAATCTCATGAACATGTCTCCAAGCCAAACGCTGAAACAAAGCAATATGCACCATCCTAGAGCCAGCCCTGTTACGAAACCTGCATTTCCTCCGTATCCATCTCCATATCCCGTGATCCTCCAGATTCTAGGCATTAGTGTGAAACCCCAGGCGGTCAATACCGGACCGTGCACAAGATAGAACGCAAAGCTGATTTTGCCGAGATACTGACATGTTGGTCGCTCGAAAAACCGTCGCAGGAATAGGACGTTGGTAACTACATGGACCATCATGAGCGCTCCAAGAGTGTGCCAGAAGAGGTACAACCATCCTTCATATCGTTCTGGTGTGATGGAAGAAAGATATCGAAACCCAGGCGTTGCCTCCCCCACCACATCAGGAAAGGACATGAAGTACGATCCGAACAGACAGAGGAGCAACTGACTGAGGCGACCCAGGACGCCTCTGGTAGGCAGGACTTCGAAAGTACTCACCGTCAAATCTACTTGTGCCAGGACAACACCACCAAGGAAGAGACCGACCTCCCATCGCGCTACTTTCAGGCAGTAGGTGCAGAGAACGATGATAGCTCCCAATCTCCACTTTTCTTTGAGACCTGCTGTCCCGACCAAGGCGAGAAACAACACCATCGAACTTCGGAATTCGAGGGGAATCGTCCAAGTGTGAGGGTCGTATTCGTTGTAGACGTGGTCCCATCTCCAAGGATTAATCCACTCAGCCCAATGATCATAACAATGTACCAGCTGTGCATACAAGCTGCCCATGTTCACTGGCCGGAGGTCCCATGTCCCAGTAACCCAACCTCGAGGCCCGGTGTCGCCGGGAAGTTGAACTTCTCCACGAATGACGGCCTCTGTACCCTCGTACAAGCCCATGTGAACAGCGATAGCCACGAGTAGATAACCAACGGTAACCGGAGCGAAGAGCCGAAAACCCCGTCGAAACACAGCCGAGCTCAGTGATTTGTACGCTGGTGCATGACTGTTTGCATTCACCAGTTTGAGAAACTTCCGACTTAACACGTATCCCGAAATGGCGAAGAAGATTGCGACCATTGCCCGACCGCGGTACAGTAGTGAGATGAACGGAAGTTGATGGTAATGGTCGTATCTTCGCTGTTGACTATCGCCTGGCACGTCTGCTCCGTAACTGTGAAAAATCGTTTGGGTATAGGGATACATGAAGTGAAAGTTGAAGACAATCAAACATGCAACACCTCGAAGGCCATCAAGACAGACGATCGTACTAGATGGTGCAGCCCCTCCTTCCGGTCGTTGATGTCGCCGTCGATCCAGTAAGTGTTGTAAGAAACTTGGTACGAAGAACTTGAGCACCATCAGACTGTAGTGCACAAATGCTCCCAAGGAGGCATTTTGCTCAATGCGTTGGAGGACAATCCTGGTGAGCTGAGTGAGACGATCTTCGGCGGTGCATTCATACAACTCCTTCTCTATTAACAGCGAATCGTCAGAGGATGGGTATACGTCGTCGGTAATGTCGTGGTCAGGCGACGACATATTTCAGACGTTGTTGAGTGCTAACCTTGCGACAAGTGTCGACAAGTGCATTGCCATTCGACGAGAGAAGATCTCGAAGCCAAAGGATGATGTGCTGCACTTCAAGTGCATGGCCTCACCCTGTTTGATGGAGTTCAGTAGCGTCAAGGTCACAGTGTCTGGTCTGGGACGTTTTGACACGCGAAGGGATGTGAGTGGAGCCCCAGGGGTGTTGATAGGCCCTTCGACTGCAGGCACGACCCACTGAGCGCTAGGATTGGTCGGGGATTCAGGCTGAGACGCCCATCGGGGTATAGCGCACTGCAAGGGCACCAGATTACCCCTGATTAAGCGAGCGATTCCTTGGCGCTGGCTTTGCTTGATGGGAGCTGACTCTCACGAATGAAGCTTGGATCGCCTGGATAAACAGTTTCGTGGAGATTTCGATGACCTTACTTCTGCTGCGAGATGGTCGGGAGTCGCGCTTTGACGACGCTCGGTTCGAGTAGGAATCAGAAGAGCTGGACCATTCGAGAGCCACACTAGACATGAGTCGCTCCGGAATCTCAGCATCTTGCTATGAGGGCAAGGTCAACGCCTCGTTGGTAACCGAGCTCATGACGCCATGATCCATAGTCTGTGTCTCTTCGCCAGCACAGAACGGCCTGATCAACTAGTCACATCTTTGCGGAGATTATGTGCTCGCATGGCGCTGAGACGCAGAGAGCACTTTTGCTTTCGCTTTGTTGGACGACTGGTGACAATGAACAGAAACCACCGGATTTTGCAGAAGTAACTTCGATGAGCGGCAAGTTCTCCTGGCTCCTTGCCACGTGACTCAATTTGCTCGTGACTCCTGGGTGACGAAAAAGTGACCATCACGCACAAGCTGAACTGCACGAAAGCGAGCATGGCGATCGTGGCCTGCTCAAGTAAATACAGGGCAGGGAGGTGTTGGATAATGTCGATGCACCATCTACGCTGACGATCAATTGATTTTACAGCTTCGCATTCGACCTCACTTTATCAATATGCTTCGCCGCACTCCAGTTCATCAGCCTGCTGCCGCCATCGACACTGATGTCTTCGCCGTTGACGTACCTACCAGCTCTCGAGCAGAGGAAGATGGCTACTCCAGCGATATCCTCAGGTACTCCGAGTCGATTCATAGGATTTCCGGCGCCCGCGGCCTTCGCCCCCCCGGCTTTCTCGATGGCTGGGTTCGCTAGTCGAGTTGGAAACCAACCAGGCGCAATGATGTTAGTGGTGATATTATGAGGCACAAGCTCCATGGCAAAGTTCCTTCCTAGATGATGGGCTGCAGCCTTCGACGCACTGTATGCGATCGCACCAGCTTCACCAACGTGCGGCACGATGATGCCACCCACGGAGCTGACAATGATGATCCTGGCAGGATCCTCTGGCGTTGCAGCTGCCATAAGGAACGGTTGCAGTCTATGAAATGTCAGCGATGCTTCACACAAGGTGACATCGCCATGTCTATCGTACAGGGCAAAGCGTTGGCACATTGCGTCTCGTCACTTACTTTCTCGTTAGATTGAATACTGCACGAACGTTGACGTCGAAAGTCTTTGCAACCTTCCAATCCTCGTATTCTTCAAAAGGTCCTCCCCAGCTTGCAGCGGCGTTGTTAACGAGGATGTCGAGCTTTCTGTCAGACATGACTCCAGCCAGATCGTTCACAAGCTTCTCCACACCATCCATGGTGCTGATGTTCGAGACGACATACGAGGCTCGTCCTGTACAGCCGGGGATCGCATTGAGCTTGTCGACAGCCTCTCTAAGCCCATCTTCCTTGCGTGACGTGATGATCACCTTGCTTGCCCCCGCTCGTATGAAAGCTGCTGCAATGTAGTAGCCGATACCAGTCGAGCCTGTTCGGCCGCGTGTGTCAGCTAGCCGCGTCCACGATAGTACTTTCCCGAAGCATTTCGGCACGATTGGTCCACTTACCGCCTGTGACCAATGCTACCTTGCCATCGAGACTAAAGAGTGTGTTGAATTGGGGTAGTTCTGCCATCCCAGGTTAACGATACGCCTGAAATGAAGAGCTGAGTACTTCTTTAGAGACCTGAGACGTTCCATGATCCGGACACCGGTGTGCGGGGAACTCGGCATAGATTTGGCCCCGGTCAGGCGCAATGATGCCTTGCCGAGGCAAGTGTCATCGAAGCTTGGCACTCGATGCTAGTCTCTCCAGAACCAACAATGTGTCTGACACCCCGACCGGTGGTGCCGATTCCTCAATGCTGGTCATGTTCAAGAAGAGCGGCATGCATTCGGAGACAAGTGGTTAACAGTAGTCAAGAACGTGACTGCCCGACAAATGTTCCAGTACTACTAAGGTGGAGCCTGGGGGACAGTCGCGAGCAGGAACGGACATGCGCAGGATCACAAAGAGATTGACGGTTTTAAAGTCGTGACTTAGTTCACCGTCGAAACAATCTGCTATACAAGGTGTCAGTTCTTCCAAAAGATATGACTACTGTGCAGTGCAGTGACACAAGAGAAGCTAGTAGGCTAGTAAGCCTCGGCAGGCAGTGGGTACCTTGCACTCCTATCGTGGACAAATGAAGAAACACGAATCAGGGAATTGGCTCAGGCGCGCACGGCGAAGCGCTTAGAAAGTGCTACTGCAGAGACACCAGAGAGCGGAAGAGAGCGTTGTAGTAGGAGTATTGAGTTATCTAGTCTCTAGTATCTGAGAAGTATACACGAACATCTCTATTTAGGAGGCCAGTGGTAGTCCTTAGAATGTCAGTGCTCAGCTTTCGCCACAGATGTGTCTCTTTCGAATACTGTCAACTTGTTGGGCTTATAATGCAAGACGGTACTGAGGGTTTGTTGGTGGAGGGCAAGGCTCGATATCACGGTCGACCAGCGCTACCATGCAGCTGAACGAGCCCTTGTGATACCCCTTTTGTTCCAGGTCCATTTGATTGCTCTTTCTTACACTTCCAACGTGTTCGTATCCAATCATGTCTCATCTGTATGGTAACTCGAGCTTCTCATCCTCAGGTGACATCACCATGAGGGGTTTCCTCACATGTTCTAGAGCTCTGGCTGCACAACCCACCGCCTTACGGTTTGGACCAATATCCTCAGCAGAGCGGATCTGCATCGCTAAGAAACGCATCTCCACGAGCCAAATAAACGTATCAGCTCTCCCGAAAGGATGGTAGCCTTCGTTTTCTTGGCCCTTCGAGGTTTGCAGGATACACTGGATCTTGTCCATCTCTCTTATGGCTCGCACGAGATTTCCCTTCACAGAATTGTCGGCCACGCCCGCTATTATTAGTACTGTGGGCAACACGAAGTCAGGTAATAGCTTCAGTCTTGCAAGTGCAAGATAAAACTGTGCGCGCACTCTCAACACCGGGTATCTCGAACGCAGTACCTCAAGGCTCTCTTCGGACAAAGATTGCCCACCCGAAAGGCTTTCCTGGACAAGGCGGTCTGGCAGATAATAGCGTGTAGCCTCTGTCAGGAAGACTCTAAGGTCCCAGGCCTTCTCCTCCGAAGAAAAGAAGTAATGCTTCTGCTTTTTGACAGTAAGTGGCTGTCCTAGCAAATACTCAGAGAGGCCGCCGACGACAATGTAGGAATAGTTGCTGTAAAGACTTTTCAGTGACATCTCATCGACAGTGGCACTATGCTGACTGGGAGGGCCCAAAGCAAATGCAATCGAGAGATCCGCCTGAAAAAGACTATTCGCTAGCGAGACTAGATGATGCATAGGATGACCAGCGTCAAGGAGGGCTTGCAAGCCTTTCGTGTTGTTTCGAACATGTGCTAACAACTGTTTCTGTGTCGAAATGCTAGCTGTTGGGACCCGGGGTCCGAGGTAAGGCAATGTTTCGGGCGTGACAAGTTTACCTTGAAGTTGAGCGTCGAAAGTGATTTGCTTATCTGTGACAGCGTTCCGCATAGCGTCCAAGACACGGCGTACCTGCTTACCAATGCCTTTATGCAGAGTCTGCAGATTGACTTGGACATGGAAAGGTTCCCAGGCTTGCAGAAGACTACATAGCTGCATCGTCCGCAAATGGTTGATTTCGGAGAACGCAGCTAATGTAGCAGGTCGCATATTCTTCTCTTCGTGAGGATTTAAGCATGCTAAATCGATGGTGATAATAGATAGCCGTACATGACTGTTGTCGTGCATTTTTGACAACAGTGAATTGCCCTTTGGAGACCCAAAAGCGTCTTCGAACTCTTGCAAAATGTGTTGTTGGCACTCATTGCCTGCCCCACAATCATAGATCATTACTTTGACAAAAGCGTAGGTATTTGCTATACTTTCGAGCGTGATAGCTCGCGATAGCCTGTCCGCTGCCCGAAGACTCAGATCGATGGGTAGATTGCTGGGCTGCTCCGTAATCTCTGTGCTGTCTATCGACGATGAAGCGGGCGTTGCCACGTGATATGCTATGTGGAGCTTCAGCTCTTCAGGAAGGTTGTTCCAGCCTTGTGAGAGCGACCGAAAATGCTCCATAACAGTATTGGAAGTATTCGAGACGATCATGACCTGGAAGCTGAGTAATGGTATCGAGTGGTCTTTCGTCCTGGAACGTGGTGCATCTGCTGTTGAAACTGTTAAGCAAGATCTGGACATGATACCGGCCGTGCGGCCCCGAGCCACTAGTGAAGTCAGAAACGACGCCATTGTGTGAAGCACAAAGCAAGCATTACACAGTGCAAGCCATTGAAGTTCTCGCCTGTACTAAGCTCTTTGTCTTCACTCAAGTACTGTTCTGAGGCTACCGTCGCATAATTCAAATAGCAAGATTGTGAGTGAAAGGATTGATATTTGGTCAGTTTCCCCTACCCTGCAAAATGCGACAACCGACACGCCCTCGATCACACCAGAGTCATACGCCCTGGAAACACAGTAGAGGCAACAAGTGGCTTGCATAGATCGAAATGCCGATGAGAGAGCGCAAGGTTTATACATGGTCGATGCTCACCGTAGTACCGTCAAACCTGCTGTCAGAAAAGGCGTGCCAGGAGGGAGGACAAGGTCGGAAGAGACACTGAGAGCTTGAAACAATTTTCTGGTGATGAGTCGTTCTTGAAGAGGCTGAGTCGGGCAGTCCGACAAAGCGAACTCTTCATCGGTGTGAACGAATGTTTAGGCAACACGACTTGATTTGCACGTGCCTGAAAGCTTTGAGTCTCTCTATAGCTAGTGAACCACAACGTTGCCTTCCAAGGGGATTAGTGCACATTTCGTATTTTTCTGAAACACAAGGTGGCATTGGTTCCTCCAAACCCAAAACTGTTTGTCAAAGCAATATCTATGTTGCGGTGCTGAGCCTCTTTCGCAGCATAGTTGCAATTGAACTCGGCAGTCTGGTTCTGTAAGTTCAGAGTCGGTGGTATGACGTTTTCGTGGAGGGCCAAAACACTGAACAGCGCCTCAACAGCGCCTGCTGCGCCAAGTAGATGACCAATAGCACCTTTCGTGCTGCTAACATTGATGTCACTTGCTTTGGTAATATTGCCATCACTCATCATCAAGCTCTTGATCGCAGCATTCTCAGCCGCATCTCCGAGAGCCGTAGATGTTGCGTGAGCATTTATATAGTCAACCTTGGCCGGCTCGATTTGTGCGTGCTGCAACGCTCTCCGCATGGCTTGCAGAGCTCCTGAGCCATTCTCTCGTGGTGCTGTCAAATGATGCGCATCAGCAGAACAGCCGTAACCTAGAAGCTCTGCATATATCCTGGCATTTCTTTTCCTTGCATGCCCCAGCTCTTCAAGCACAAGAACAGACGCGCCTTCGCCAATCACGAAGCCGGCTCGATCTCGATCAAAAGGTCTCGAAGACCTCTCTGGTGCGTCATTGAAGTCCGTAGCTAAGCTCCTCGATCGTGCGAAGCCTCCAACAGCAACAGGATGGATACAGCTTTCAGCGCCCCCAGCGAGCATGACCTCCGCGTCACCGAACTGAATGAATCTCATCGCATCACCGACGCTATGTGCACCGGTGGTACAGGCAGTGGTAGCAGTGTGGTTTGGTCCTCGAAATCCATAATGCATGCTTATGTGACCCGCTCCTAGGTTAATTAAAATGCGTGGGACGAAGAGTGGGTGGATCTTGCGGTAGTTTCTGGCTTCGTGGTAGGCGACAGATGTTTCATAGAGGTCTGAGAGGTTACCAATGCCAGAGCCAAGGCAGACACCCGTCATGTCTGGATCAAGAGATTTGCCGTCCGCGAAGCCTGCATCTTCGAGAGCCTCTGCGGAGGCGGCAAGCCCGTACTGGGCAAAGAGAGCTGTTTGGCGTATTTCTGTGGGCGTGACATGGTCGCTTGCTGTCCAACAGCCATCCGCTTTGAGACCTTTGGGGACGATGCCCGCGACTTGGCTTGGCAAGTTGACGAATTCAGACCCGAGATCACGCGTCGAGGTGATACCACAATGCCCAGCGATGAGGCGCTGCCATGTTCGCTTCACACCTGCATTGTGCTGTCAGTGGCTGATAATCTGTAATTGAGTGTGCTGGACGAAAAGTCCACGACTAACACAGCGCCGAAGAAAGGCTTACCGATCCCTAAAGGGGTGACAGCTCCAAGCCCAGTAACGACGACCCTTCTCAATCCATCTCGTGTCATCTCATCTCGCGACGTGCCGAGGAGTATGACGTTCTTCGAAAAATATTTTACACTTTCCTCTCGCGTTCAAGCGCACTCCTACTACGCGATACTAGCATGCAATCCCGAGCTTCGAGGAAGGAACGTGTCGGGTTCGCCTGGACGAAGGTGGAGTTCAGCCAAGAAAAATGTTTGGTAAGAAGTTCTTATCGCGCATGCCCTGCAGCAGGAGATAACCGCCCGCCATTATGACTACATCAGAATGTGACATTATTACTTAAACGCGCACACAGCTCGTCGAGCTCTCTTAAGAGAGGGTTGTAACCGTCGTAGTCTGCTCTGGTCGATTCTGATGCCCATGTAAGATCTCACCATGCAGCTCTTCATCACCTTGGTACTTTTCTTATTTGCTCTTGTCCGGCTAAGCAGAGCGTCTTTCTACGACAATCCACCTCTCGAGCTACCACCGGTGGAGGGAACACCTCTAGACGAGCTCGAACGAAAATGGGGCACTGACTTTGGCTTTTCTGGTATTATGACCTATGCTCATCTACCACATATCCGATGTCTTACCACGCCGTCTGAGCTGTTCGATATTGCAATCCTTGGCGTTCCTTTCGATACATCGGTCTCCTACCGCACCGGTGCTCGCTTTGGACCTCGAGCCATCCGAGCTGCGTCTGCTAGACAGACATCGTTCCGAGGCTTCAACGCTAGGGCCGGTCTCAACCCATACACCGCCTGGCCGAAAATCCTGGACTGTGGTGACGTGCCCGTGAGCCCATTTGACAATGCCTTGGCTCTAAGACAGATGGGTGAGGCTTATCTGGAGCTCGTCAACCGCCGACCATTGAGCTTCAACGAGAGCACTTCTTGGAAACATCCTAGAATTGTCGCTTTGGGAGGTGACCACTCAATCGCTCTGCCCGCCTTGAGGGCCCTCGGCAAGGTCTATGAACAGCCCGTGGCAGTGTTACACTTCGACGCGCATCTCGATACCTGGCACCCTGCAAAATATCCGTCTGCTTGGTTCGAGAGCCCAGGTGCTCAAAGTGATTTGAACCACGGAAGCATGTTCTGGATTGCTTCGAATGAGGGACTGATCCTCAACTCTTCATCAGTGCATGCTGGACTGCGTACCAGACTGTCGGGTGACGACTTTGGTGACTACCACGATGATGATCGACAAGGCTTCCTGCGCATTGAGACTGATGACATTGATGTTCTTGGAGTCAATGGTATCGTTCGCGTGATTCTTGACACCATCGGTACAGATACGCCTCTGTACCTCAGTGTTGACATTGACGTGCTCGACCCAGGTATCGCTCCTGGCACCGGCACGCCCGAACCCGGTGGCTGGACAACGCGAGAACTGATTCAGATATTGAGGGGAATCGAAGGTTTGAATATCGTCGGCGCTGATGTGGTTGAGGTCTCGCCAGGATACGATGATAGAGGTGAAGGAACAGCACTGGCAGGTGCACAGGTTGCGTATGAGGTCATGACCAGTATCGTCAAGAGAGGCATGAAGGACCGTGGTCTCTGGGTCGAGAGTGAGCATGAAAAACCTGGGAGGATCAGCAATTGGAGAGACAAAGCCAAGCAGGTGATGAATGACATGAGTGATGGCGCGCAAAGGATTGTGGGCGCCAAAGATGAGCTGTGAGAGATGGTCTCGCAGGAGGCCATCCCGTCATGAAGTAACGACTAAGCTTGGGGCTGGGAAGAGCGCGACTGAATCTTGAATGAAGTATCTGCAAAATTGCTGAGACTGCGACCTGATAATCTATTTAGCGCCCAACCCACGAGCCTGACCCCAACACCGTCTAACCAGAAGGGTATCATATAACATCCAGAAGATCATATTACTTCGTCTCAAAGGGGGTGGTATATCCGAGGAGCACGATGCTTCGTCTCACAAAAGCAGAATACTACCTGGGGCGCATTAAACCACATCGATAGAATCCCGCCTCGATGGGGGCCTGAATGTGCCCTGTGGCATACTCGTGCCAGCTGTCAAGGGTGTCGCCGAAGGCATGGCAAACGTCTCGTTGGCTGCTGATGCGGGATAGGCACTTCGGGGGTTTTCAGAGGGCACACTGAACAGACCTCCACTTCTGTTACCACTCATAGCATTGGACAGCATCTCTTTCATGCGTACAAGCTGGTATTTCCGTCGTGTTGGGAACAGTGTTCTTGTGACTAGAGGTTGAGGGCGAGCTATGCTTCTTTGTATTGAGCTCATGACCGCATCTCGTTCTTCGTCGGAGTCGACAGGACCAGTGATGTTATCAAGATCATCGTCGAACAGGGCTGGAGCGTTTGCATCAATGGCGGCTTTCTGCTGCCTGGCTTGGTTCTTCTTCTGATATGCTGCCAACAACATGTCGTAGGGTAGACTGCGACCGGGCACGGCTCTCTTGGCACCCATGCTGTGACTCTTGCATGTCAGGCTTCGAGCGCACTGTTGGCCGTTGGGGAGAGTGACACCACATTGTCTCTCGACGTCAACGGGGCCCTTGGGCTTAGCGGCTTTGGGCTTCTGCTCTTCTTTCTTCTTTTTCTTGTTTGGTTTGGAGTCGTCGTCAGCGCCTTCAGCTTTGCGCTTCTTGCTCTTAGCATCCTCGCCGTTGGCCAGCTTGCCTCTCTTTCCGTCCTTGATATCTTCGTCGTCGTCTTCTTCGTCGTCCCCTCGCTCGGCCCGTTCTTTGGCGCGCTGAGCCGCTTCTCTGGCCTCTTTCTTCTTCCTGGCTTTCTCCTGTTTCGACTTCAAGCAGCCGGCAATGTGGTCCTTGGAGGTCTGCTTAAGGATGGTCTTCTTGCAATGCTTGCACACCACCGTGTCGAATGGGTCGTCTTGCTCCTCGGCGTTTGGCTCAGCCGTCACATCTCGAAAGCGAGGGTAGAGGGGCGAGGTGGGCTCTTTGGAGGTAGTGGTGTCCTTCTTTGCGCCATTGAGTTTGGCTTTCTTCGGTGGTTCTGCCTTCTTCAGGCCTTTGAGTTTGTTGGCCTTTTTGAAAGCGCCGTCTTTCTTCAGACCAAGGCCGGAGAAGAAGCCCTTGTTGACGAAGCTGGTAGGCCGTGTTGCCGCAGCGGTCGCCATAGTCGGCAAGTGAATGGTGCGACGGAGTGCGCAGGTCGCCCTCGTTCGACGACACTCATCGGTAGAGTGTGCGCGTAGAGCGGAGCGAACCGAAGACGTGAGTTAGAAAGAGCGACTTGATCTCTGAACGAGCCGATGATATCCCTGCCAGATCTGCGCAGTTGCGATCCAGCACCAGATGTACCTACTTGTAGTGGTCGAGGAGGGTGCCCGCTGTGGCCTTGACACCTAGCCTGCCTGCCTGGCGTCGAGGCAGCCATTTATCTGAGATCACGTGTAGGTACGTGTGATGAGTCAAGGCTGAAACACGCTCTCCAGATGGTGCTTTTAGCCTCGCTTGCACGCGAAGGGTGCCAGCGTGGTTCTTTCTTACTAAACAACTCAGTCGCATCTTGCCAGACCCTGACTCTCATACGACTCTCCCCTTCAATATGATTGCACCCAGAAGATCTCGGGCTACGACCGCGCCTTGACCTAGGTGCATAGCTTTCGAACGCGACCAATATCCTTCCCCACAAGTCTAGACAGCATGGCAGCAGCAGATATAATCACGAAGGTGGGGGGGATGTGGGCTGGTGATGAGCTGGAGCGCGTATTTCAAGGAGAGGTGGCAGGCCTGCTGAGAAGACCCAACCCCAGACATTTCCCTGGAGCACAACCAGTCTCCTTCGCACGGCAGCATATCGAAGAGCTCAAAGCACAGGACTATTTCGTTTGTGAGAAGACAGATGGCATCCGCTACCTCATGTATCTGACATCGGACGATGTTGCGCGTGAACCAGGCGCTCCGCCTGAGCGCACCCCTGTGGTCTATCTCATAGATCGAAAGAACAAATACTACTATGTCCCTATGCTCCGCTTCCCTCACCAGGAAAACCCACCCAAGAAATACGACAACTTTCATGTTGATACTATCCTCGACGGAGAGCTTGTCGAGGACAGATACCCCGACGGCCGCTCCACCATCAAATTCCTGGTCTTCGATCTCTTGGTCATAGATGGCAAGGACCTCAGGGAGCGACCACTGGACAAGAGACTGGGCTACCTGAAACAATTCATTCTGCAACCTTACAAGAATTGGCTGAGGGACTTTCCAGAACAGAGACATTCCCAGGCTTTTGTATTAGAGGACAAAAAGACTGAATTTAGCTATTCCCTCCCAACCATGTTTCACGAGATCATTCCTCAAGTAAAGCAGTTGCACGGTAACGACGGGCTGATATTCACCTGCAAAGGCACAAAATACGAGTCCGGCACAGATCGACACATACTCAAATGGAAGCCTCCGGAGGAGAACACCGTCGATTTCCTCCTGCACATTACCTGGGCAGGTGAACCTGGAGACGAAGACTACGACGAAATGCCTGCTGATCTGGGACTCTATATCTACCATGGGCGCGACCAAGATTACAGTCGAGTCGGAAGTCTGTACTTGTCAGCAGACGAATGGGAGAAGCTGAAGACACAGGATGAACCATTACAGGACAGCATTGTGGAGTGTTTCTTGGAGGACACTGGTGCGGTGAATGGTCAGTTGTCCAATGGCAATCAAGCAAACGGGGACGGCGAGAAGAGATGGCGCTATCACCGATTACGAGACGACAAGAATGAGGCCAACCACGTTACCACATTCGACAGCGTCAAAATCTCAATTCAAGACCACGTCACCCAGCAGGATCTGCTGGATCATGCTGACGATATACGCTCTGCATGGAAGGCTCGAGACGCAAGACGCTCTAGTCGTCCACAGTAGCGCATGGTGATGATTCCATGACATGATTGTAACGGACAGCACTGGCGTTGGCGTCGGCATTGGCATTGGAAAGTGTCTTATCTTCTCAAATTATATCGTGATACCCCCGGGTAGGAGCAAGTGTAGTCCAGCCGAGTTGCCTCTTCAATTGAAAGATTCTTCGGCCTAGAACAGTGAGGTGTATGGTATCTGCCCCGGGTTTCCTCGTTGTAGAGGTCGCCGATTATTCTTGCGTCATCTTTGGGGTCTGGTCCTTTGCCCCATAGCTGCAGTAAGCAAACACCAACGTCTGTATTCCTTTCCTTCAAATTGTTTGTTGCACAGTCGCGCAAGAGTCATGCCTCCCACTTTTAAATCCCCAACAGTGCACATCAATCTGTGAAGTCAGCATTTGCGGTTTTTGTCGTATGAGCCGGAGCTGTCAGCCACAGCGGCTTGCGGTGATTGTGAAGAGCCCTCGTCAATCTCCGAAGCTGAAGCTCACTAACATCGTGCCCAACTCAAGCCATCAATCAGATAAAACTCCTCTTGCAGCTCGACAGTCTGCTTCGTTGCTGTTTCGACATGGGCTGCGCACCTGCGATTCTGTGTCTCTGTGGTCAATTTGGTTATGACTGACTTCTCCAGCTACACACACAAATGGAGAGTGACGATCAATAACAGGAGTTATGCTGATGTGAACAAAGCAACAAAGCGGAATCGGCAACCTGTTTCATGTCAACCATGCCGGCTTCGTGAAGCCAGGCGGGTCTCCGTAGACCTCTCGACAGCACTCGAAAAGCCGAGACCGACTACTCAGGAATCTGTGATGGTGACAACTTCGCAAGCCACGATGGTATTAACAGATCCACAGGTAACGCAGCAACACCACTCAATTTCAGCATGGGCGTGGACCTGGGGTCGTTTACGAACCTCATGCAGGACCCAGATTATCTCAAGGCTATTGATTGGACGCAGCTTGATCAGTTCACATTATGGTATGGACAAGACACAAACCTTGCTATGTTCGACACGACGAGCTTGGGACTCATTCTGGCGCCAGAAGAGGCATTGGACGTACACAGTGATGTAAATTAACAGAACCGGGGGAGCGTTCCGGTTTACTTTCTTAGTGGTAGGGCTCGAGGTCCCTCCGACGGAAAGAGTCAGCAGCTTTAGAAGGTTAGCATGTACTAATCATTTTCTTGACACAGAAATTCAAGAACTGCCGAAAGCCGCAAATACCTGACAGTGACCGTGAAAGGTGATAAGAGTGAAAGTGGAGACTTTGTTGTCTTGTCAGTGAGGAATATCACGACTGCGTTTGTTTCGAAGGACGCAGTGAAAATCACGGCCTTGGAACTTGCGATTAGAACTACTTTACCAAGAACGCTGCGCTGGACACGTTCATTCATCGGCACCTGTCGCGACCAACCACAAGGCTTCGCATCCTCTACCTACCGTGACCGAGAGTCTCTGGATAGACCCGTATTCAGCTTTGGGTTTTCTGGACCGATGCCAACCTTTTGACTCCTAGGCTTGAATTATTTTACCATTTCAGTGTCCTTCGACGAATCTTGAAGACCCGAGATCTTGCAGGAAGCCAAAGGCTGAGACGAGGAGACAGGCAGAATGGCAAAGTTTCAGAATCTGCCGCCAGAGATACTTCTGCGCATCATGGAGTACGCTATCCAGATTACTCCAGAGAAGATAGTTAGTCAATACTCAAAGGGAGCGGTATATCTGAACCTCAACGTTGGTGCCATCAACAGCTGTCTCAGGGAGGTCTTTTTGAAGACTATCAGAATGCGTTACGTTCTTATCGAGCTACGCTTTTATCGAGGCTTGCTTTACCAGAGAGACGACATACTGCAGAAGCGACTTGATCACTACTTCCAATGTCGCAAGGCTACGGCATTAGTGGCTACCATGAACGCATTTCCGAACAAATTCTCCATTTTACGAATTGACGTCAAGCAAGGCAGATCAAAGGCACAATCGACCGACGCAGACATCCAGCCCAGGAAAGAGGCTGTATTCACCAGCGACGTTGGCAGATATTCGCTGTTTCCAAGCAGTCGAGCTGTATTCATTGTCGATAAGATGAAAGTCTTGCTCATGTGCCACATACTGCAACAACAAATCAGCCCAAACCATATCACCACTATATCCTGCCAGGTACGTGGGAGAGAGGCCGCCATAGAAATCGACGAGGTATTGCACAGTCTCGCTGCCACGTTACGAGATCTACCCTTCTCAATGCAAAGCAGCTTGCACGCCTTTGGAGGATACATGTTGAGTACAGACATTGATGGAATTCTTGAAAGCTTTCGGATTTCCACATACAGAAACCCAATGAGAGTCGCCAAAGTCTCCGACCATTACTTGACAGGTATGCACCAGTTACTGGTTGCAGGCATGTCGTTCTTGGACGTCTTACCGTTAGCAGCCGAGAGCCTATATTGGATGTGTCCCAAAGCAGATCCCAGGGCTATATTGGTGGCACTACAACCGATCTGTCTCCATCTCAACATCTATATCAGCTTGGTACTTAGACGCCTTGGCGATTACCTGCTTTGCAGCAATAACACTCACGAACACCAGTCGCATTACCTATTGAGAGACGAATCTATAGCAATCACTGTCCTCCGCGGCAGCATTATTGTTTCAGACGTGGTTAGGATAGGGTTTCGTCAATATACCGCTGTCAAAGACGATCCTAGCAGCCAAGCTGTACTCTTGTCCATGTTTCACTTGATTCTGTCTCGAGTGCACCTTGAACTGGGTCTCGCTCGTGCAGCTACACTACCGGGGTTCTCTATCAGTGAGCTTGTCCGTCGGGGCCCTCCTAGCTGCGACATCAGTAGGCCCAGTACGCGACGGTATGTGCATCGACGCTATTCCGAAACACAGGTCACCGTTGGACACCACCTTTTCGAAGCACGTAAGTGCCTGAATGCTATTTGCAGAGGATTGGACACATTTCCTGTACATCCTTGGGTATACAAGGCTAGCAAAACTATCAACGAAATTGAAGACGCTGTAAAAGGGAGAGGCAAAGACTTCCAGAAGCACATTTTGGTGGAGCCTATGCCCGCCCTGAGCTGTATTCCCTGGATGACAAATATGCTTGACATATTGAACCAGAGATGGTGACGGGGTGGATATCGCCACTACGAGCTAGCATCAACTGGTTGCGCAGGAACTCCCCCTGGTGCCTACAACACTACCAGGAGGAAGTCTAGTGAACAATTTGCTACGACGAGACAAACACTTCGGTGCACAAGCGCCGATGGCCAGACGTCAGGAGCACAGAACCTGGGCCTTGTAACCGAGGAAGAGGTGAGCGAATGGAGGACAGGAAACCGTAGGACTTGCAGAGACCTATGGTTGATAGCTACTACTATGTAGTAGTAGTACTACTCCAATGACGATTCGCCGATGCAGAACAGAAACCATGACGTCTCAATACCATCAGCATTTCATACTATTCAACTGTAACTAATGCACACTCAGGAAGTCAAAGCCACAGAATGCTTGTATGTTCATTCAGAAACTGCAGCGAGGATAACCAAAGTGTTGTGCTATTCCAAACACAACGACACCCTACTGAGCTCAAAGACATGACCTAATCTTGCTCTCGGCTGCATAGAACGTACTAGTAGTATCTTGCGTACTCCTGCCAAACGTCAACCCTTTCCATCCTGCCAGACGACACTCTTCACACCTGCGGCGATACTCGATGGCATTTCCCGCATATCTAGCGACACTCCTAGTCGTCTTCCCTGCCACGTTCTTGTTCACACCCGTCATCCAGCTGTCGACCTCGTTTGAGAGAAGACCTACACTGGACTCCACCACGTGTTCCGTCCAGGCCTGCACAGCGTCAACAGTAGGCTCAACGTATGTATAGCTATTCTCGCTGCAGAACTGGAGAAGCTCAACAATGACATCCACCGCGTGCTCAATACTGCGCGTTGCGTTACCAAATGGCTGATGCGGTCCAAGCACCATAAACATGTTGGGTGCCTCGGGCACTGTGATGCCGAGGAATGTTTTTGGCTGGTGGTCGATCCAGACAGGAGCTTTGGCACCCTGAGCCGTGGCGTCACTATAGCCCAAAAGTGGCCGGCCGTCCTTCAATGACCAGTCGATGTCTCTGAAAGCCCCGGTGATGGCATCGAATCCAGTCGCGAATATCAAAACATCCAGCTCGTGTTCCTGTCCATCAGAAGTCTTAACACCAGTCGGCGTGACCAATTCGATGGGTGTCCTTTGAAGATTGACCAAATGCACGTTTGGCTGATTATATACCTCGAAGTAGCCACTCTCCAGGGGTACCCTTCTTGTGCCGAAGCCATGGTTTTTCGGGATCAGATCCTCGGCTGTTGATGGATCATGAACTCTCTCCCGGATTTTCTGTGCCATGAATTCGGAGTAGAGTCTATTGGCTTCACGATCCGTGTATGTGTCCTTGAAGACACCTAGCCACTTGCCGAATCCAGGACGTGCATACAAGTCATTCCATAGCTGTGTGCGCTCGGTGTCAGTCACCTCAGCAGATTTGCGCGGGTCTGCTTTGTGCAAGAAGCCCATTGGTGTCTCGCTGCACTGCTTGAACACTGCTTCATATTCCTGTTGGATTTTTTTCATCTCATCAGCTGATATTTGAGCGTTGCGAAGAGGAGCAGACCAGTTCGCGGTTCGTTGGAAAACAGTCAGAGACTTGACCGGAGCCTTTCCGACCTCGGTAATAGTCTGTATACCAGTCGCTCCCGTCCCAATGACCCCCACCCGCTTATCAACAAAGTGGTCCACTCTGAAATTGTCTGGCCAACGAGAGGTATGGAACGAATGGCCTGCGAACGTGTCGACGCCAGGTATCTTTGGTAGTGTTGGCGAAGAGAGAAAGCCCAGACAGCTCACAAGGAAAGTGGCCCTGTATCGAGATCCGGTCTCGTCCACCAATTCCCATTTGTGATCATCGTTTCTCCAGGTCGCAGAAACCACTCGTGTATTGAACTGGAAACTTTTGTACAGATTGTGCTTCTCGGCCACAAGTCGAATGTATCGCAGTGTTTCCGACTGCGGTGAAAAGGCTTCTCTCCAATGCCATTGTTCTAACAATTCCTTGTCCCAAGAGAAGCCGTATGAGATGGATTCGGAGTCAAATCGTGCCCCTGGATACTTGTTCCAGTACCAAGTGCCGCCCACATCAGGGCCGGCCTCGAGCACTTTGATGCGCCAGGACGGAAACTTTTCACGGATATGGTGCAGGCTGCAGATTCCTGATAGACCGCCACCAATGATCAGCACGTCGTACTCTTGTGGGCGGTCGATAGCACTGGTGGGGTTCATAGTGGACATTGAAAGTTGTCTCAACAATGAATTATCTTGCACAACGCAGACGTTCTGTCGAGCTACATGGTAGTAGATCGACTTCTTAATGAAGATCCTCTAGATTAGACATGTCTGTGTTGGCAGGGAGCCGTGTCGGTCGTTACTGCATCACTGACTGCTACATCCGAATTAGGTAAGAATATGAAGTTTGAAGTGGAGCTCTCTAACACTTTCTTGTTTCGAATTTGGGTTAGTTGGTCTTGGACACCTGACAGGTGTGAGTTGCTTCCCTTTGTCTGCTGGGATGAGCGGAAGTCACCGCATGCCAAGCCGGAGAGATGGTGGATACCGAGGTCCAGACCTACACTGCCAGTACAAGTAGGTCGCAGCAGCTTCATGTTCTCGTTAACTTTCCTATCCTGGAATCGCATTGCGACTTCCCAGAATCGAACATGATACGAAAAGCTTAGCTCGTCGACCTTCCTCAATCGTCATCGCCTACACCATTATTGGGATCGCACTTCTTATCGAGTGCGAAAACTTCCCCGTCTCATTTCTGGATTGCTTTCCATGTCGATATAGAATAATTATTGTCCCACTCTTACCGTTTCTGCTAAACTGTGGCTAACCTGCTAAGAGCAGCGATGCATAGCGGCGGATCATCTGTAACCCGAGGCCGGTCTCTTGGTGGTTGTGTCACTGTATGCATCACATTCCGGATTCAACTCTCGCTGATCCCCGTAGTGTCGAAATCGTCACGTGAAATGCGATGAAGCGCAGCCAAAATGCACCAGGTGCAAAAGATCTAAGTTGCCCTGTGGAGGCTACGAGAAGAGCATTATCTTTGGTGTCGAGCCAGCCCACGATGTAGACCAGGCCCGCTCACGCCGTCCTCTCTTCACAGAAGCCGAGCGATTACGCATGAGCGACTCACTAACTTCCAGTGTGTCACCTAAGCAAGTTTGGTATTGTCTCAACGAGCTTGACGAACTTTGCGAGAACCTCAGAAACAATGAAGATGTTTGCATCAGTCGTGGACCCTTTGATGTGTTTAGGATAACGCACTCGCCCCCTAGTAGCCTGGCTGAGCCGGTGGTCGAAGTTGCAGCGCTTGAAGAATTATCACGCGGTTCTGGTTTGCGCGTCGACCACGAAAGTACTTGCGTATCAGATGCCGGCCTGCCATCACCAACGACACAGGCCTTGATCAGTTCTATGTTCGATCAGCAAGAGAATGATCATTTTCACACTACCACATCACTCTGGGATCTGTCGCCAGATACGTCCCGAGTCATAGCAGCATTTGAAGGCGATGCCATGTCCGGCCTTCCGACATTGACTTCCCTCTTTGATGAGTTTCTGGAGTATCAAGGACCGACAAACGCGAATGAAATCCATGCCACTCCTACCATACGGCCTATTTCACCAAACTTCTTAATATCAGCCACGAGTGCTGTCCCAGCCAATGCGGTCTTTCTTCTTAGTCACTACTCTACGACCGTGATCAACGTCTTTACACCTTTTCGTCACACCAAAACCCCGTGGCACATTCTATTCATACCCCACGTCAAAAGCTGCCTAGCAAGTCTTGCGATGGGCGAACAGCTAAATCACGCCAACTTATGCACGTTCTATGGGACCTTGGCTCTGAGTGCCTTCAGCATCAGTGGCATCAGAAAGTCCGAGGCCTGGCTCGATGAAGGAAAGGCATACCGGAATCGAGCCCGGCAACACGTTCACATGATGCTGAAGACAGCTTACAATGTTCCCAAGAGTGTCAAATATAAATGTATCTTGATGGCATTGCTCACCATGGTCCAACTATCGTTGTTCAGCGATAGTGGAGATCAAACAGAATACTATTTTCTAGAAGCCGAGAAGTTCATACGTCTTCGTGGCCTCAAGCGACGCAAGTCCCGAAAGGTTCGTCTGCTCCATCACTGCTATGTTTTTGAAAGGTTGTTCTACGAAAGCACCTCACTATCAGGGACGGATTCCGGCCAACGCGCTCATGTTCTCGAAGCTGTGGAGACAAGCGGAGTCTTGGTCTTTGGTCAAGATAGTGCTTCCTTCCGAGTACCGGATTTCCGGAACCTCGACCAGGAAATGCGGAGAGCAAAGAGTCAAGATGAAGGTGAGAATGACCTCCATCTCGAACGGATCGGAGATTTTCCAGCGACTCTCTACCCAGAAGTCTTTGGCGTCCCAGAGGCCTACATGCTGATGTTATCGCTGGTCATTCGCTTGGGCAAAGAGAGAGATGCTGCTGAAGCTTCTAGTGTTGCAGAAGTGACTTCACTGAAAGACTTTCTGGCACGAGCGAAGGCTGTCGAACGATCAATCTTGCGGATGCGGCCTCGACAACATACACGAGACGTTTCAATCTACTCGAAATACGAAGACAACAAGGAAGTCATGACCGACATGCTCACGGCGATTCACGAGGCTCTAGTCATATATTTCTATCGAAGGATTTACGACGTTGACTCTGCACTGTTGCAACAGAGAGTGGCAATCATCTGCGACTGTCTATTACGTTGTGAGGCTGCCTACGAGAACACAGTATGGGGCTCTGCTGGATTCATATGGCCAGCTTTTATTGCGGCTTGCGAAGCTGGAGACATGGTTGTTCAGGCGTCGTTTGCCGATCTGTTCGGCAAAATGGCTCGAAGGAGCGGCTTGTCCATTTTTACCGAGACTCTGCTTGATATACAACAGATTTGGCTGGAGAAACGTCAGCATCACAACTCCTCTATCACTTGGCTTGATGTCATGAAAAGAAAAGCATTATCGCGTGGTCAATGCTAAAAGCAGATCCCACAAAGTCTTATACCTGTGTTTGAAGAGCAATCTATCTTGCTGTATATCCACCGTCTACACTCAATGCTGTTCCTGCGATGAACGAGCTCCGTCCTCCGCACAAGAAGATGACCGCGTTAGCTATCTCTTGCGGTGTGCCCATTCTCTGCATCGGTACCGCACTGTGAACCCTTGCATCCATAGCTTCCTTCACCGCGGGGTCGCGAGTTGTCATTGGTGTTTCCGTATAGCCTGGGCAGATGGCGTTGATCCGCACACCTTTCCTAGCATAATCATCACTAGCTGTCCTAGTGAGTCCTAGCACTCCGTGCTTACTTGTCGTGTATGCTGTTGAAAGTTCGATTCCCACGAGACCTTGTATGCTGGAGAAGTTCACGATTGCGCCTCTTTGCAATGGTCGGCCGTCTATATTTGAAAGAATAGGATCTTGCTGCAACATGATGCGTGTTGCAGCTCGAAGCACAAAGAAGGTCCCAGTCAGATTCACATCTAGGACCCTTCTCCAGTCCTCTGTACGCGCAAAAGCTGCGCCCCCAGGGTGCTTCATTGCAATCCCCGCTGCATTGACCACATAATCCAGGCGACCAAACAATTCTGCTACTTTAGCAACAATACTATTCACAGCCTCTTCGTCGGTAACACTGAGTGAGAATGTCTCTACTCGGCATTTGCTGTCGGTTTTCTTTGAGATGTTCTCGATCTCTGCCTTCGCGCTGAGTAGTCCGGCTTCGTCGTGGTCTAGCAAAGCCACTCCTGCCGCGCCGTCCCGTACAAAGGTCAATGCACATGCACGGCCGATGCCTGACGCACCACCTGTAAGTAAGGCGAAACCAGGGACATCCATAGCTTGCTACTATTCTACCAGGTAGGACGAGTGTGAATGGACAGGAAGCCGAAATTTGGACGTCGAATATTGCAAGGCCACTAGTACTACTAGTGCTTGCACATGTGCTTGCCTTAAGTAGTATGCATCGTGGTTAAATTACCGATCCGGGCGATTAGCGCCTTCGGGATGGCTTGCCTGTTTCCGAGAATGTTCTCACGGATCAAATTCTACTACAAAGATCTCCACTCAAACATTTGTCGGTGAGTCCGTTAGTAGTATGATCTCCAGCGGAAAGCTTGATACTAATGATCCTGGGCTTGGTCGCCGGTAGAAAGCAACCCCGTGTGCAAAAGTTATCGGCAAACACTGCAACAACGGCTGAGACCACCTCATTTTTCTGCAGTATAGAAAAAGAGGTGCTATTGAAGCGATCTCGAATCCAGCTACTAGTGGTTGAGTGAAGTTGGTGCAGCGTACAAGCTCAGGATGGCCTCCTTCGATGGGAAGATTGTGAGTTGCATCCGCCTTCTCTCCTGCAGTACATCATGAACCCATAAGCTTACTGTATTCAGATCGCCATCACAGGCGCCGCGTCTGGCATGGGCTTGGCCACTGCACAACTCCTCGCCTCTCGAGGTGCGAGCATATCAATGGCTGATCAAAACAAGGAGGGCCTGCAACGTGCGAAGTCCACTCTGCCTGGCCACGACCAAAATCGTCATATGTACACGGTCGTTGACGTCCGAAATACCGACTCGGTCGAGGCATGGATCACAGCGACACTGCAAACGCTTGGAAAGCTAGACGGTGCAGTAAACATGGCAGGGGTCATCACTCCAGCAACCCCAATCACGGATGCGAGCGATGAAAGCTGGGACTTCGTAATGGGGGTCAACGCAACAGGAGTATTCAAGTGCCTACGGGCGGAGTTGAAGGCCATGAAGGATAGCAGGGGAAGTATTGTAGGACAAAGACCAGAAGATGCCTGTCTAGTCACTTACAGCTGACTGTTTTACGCTAATATAGGTATCGGCATCAAGCACCTTTGGCCAGATCGGTGCGCCTGGTAATGTGGCTTATTGCGCTAGCAAAGCGGCAGTCATAGCTGCAACGCGGACAGCTGCAAAAGAGAATCAGCATATCAGAGTGAATTGTGTTGCTCCAGGTAAGTCGCCCGCTACTACTTGCAATGGTACGTTTTGTTGACCTAGAGACTGTAAGGCTCGGTCAACACACCGTTATCTGCCAGTGAGGACCCCGAACACGTGAAGCGTGGATTACAGGTTACAGCACAGAAACGCCGAGCAGAGCCGGACGAGATAGCGAAAGTTATAGCATTTTTGCTGAGCGATGAAGCATCGTTTGTGACTGGCGCGGTGTACAACGTGGATGGCGGTTGGGTGTGCTAGAATATGCAATACTACTAGTACTACTAGTTAGTACTGTGAATCGACTTGTTCATAGTTTTTGTCTTTTCCGATAGCAAGATCTCACAGATCACTTAGATCTCAGATTTAGTGATTGATGATATCTCTTATGTTTTTACACGCAGGCTAAGTCTTAGGTGTGGTGATTTAATACTGATATATACCACGGTAGTATTACTGTATAAGACATATCTCTTAGGTTTGAATTCTGGCTAGTGTCTATATTACTACTAGGATAGTAACGTGAGGTCTCTAGGTGGAAATAGCTGTCTCCACAAATTCACGACCGCTAGCCCTAACAAGATTACTACTATATGGCCCTTCATGTAGATGCTACTAGTAGCAGCGTGCCAACACGCGTGTTAACGTTGTGCTAACACCTGTTTTAGCAGCGTACTGGCATGGCTGATACGTTATTGAAGCAGACAACGTGCTATTGTGTTAGCACGGTGTTAACACGCTGCTAACATACGTGCTATCTGTATATGTTTTTAGCTTAGCTATTACATGTCACCACATGACTTCACTAAGGCCCAGAATACTCCAGAAAGCTTTCTGCGAGCTGACAGACCGTGACAGAACGATCTCAGCCACGTCAAGCAAAGATTCAGCCAAGTGACGATCAGCTGGCACTGCATTCGAGATGGGCCGGTGCGACATCCAACATGCATATCCATAGTCGTCGGTCATGGGCTCGGCGACCCATTGCAGTAACGCGCGTCCATAAGATTGTCTTCGTGTATAGTCCGTCTACCAACCGATTTCCTGGAACAGTTATGCTGAAGTCTCCAAGTCCCTAGGATGGTTTGCGAGCGGAGTCTCCTCTCGCGTCCAAAATTTCTTGAGCCTTCTTGTCCTTCATATGTTTGTGCTCGCACGCCGTGACCGTTCCCTCGCCAGCGGTCTTAATCACTAACTGAGTCGCTGTCTCGTTTTTGGCGATAACAATGACGTCGTGAGCTGCAGCCTCAAAAATCAGAGCTTCTGCGTCCATAGAGCACATCCTCAACGTGATAACGGCTACCGTGCCACTCACGGACGCAGGCCAAACGACATCACGAGTCCAGGTATGATGTTTGGTATTGTGCTGGGCTAGGTACTTGTCGATTATGACACACTTCTTGCGAGCATTGTGGAAATGATTTTGGCCCAAGTCACCGTTATTGGGGCTACTAGACAATTCTAGGGCTGCATCGACATTTGCACAGCCTAGAAGGAAGCAACTATGTGCGTGGGTCATACGGCATGTTGGTGTGTCATCCGAGAGTCTTGCTCAGGGTGCATAAGAGGCGTCGTGGCTGTACATAGCCAACAGGTACTGTGCTGCACCTTCGGCACCTTTGTATGGCGAAGCTGAAAAGTTTAAGCGCTTCATTGAGAAGCCCCTATCGCATTTGGCCCGCAGCAAAACATTTGATCAGGCGGAGTCCAGGTCCAGCCTATAAAGCTTGAGGCAGTGAGAGGAAGAACCAGCCACAAAGGCAGCAAAAACAATGTGAAGACACCGATTTGTGGCCAATTGGAAAAGTCGCAAGCAGGTCCGGGGAGTCGTTGACCAAATACAGTACCATTTGAGTTAGAGGGATCTCAAGAACGTAGCCGGGTATATCTCTCATAACGGAAGAGAGGCAGCAGGCTATCAGTACCATCGATGGCAGGCGGGTCCTGTGCCAGGATGATGCGAGAGTCTTGCGAGCAGATGTGTTGAAACACAACCCAACCTGTGCATGCGGACACGATTGTGGTCAGAACACAGCGGTTGGGTCAGATGTTTTCGAGAAGCGTCCCGTTCGGAGTTGCAGCGCTGCTAGAAGTGCGACTCTCCAGTCTCACCTGTCCGTAGATGCGCAAGGTATTACGCATGATTGTTGGGGGATTTCATGCTTAGGGCTACTATCTTTGGTAAGTACTGCGTAGGTGCTAATGCACCGGAGCACAACCCATTCGAAAGATAACAACGTCTTGTTTGCAGAGCGGAGACTCTACATATCTTGAATAACAGCTGTGACAACCGATGCTGGCGATTCCATCTCGAAGCTGGTCCAGACTTTGCAGAGGACTAGTTTTTGTTATTACGACTTTGAAGGGTTACTTTTGTCGTGCACCGTTTCGGACTATGCTAATCAAATTGCTTTATAATATTCTAAACTACCCTTAAACTAAATGATTTCCTTCTGTGTATCATGAATCGACCCATCCAAGCAGCCTATTTACAATATCGTCGACGTAGGTAGCGGTAGCACCGTTTGCATCGTTGAGGTTCGCCCAATTAGGCGACGTACTTCCGGAATTGTACAGCCTGGCTGCTTGGTAGAAGACCTGGGCATAGTCTCTCGTGACTGCTGAAGCACCTGCCGCTTGGTTGTAAGCGATAGCTTGATTTATAAGTGCATTGAGACCATCATCGTTGCTGTCATCCGTCCCAACTGTTCCGTCCGTAATCATGCCAAGAACCTGCTCCTGAGGACAAGGGTACGAGACGGACCCTTCATCGTTGCAAGTGTGAACGCCATTATGCGACTGCATCAGACCTGGGTTCCGGACACCGTTATTGGTGGTGATAACTCGGACACAGCCCTTGGACTCTTGCATCATAACTGCGAGAACGAATTGACTGTCCACTAGAGTCTGTGCCGTGGCTGTTACGATGCTCTGCTTGATGAAAGCAAGCTCTTCATCAGTGTTGTCTTCTCCCCAACCGTTCCAGCCACAGGACCCCAGCATATTAGCCGTATTTCTTGACCATCTGCGTGGATGTGTTAGCGCGAGACTGAGACGAGGACAACAGAACGACGATGAGTGCTGCCGCTTCGATAAACTTACAGGTCATCAAAAGTCAGCCACTGCGACTTCTCCGGCCAGCCAGCGGCGGCGGACCCATCTCCCGCGTATTGCACATACTGCACTACCGATGACTGAGATGTGCTTGATGGGGAAGAAGCTGCTGATGTGTATGACGTGCTGGACGTCGAGATGCTGGATGTTGTCGAGATGCTGAACGCTGATGAAGTGCTGGATGCTGAAGTGCTGGATGCTGAAGTGCTGAATACTGATGAAGTGCTAGATGCTGAAGTGCTGAACGCTGCTGAAGTGCTGAACGCTGATGAAGTGCTGAACGCTGATGAAGTGCTGAACGCTGATGAAGTGCTGAACGCTGATGAAGTGCTAAACGCTGATGAAATGCTGGACGATGAGATGCTCGGAGCGGAAGAAGTGCTCAACGGAGCTATGACGGTGCTTGACGATGTGAAAATCGTCGAGAAGGCTGAGGTACTCGGCGAGGATAATGCGCCCAGCGACGATGTGACGCATGAGAAGGGCGGACGTTGTCCGCGGCCGTGCCAAGCACCCCAAGAACCAGAGTTACAGTCTGGGTCGCCTCCCAGGGCCAATGATTGTTCGGGCCATGTAGGTAAGGCGAATGTGAGCCGCGCAAACAAGATGATGACTAGACTCTAAAAGCGCGTGTTAGTAATGATCGAACAGTGTTGTGTAGGCTCGCCTCACCTCGGCAACCACTGCCAGTATGGTCCTCATGGCACAGACCCTGGAGCCCCTTGAGCCCTTGGCTGTCTATAGCGACACTGCTGGTGATTCGAGGCTTCTACGAGATCTGAAGTATCGTTCTCTCTTGTTTTGAAGCAGCTTTCCTGAAGCAGTGGTTTGCGGTTGGCTCGGAGTGAAAAATCAAGTGGGCAGATCGTTCGCTCAGGGTCATTAAGTACCATACAGGGGACGAGACATCGTGTGCAGGTATAGCGTTCACAGCCCCATAGAGATGGGCTATATCACGAAAAGCTCCATATAGATGAGCTATATCATGGTAGCGCTCGTCGAAAACACTACCGTCCCCACCCATGTCGTTGTCTGAACGACCCGGCGGAACACTAAAATCGGTGGAAGCACATCTTGTGATCCACACCTTGGTTGTCTAGACCATGGACATTCGTGAGGCCCGTAGATGTGGCTGAATTGTTCCAATAGTCAGTGGTGGGCCTTCGGGGATAGGAGATCGTGTATGTAGGGTCATTCGGCTCTTGATGCTGTATGGGGGCTGGTAATTTCGGAAGGATACTAAATAGCCTTGGCCAAAGATTATCAGGAACACCTGTTATACCACGAAAGCCAAAACCACGATGTCCCTTATTCCTCTGCCCCTTTCTCTGTCACTTAGATTCGCGCGATAAGGTGTTGTAGCTCCGAGTCCGGTTACCACTTGCGAGACGAGCGACACCCTGGTTATCATTCTCCTACCATCGTCTTCCTGTCCTCGAGGAAGAGTGGGCATGATAGAAGGGCTTGGTTCCCTATGAGATGCTGGCCGAAAACAGTGCCTCCTCCGAGGCTATCCCTAGTGGTGCACCTATTGTGTATCAGTAGCTTTGGATTGCGAAACTGAACAGAACCACGTTTAGCCTATGTAGAATTGTTCCACTTGCCATGGCGCAACGGATTGAATTTACATACGACGATGGTGTTGCCTGGGTGTTTGAAGAAGGAAGAAACGCATTTACCGAAAGGAGAAGGAAGCGCGTTAATCAAAAGAAGGAAGAAAGGCGTTCGTCGGTAGTGGTCTGCGCTAATACTATTGGGTCGATCGCCATACGCCACTAGTCGACCCGCGACTTACTCCGCACCAATAACTTCAGATACGGAGATCTTAGGCAAGATCAGATCTTAGCAACACCGTTTGATCTACGCATCGACCCACTGTCCAACCCCCCGCCAGTGTTCTTCAATCCAAGGTATGGCTGGAACTGTCAAACTCTTCTTTACTCTTTGGAAAACGACTGGATTACATTGAAAAGCGTTGGTATAGTAGTACGCGTCCAAGGTACCACTTGAGATTAGATGTACCACTAGTACCGAAAATTGGTATTGTTTTTTCTTTATTATTCACTGGCGACCGTGAGAGCTATCGTGCCTCATTGCCATCCCAACCACGACAAGTGAGGGCTACTTACCAATTTCTACTGTTCAGCGTGGACCAGTCATTTCGCAGATCTTTGCTGGTAATCACGACCCTTGGAACCCCCCAAGAGAATTTCTCTATTCGGTTAGTACCTATGATGGACTTACATTAAGTCCACAGATGGCAGAAATGACGGTCGGACGAGAACCAGAAGTGCGACAGCATACCTGAAATATTCGAGCCTTGTGGAACACACTGGCGCCACTATCGTTCCAAGTAAAGTTGTGAATCCGCCATGTCGTTATCCTAGCTCGCTGGCTAGAACAATACTGTTGAACAAGGTATAGTACGAACGTGTAGTTTTTAGACGCAAACACCCCTGTCTCACTGTTAGGCTATCTACCTGCAGAATCTATAAGATTACGATATTGGGGCGCTCCGCTATTCTCGATGGTTTCTAGCAGGCGGTGAACGACACTGTTGCTGGAGACAGGACACGAAAAGAGGCAGCAAATATCTCCTAGTGGTGGTTAGTGTTCTCAGTCATGCATTAATGCCATCAAATCAGCCAATGATGCTGGTGATGTGAATCTCGTCGTAGTGGGTAACGATGATGGCGATGCTTCGATACCCTCGGCCGCCCCCGCACTAGGCTCAGGTACCATCACAGGCATCGACGACCTGTTGGCAAGAGTCACATGCTCAGATTGCGGAAGCCTTGCCGGATCTTTGCCCCAGGTGTTCGCATCTGGTCCACCTGAGCCGGCGATAATGGTGCTGCCAAGAGGTCCCCAAGAAGGTCCGCGACAACTCCTAGTGCTGTCAGGCTTATTCCTATCTCATGTTGTTCATTCCTATATCCTGTGGCGCTGAGCGACTTCGAATCGTCGGCTGCCAGTATGAATACATGACAGAGTTATCGATGTGGAGGGGGGCGTCATGGATTCTCGACTCAGTTGGAACTGCTCGACCTTTCAGAGTCATAGCGAGTCTAGCTAGAGCAGGCAGCATAATTATTGTATGATACCTGGCGATGACTGTGACTCGTTGCTGTGATACTGGTTGATACTACTGAATTCTTTGTGGTAGACGGCCAGATTTACCGACTAGGTTCAGGTCATTCCAACCTCAAGGAATGACGTAATTTCCACCTTAGTGCGGGTCGAAGGTATCTGGTAGGTCCCTACTGCTTTACATCCTATCTTGTATAGCTCAGCACCATGCATAACGTTGGGGAGACACGCTGACTTGGGGTAGTACCAATTCTCGCATGTATCTACATCCACATCGTGCCGAACAGGCACTTGACCGAAAGATATCATGCCTGACGTGAGACACTCAACAAAAGCCAACACGCGTGTTGATCAGACGCGTCTCTGATGGCGATGGCGAAGCTGTGTTGATACGCAATCCGCAATGGCTGCCTAGAAACACTCACAGAGATGTTTGTTTTCTTTCTCTTTGATACGTGAATATTAGATCCAGCAGCACCTTAAATGTAGCGAGCAAAAATTGTATCTCACTACTAATCTATGCCCAGTATACTACGCATTATGTCTACGAGCGATGATCTGAAGATACAGGTCGACTCCAAGCTACAATCATATCAGGGGATACCATACGAGGCATACTGCAGCTAAGGCTTGAGAAAGACTCTCCCGTCGGCAAAGTCATCATACAGCTGCGAGGTTATACAAAATCCAAGATCGTCCAGCCCAACGGCCAATCAACCTCCAAATTCAGGGGTCGAGTAGAACTGTTCAAAGAAGAGAGCATTGTCCACAATGATCACTTCACACATAAGTCTGGCGTGCTGAACTGGCCTTTCAACTTCCGGATCCCAGCTACCACAGAGCTTCTCTCCGTAGTATCGAAGTGGAAAGCGAAAGATCACTTTCTAGACGCGAGCAGTGCTTCGTCCCTGCAACCATTGCCTCCAACATTTCGCCATATCGATCTCAAGCATGGCAAAACTTCGCAAGCCACTGTTGCTTATGGTATCGAGGCAATTGTAGAAGATCCAAGCGACGTAAGGCTAACAAAGCCTCATGTGAAGCGCAATGTGCAACCAATCCACATCAGCCAGCGCACGCCACAATATGGTATCGATGTTAACGACCCACAACAGCGGCGTGGGACATCTACGCAGCTCACGATCAAGACGCTGCGCCTGTTGCCAGAAAACCAACAATCGCGGAGCATGGCTCAAAAGATGTCGTCCATGTTCAGCTCCTCCAAGCTGCCGAGATTCGCCTTCGAAATCGACGTACCGTACCCATCGGTCCTTCAAATCAATCATCCAGCACCGATATTATTTGTCATTGCTGCGAGTCCGAAGACTGACCCCAGCTCGACGACCATTCAACCCAGCATACACACCTTCTACCGCTATCCATCAGCTCATGTCAAACATCTCAAGCTATGGCTAGAAGCCCATACAGGTATCCGCTGCCCTTCACTGTTGTCCGATTCGACGGATGCTCCGGCTGGGGAGACGCTGCCTGATACGACTTGGATCGCGGGACCTAACGAAGATTATGACAGTGAGGAAGACTTTGAATTCAGCTTGCAAGGATCGCCGAGTAGAGAGACGTTGCCGGCATACAGTGAGCTGCCGGGTGAAGCGAGCTACACCATTGATTCGGCACCGACGGGGTCAGGCACGAAAAGGTAGACAGTAATGTGTAGTTTTGAGATTCTCTGGCCATAGCATTCTCGCCTGTTATGTGTTCCAATCCTCGCCATTCTGCTTTGCTGGTTTCTTGCCCCCACAGCAAATTCCCACCGATCCCATAACAGCCGATCAAGAAGCAAATCATCTCAACCAAAGCGAAACCGAAAGACGCTTTCAGCGCTTCAGGCTGTCGACCATCAAGTGTCTGCTTGCCCATTGTGCCAGATGCAGCGGCCCAGAGTACAGCGACGACCAATTGCCAGACGAGAACAAGCAGAACCCAGAGTCTGCTTGAGGGTGGTGAAAGTGCAAGGTATGCCAGAAGAGGTACGGTGAAGAATGTCACCAACGAGATGATGATCCTGTAGGTCTGAGGAACTTGATTAATAGACGTCGATCGGGGATGCGTAACAACGTAAAAGGTTAGGAAGTGCCTACAGCTGAAGAATGGCCATCTGATGTTGCATCATACTTTGCGCCCACTAGGCCAAGAATGAATATCGCGCTGAGGAGTTCGATTGTGTTGAGGGCCAACCATGGTATGTCTGATGCTGACAAGGCCGGAAGGTGGAATCGAGACTGCATAGAAGTCATGGTGGGCTTCGGTTTGTTGTTTTGAAGATTGTATGCACTGCTTTGATAGTTCCAGAGTGAGACATGCTGCTTGATGCCGATATTTCTAGTCTTTTGTGTCTGGGTCTTTCCCAATTCTGCTGCCTGCCGTATGTGATATTTGGCAAGGTTGGTCCTAACATAGGCCGTAAGAGTATGGTGTTATCTCGTAAGGGTGGAGACCTGGCTTTGCAGCTGCCAATCTTGTCCTCCTTTGAGTAGTCCAACACGCGTGTTGGACTTGGCGAGCCTCGACCGGAGCCTGTTTCCGCGCTCCACTGTGGCTGTGGCTATGCTTCAGAAGCTGTAGCATGGCATGCTAACATTTTCAACAACGGCAGCATGCCAACACAACAAGACCCTCCGTGAACTATTCATCAAGATCTTGTCATCGAAGCCGAAACAGTCTTTCCCTTCGCAGACTCAAGGTCACGTACGCTGAGTTCTCTGCCTGGGCCACTTGAGCCAGGGCGCCCAGTGCCGGCCCAGGTGACCCTCTAACAGCACAAACATTTTGGCGCCGGCAGGACCGATGACCCACGAAGATCGTCGGTAGTGCAACAACGGTGTATAGTGAGCTAAAATTACAAGAGCTTCTGGTCGTCGAAGTTCAAGCAGATTGATCATCTCAAGGCTCATATTGACAGCCCAGGCGAAAGCCCAAGAAGTCGAACTGTTGAGCTCCGGGCTCTCAAGTGCTTGCTGCACATTGTATATTCTTTGCATTTGACGGATTGAATCGAGGTAAATTTTCGTTGTGCCAGCACCGTTGATTGACTCAAGCGACATGATTGAAGCTCTGAGAGCCTCGAATTCTGCTGTATACTGATCAAGGTCATGCTCTGCTCCGAGCTGTTCAGAAACCGACAGAATAGGCTCAAGCTCTGACTCTACCAATGTGGGCCACCATCCATGTATTACTGTACTGACGCCACGGCACATACGCATACAGCTGATGAACTTATCAAGAAATTCGTCGCCATCGTCATTAATAGCTGAGAAGCATTCGCACATCTGGTAGGCGCTGACGATGTTACTAAACAGAAAAGCTGCTGTTATAGACCTCGGTTCCAGTTGTGGCAGGAGATTGAATTCACCCAACGCCTGGTTGATCAGCTGCGTGGCATGTTGACGGTAGCCATGGACTTTATCTGTGTGCTTGGCATTTAGATGCAGGGCGGCGGTCGCAAGCATTCCATGCATCAGAAACGGGTGAGAAAGAGCATGATTGAGACAAGAAGACCCATATACAGCGCCATGCTTCTCATTGTAAACAAAGCTTCGATAGCTCTCATTCAACCATTGCTGTAGAAGTTCAATGTAAGGCAGGTCCACACTAGGAGTAGTGATGATGAGTTGTATGGGCGACGCATGAACCTGAGTTGCACTGGCGCTCTTCGACGTGGTGGAATAATCTGTAAGATACTCATTTGGCGAAGCAACGGTGGAACTGGCGCCGGATCCCTGTTGCGGCTCGTCTTGATAGGGACATTGTCGGCTATGCGTAATACAATTCACGCATGAAGGTCGGGTCTCGTCACACTAGAACAGCTCGTGTCAATCTTTCTGGACCACGACGGCGAGTGACCGAGTACCTTGATATGCCGCTTCTTGCAGGTACCGCATCCTGCCGTCGATTTCTTGTGACCACTACGCTTAGTCTTCATCGTTGAAAACACTCTTCAATAGACTGACTGTCACGGGCGACATAGAAGCCCATTCAGGTGTGTGAGATCTGTGTAAGTTTTGGGCGTTGCCTATTTTGCGGTCGTTCGGTTCAGTGTCTCGGAGAAAGTGCTTTCCGTGAGTGATCAGCGAGACGTCACAAGGGTGTGCTATTGACATACGTTCGAGCAGAAGGACAATAGTGGCAACTGACTCTGTCCTTATGGTTAAGAATCGACTAATTTCAAAGGACCCGAGCCCCAACTGTCAACACCTGGGGCACGATTTTGTAATAAACCACAATATTACGCGACGACTTCGGTACATCAGATACCTCTTCTCTCACCAAACGCTGGGAAACAATATCCATGGATCCTGCACCTAATTCCTGGATCAATACTCACGAGAACGGTAATTCACAAGGAACCGCTTACTAACCCACATTCAACGCCTAGCTAACCCCTCGCGACTTGAGCCTTACCTGTCGCACAAAAGACCGCCAGGTGGTCACATCGCGCTGTCCAAAGGGTCGTCAACACTGGTGGTTTTGAATACACATGTTCAGTATTTGGCTGTCGTCTTTCTCTCTGCTATACCTTTCTATTGCACGTTCACGTATTATCCTCTCGGAAATTGCGCCTCCGCGAAACATCATACTTAAACAACATCATATTGGGTGTACATGCACACGAGAACATACAACCGTGACAACGAACAATGTACCAGGAACAACTCATGATTAAGATGAAGTATTATAGTTTCTATCTCCAGTCTGAAATTGTTGTTGTGAATTCCTAGATTCGTAGTGCTATTAGGGTTTTGTAGTACCATTAATAGACGTATCTGAAGCCAGTCTTCATCTGCCATCCTGACAGAGAGCTCTGCCTACCTTCCGCTGCAGCCTCCTCAGCTCTCGCCAATTTCTTGTTTTCGCGCTGGTGGACCAGACGCAGCAACAAGGCCAATAGAGCCACCACGACACACATCGCTGTGTTGATCGACCCTCCCATAGTGTATTGGGGAGCGGTCGACGCTGGGTAGATGTATGAACCCCAAATGGAGGCACAGTTGCCAAGCATGTTGCAAATAGCGATGGCAGACGAACGCTTGACCATGGGTCGAATGAAAGAGTTGGCGATCCATGCGACAATGATCTGGAAAGCTGGGACAGCACCAATCGGCATGAGGTACATACCGAACATTCGGGCACCGAGGTTGGAACTACCTGTGACGATCGCGTTGCCGACAGCTGATATGAGCAACATGACAATGATGTGAATGCTTCTATCGCCAGTGCGGCCAGCAGTCCATGTTGCCAGAATGGCTGCGCACCATGCCACAAACCAGACTGGTACCGTGAGCAACAGTGTGGTGATGCTGTCGTAGCCCAAAGTTTCCATGATCGATGGGAAAAAGTATTGGAACGTCATGGTGAGGATCGACAAGTGTTGCAGGAGAATGAAGATGTATAGTCGATAATCCGTGAGGCACAACTTAAGGCCATCCCAGAGGGATGTTGCTCCACTCTCGTCATCCTCTTCCGCATCGAGTCTCAACCGCCATTGCGCGAATGCGCGCTGCTCTTCGGACAACCACTTTGTGGTGGTTGGGAAGTTAGGGAGAACGAAGATGCTCAGAACGCCGAAGAAGATGGTGATGATACCGTTAATGATGAAGAGCCTGCAAACAGGTTAGAAGGGCAAAAATCATGAAGTGGGTGGTCTGTCAAGACTTACCATCGCCAGCCGGCAAGACCCAAATCTCCGTCCATGTTGCCGAGGATACCAGCACCCATAATACCACCAAACATGTTGGCCAGCGCCACGCCACTGTATAGCCAGGCAATCCGCGAGGACAATTCCCGGCGTGTGTACCATGAACTGAGCAAGAACACTGCACCAGGGAAGAAAGGAGCTTCAGTGACACCTAGGAACACCCGCACCACGACAAGACCGGCCAACGACTGCACACCAGCGATAGCCGCGCAGACAACACCCCAGACCGACATAACGACGCCCAAGTATAGTGAGGGTCGGATTCGAGTGATGAGCAAGTTGGATGGTAACTGCATCGTGAGGTAACCAACGAAAAGCATAGAGACTGCCAGGTTGAAGTCGGTTCCTGACATGCCGAGATCCTCTTCGAGACCGCCTAGACGAGCTTGAGCCAGAGATGCTCGATCGAGAAAGTTGTTGAGGTACATGAGAATTAACAGTGGCATGAGCCGAAGATCAATTCTTCTCACGAACTTCCTCTCAAATGACTTCCTCCATTCCTCCCCTCTAGATGCGAAGTCGGCATAGTAGGGATTCTCTACTTTCAGTTTCTGGACCTTGTGTTCGAGGTCCTCCATCTCAACGAGGTCAGCCTTCTCAGGCGCAACAGGCTGAGCAGGGTTGATGTCGGCGATTCCATGGTGTTTGTCCGCCATGATGAGTACGTATTCGAGGGTCTGAGATGAGTGCCACCGCACTGAAAGTGATCAAGATTGGTGAAAGTGTTCGATACGAAGAGGGAAAATTCAAGTCAAGGACGCCTGGTTGCAGAAGATATATACACCTTCGACTGTATACCATGGGGAGTCGGTCGATGAGCCCACTCAGCATTGGCGCACGTAAAACCAGTAGCAGGACATAAGATGATTGGTGCTCTGGCGTTCTCCGGATCGCCGTTACACGTTTGATACTTGGCGCTTTCATGATCGCAGCCAGCATCTGGCAGCTGTAAATGCGGAGACTGGACGGCACAAACCCCGTGTGTCAGGGTTTTCCTCCCCTCAACCCCGGATCATCTCCTCGAGCACAAAACTGCATCTCTTGGCGTTTTCTTGTCCGCATCCTAGTACCATTTTGACGTCTTGGCATCTTGGCATCGAGATGGCCAGAAGAAACCGTCTTGACGCATAGTAGCTTGGATAATAAGGGTCTCAATAATCCTGGAAGGCCGAAGTCCTGGCCACGCCCCTTCTGAGTGTGTGACGAAGTCATTTCTGCCCAGCATGTCTTGCAGCCAGCCTCAAGATCGAGGGTTTGACTTGATCGAGAGCTGGCCACAGAGCCGCAGGCCGGCTGCCGGGACGAGGCCGGTGTTCATTTCGACTTTCCTGTCTCAGACGGTGCCGGCGTTCGCACGTAGTAGCTTCCGCTGTGATTCTTGGCAGTACGCCGCAAAGCGGCGTCCTTTCCTTGTGATGGACAGTGGTTTGTCAGGTGTGAGGTCGTAGCATGGATGTTTGCCAGCTAGAATGACGCCTCACGGAGCGGAACCGGCGTGACGTCCGATTGTCTGCCGACATGCTCAGGAGGTCGCATGCGATTATCTTTTTCGGCAGATTAGCATCGGTCTTGGCACCCCATTGCTCGCGGTGTGGTGAGCGTGGCCGGTACCCATAGAGACCCAAAGACCCGGGGCATCTGTTACGACGCTGCAGCCAAGCAAGGGACAAGAAAACAAGGTAAGAAAAGGAAGCTGCAAGCCACTGAAACGAGTCTTGGCATTCTTCTTTACTTCCTCGGGCGAAAGACCACCGGCAGGCGCTTTACTGGTCACCCATGAGCCCTTGTTGACTCTTTACCTGACATAATTAGTAGTTCAAGATGCAGAGCTCATTCTGGCAAGCGTTCCATAGCAGTCGTCTGCTGTATGCCCGGCAATACTTGACCGACTACCAGGCAGTCGCATCATGATCTTGTGGAAATGGAACGGCGTCGACGACCGATGAAATACCGATGAGACACCGACACACTATCCCCTTTTCGTGTAGTCAGACGACCCAACAATTACCCCTTTAGCTTCGCAACCTTAGTATCGACTCAGTATAGTCACTTGTCAACACAAGAATACATATCCACTCCTGCGCTTCCGACTCGGTCCTTGAGCCGTTTCAGTAGTCGCACTTGAGCACCGTATGGCCACCTTGAGAAACGATAACCCATCGTCCATGAATGCTAAACACTCAGACTCGTTTGCCGCTCTGCCTTCGAATGCAACAGTTGTCGATTTCTTGTGGGAGAGTGTTGAAAGTAGATCCATGGGATGCTCGCCGCATTCAGTCTTGTTTCCAGGCCTTCTGAAGCTGTGTTGACTGTCTTGGCCTGCTCTTCCAGAGAAGGAAGGCATGGAGACAGAAACATGTTCCCCGGGGTACGAAATAACCGAAAGCACAGTCAACACGTACTAACGAAAACGATCAATGGCAACCCTCGAACAGCTGCGAACCACGCATACAAACACCGGCGCCGTTATGGACCATGACCAATGTTCTTCACTACTCAAGACGATGTTCGTGAATTTTTCGCTATTAGCATTACTATTTTTGCTATCCATTGACAGACTTCTTCTCGCAGCTTCATCTATCAGTCTCTGGCTGCATCGTGTCCAAGACAACATCATCTCACACATCTCCGAGCCTAAGATACTCGAGCAAGAAATGCCCACCGATTCACAACCGTGTTGATCAGAATCCCTATGCTCTCGTTGCTATCGACAGTGACTGGCAACTTGCACCCAACCAGGCGTTAGACCCTCACTGTCAAGCTTGGAATGACGAAAATTGTCCAAGCTCTCGCACAATTCATACAAGGCCAACCATTCACCATCTTTCGAGTATTTGCACATCGCTTCACGAGGGAGATTATAGGAGTGTCTGCCATCGATGCTTCAGAAACAGAACGTGGTGATCTAGTCAAGATGTTTAAAGACGTCACCACCTGACTCTATCTCCACCACGTATTGCCAGGATTTGTGGTTGCGGGATCTGAGCGGTCGTCGAAGGTGCCAATCTCTCGAGACTCAAACGGGTCCAGAATCGTGGCGAACGGCTGGGGTAAGCTACACAAGCTCTCTCTGTAGTAAGCCTTTTCCTTTAGAAGTATCACGGACGGAATACCGCAGCAGATAATTTAGAGATACGACAAGTACTTCTGCACACCATCCAACAGGTGTATAGATGTAATCACTTCATGGTGAACCGTGATTGTGGAGAGATCCCCACACCATCCACTTACGAAAAAGTCTTTGACGGATGGCGTCTTGTCTCAATGGCCTTGTCGTCTTTCAGTCAAGCACACCTCAGGGCAACACTACATTGATTACCGATTGAATCCTCGATCTCTAGTTCCCTTTGACCTTCCGGCGGGATACGTTGCTACCCCAGCTCCTCGGCATGAGCATTGATAAAGTTGTCCAGGATGAAGCCTGACGCTGACCTGGACCAGGTTGCTCGGCTGTCATATCGCACTTTCTGTGGTTGCTAGCGATCAGCAGGGTCAGTATACCCGACCGCTCAGCCACTAGGCTGTTGCATTACGACCTCTGGCCTGATTAAGCGTGCTAGCGTAGGACGGCGCCAAAGATATCGAGACAAGGTGCGTGCCAGTGACCTCAGCCTAGGCGCTAATATTGGCTCGTACCTATGCTCGATCTGTAACAGGTGAAATCGGAGCTAACCCCTCACCTCATGCAGTCAAACAAGGCGCCTTGGCCTCGGCAAGAGCCTCCCTTCTACAGTAGTAAACACATATACCAGAGAGGATAGCCCATCCTGCTTGCACGTTTTATAAATCCATTACCCCTGTACTCATCTGCTCCGCGAGAATGCTTGTCAAGATCGCGGCCAGATGCGCAAAGGAGGGTTCAAACACCGCAAATAGCCTTTCTGTCTTCATCGGCTCGTATAACCAATCCCTTGCCTGTTTGTTAGAGTCTTGTGCTGATGACACTACCTAAGTATGACCGTGTCAGGTCTTCGCATAAAGCAACACATCACGAACCCATTCAGTGCCGGCTTATACATCATCCCTGCATGCTCCATCAACATCCTTTCCACAAAGAGATATCTCGGAAGCATCGGTGTTAAGTTGTTTCCACTGAAAGGGGTTGAGCCGTTGCGCTAGGGTGCGGCATCAAGCTTTCAATGAATACCTCCCCGGTGCAATCACCAGATATGGCGCAGAAGATCGTGGTTGCCCAGAAGATCGCTTGCGGCTTAAAACAGCCTGCCCTTTGTCTGCTGCATCTTCGACAGATTGTAGTTCCTAATCAAAAACATGGAGGCAAAGCTCAGAGCCATAATTGACGTGCCTGCAATCAGCATTCTCGCTTGTGCTACACCGTATGCTTGCTTGATGGCAGTCCTGACCGGACCACCCACAGGGTAGGACAGTTGCACGTCCAGAGAGCCGTAGATATCGTCAAGATCAGCTTGAGCTGAGGCGGGAAGCAGCTCAGCCAGTGCTTTAGGAAACGAGTTCGTCCAAATTGCGCCAGATATTGAGTTGCCTGTCACGTGTAAGTAGGTACCTCGCAGAACCGTTCAACAAAACACGTACCGATAGCACCACCGATCCAGCCAACCATGCTCAGCAATGCAAGTGCCGATGCTACTTGTTGATGGTCCGCAGCAGCAAGCACGGCGACCTGCTGAACCAGGATGAAGACGCTTCCACCCACAGATATCAAGATCTGGCACATCACCAGATAGCCCACGCTCGTATTCGCGTGCCGGAAGTAGATCATGAGGCCTTGTCCGAGAATGTAGAGAGGGATAGCAATGTAGAGGAGCCAGCGAAAGTACCCAGTCTTACTGATCGCGAAGCCGACAACCAGCAGCAGCGCCCCAGATACGACATCGAAAGTGTTTATGACGTAGCCAGCTTCTGCAATGCTGAGTTCTGTCACCACCTGAAGGAATGACGAGTAGTAGCTTGACCAGCAGTAGTAGCTGATCTGATAGCACGCACACAGTAGGCAGGCGCCAATGATTGTACGGTCAGTGAGCAGGGAGTACGTGATGAACGGTCTTTGTGCAGTGTAGCGCTCATGCAGGCCGAATATAACCAAGAGTATGAGTCCGAGTATAAGCATGGCGATGATGTAGCCCGTGGACCAGCCCGATGGTGCAGAGTATGCAAGCGTGAATGGTAGAAGAAAAATAACGAGTCCAGTTGCGAGGAGGAAAACGCCAGGCACTGTAGAAATGTCAGTAAGTTCTCGAGGTCGGATGTCCACGCCTACCATCGAACTCATGGATGTAGTGTATAACGTTCTGCAACATGGTCCTCCCACTTCGCTCCTTGACCACCATACCCTGCTTCTTGGCCTTAGACAAATTGATTCGCAAGATGGCGAAGAGAGGTACAGCCACGCAGGGCAAGACGATACTGAAAATACCAAAGCCCCAGCGCCATCCAATAGCATTGTACAGCTTTTCCGCCGCCAGGGGTGCTGTGAAAGCAGAGATCATGTACGGACTCGACGTGAATGCGTACGCAAATGCCCTATTTTTCAAAGTCGAAGAATCTGCCGTAATGACATCGATGCTGTAAATCATGCCACTGAAGCCGATTGTGTAGAAGACGTTCGCGGCGCAGAAGGTCGATAAGCTGGTCGCGGAAGCAGAGAGGATGAGTCCGATGGTGGAAATGCCAGCTAGGACCGCGAAACCCTCAGCGCGTCCCCACACGTCGAGCATCTTCGCAACCGGGATGTAAACAGCAGCTGCCATAGAGTTCGAAACAATGTAGATGACGGTCAGCAAGCTATGCTCCTCCCATGAGCTGACCTGATAGGGACTGAGTGTCCCATTGATGCCTCCCTGGAAAGCATTAACGCAATACAGCGCCCACATGCTGGAACATTGTCAGTGAAGGAAGCGCTCTTCGAGAGTAATCTTTCTTACCTGATGAAGGCGGCAGCTAGTGTCTTCTTCGTCCATGTTAGAGTAATCGCTTCCACGTTCCTTACACCATGCGAGGCGCTCTGAGAAGGCTCATACTGAGTCTTGTCAATCTGCTCGTCGGTCGGTTCAGCTCCAGACATTGTGGTGTCGAGTGCGACCGTGTCGCCGTGGGGGATCTTCCCGAACCCCATTGTGCTGTCAAATCCAGATGGCTTTGGGTACTAGCACAACAAGTGAAACGTAGATGAACGTGCTATTGATGTTAACATAAGAGAAAAGTCAGATTATGAGATGCTGCGTGCATGGCGGACAGCATGCATGGTAATGCTGAGCGAGCTGTTCAAGCTAAACGTAAAGCCTGCCACACCGAGCAACGAAGAGGGGGGCTGTTGGGGCCGATATCATAGTGCGCAGGTCGAAGAAGCCAATGAGGATCATGAGGACGTGGAGTCACCCGCAAAGGATCAGTGCTTGCTGCTTGAAGCTTCGCCATTGGTACGGTAGTGGAGACAGTAGCTGATAAGATTAGCAATTTGATCAGATTAGATGAAAACTCTGCAGCGCTAGTTGAGCCCTACCTCTGCGCGGGATTTCTGCAGACGCCTTGCTGTCTCGTGGTTGGACGTAAGCCCGATTAATTTGTGTCATTACGAGTGTAAATATCTCGTGAGCCGGAGACTCGAAGCCTTTCCTGCCGCCTGCGGAAAAGCTTCCTTGGACCACCATAGGTGTAGTAGCTGTAGTATTCAGCTCCATGGAAGCAGGGATGCATACGTTGCGCTTTTGCATCATTGGACCGTTCCGGTGCTGCGTGCTAGATTCCATGTTCACGATGAGCGTGTTTACATTTTTTTCACGTGAGAGTGACTGGACAGCAACATCCAGGTCACCACATGCGACCGTGAGCTGTGGTAGAGTGTTGCAGTGACTGTCTCTCTTGGCAGCGGCTGTTTTCGCACTAAGGTATTGTGGCGGTCTGCACCACGGCGCCGTGTACGTCAGATCTGATAGCGGGTTTCTGGGCTTCACGATATGATCATAAGACGGCTTCCTTCCAGCTATTGTCCTTTCGACAAGAATGGACATAGGCGAAGGAGGGTGAGAGACAGCTTGCTCATGTTGTCGCTTAAACTCGTTCGTTGACGCAATATCGTCCTCAGCTTGCTCAAGAAGGTCAGTGTTGTCGGTCGAGTCGGTTAGCCTGACTCGTCAAGGCCGTCCGTGTCTTTCGTGCTTCAAAAGCGAGACGAATCGTTAACGCTATCCACACGGATCGCCAGTTGTGTCTAGGATGGCTATGGTATCTTATGTGTGTCAGGAGCGTTGTATCGAGTAAAATTGCATTATTTGGTGCAAAGAGTTAGTTGAGCTCAGTTTGTGCCATTGTCATACGATCCTCTGCCGTGTCCAAACACAACTTAGGTGACGCCCGCCTGGGAAACCTTTGAAATATGGTTGATACAGCATGCCTATCGGGAGACGCGGTAAGGGCCGATGGCTACGGTGTGGCCGTTAGCGGCTCCTTAACAAGAGGACTAGTCATATCATGATGAATGTATTGACAGAAGGTGGTGTAAGCCGTGAATTCGGGAATTTATAAACAGCCATCAAGGGTTGTACTGGACAATGAATTCAGGCTGTCGATCAGGTGCACAAGTCCCAACCACGCAGGAACCGGCGCCCGAGTCGAGACGGGCCATACTAAGATCGTAGTCCTGATAGTTAACCAATATATGTGTATCAAAGCTTGTGTTTACAGACGTGACATGGCCGGCACGAGTTGCACTCGATGGTCGCTAGACTTTCCTGGTTAGCCGGGACTACCCTACTTTATCTTCTCGTGCCCCGGCAAGGGTCACTCATATTGGTCAAATTCAGATACTACTTTTGCAAACTCTTAAGAGTACAGGGCACAAGTTTGATTGACTATCTGATGTAGCCGAGAAAAGAGTATTTATATTTACCACCAGTCACCTGAATAAAAGTTAGTATCCTTGCGACAATATAGCCTGGGACAATGACTTACCTTGGTCTTGCATGGCACTGAACGTCTTGATAGCACCCGCAATGTTGGCGCCAGCCACCAAGCTGGGGAATTCACCCTCCTTCGGCGTGACATACTCTTTCGCTGTGTTTAGGCAGTTGTCGAAGCAGTTGCTCATGATGTCTTTCAGCTTAGCATCAACCTCCTCAGAAGTCCACTTTATCCTCGCCGAGTTCTGAGCCATTTCTAGACCGGAAACGGCCACACCACCAGCATTGGCGGCCTTGCCTGGTGCATACCATATCGCATCTCCTCCCTTCTCTTTTCTGGCCTTTTCAAATGTATCGATAGCCTCTTGGGTGCAACCCATGTTGCTACCTTCTGCAATAAATTTGCAACCAGCCTTGATAAGTCCCTCTGCCTCCTCTTGGGAGACTTCGTTCTGGGTAGCGGAGGGCAGAGCAACATCAACGTTGCCGACGTGAAGCCAAGGTCTCACACCCTCCTTGTACTCGACTTTGCCGCTAAAGTCTGATGTGCTTGCGACCTCGGACAAGGCCTTTCTTTTTACTTTTAGGTCTGCAATAGTGTGAACCATCTCGGGCGTGATGCCAGCGCCATCTTTTGCGATGATAGAGCCCTTGCTATCGGAGAGGGATACGACTGTGCCACCAAGCTCGATGACCTTGAGGGCTGCGTATTGAGCCACGTTACCGGAGCCGGAGATTGTGACCTTCTTGCCCGAGAAGGAGTCCTTGCCGCCACTGGCATACTTAATCATGTGTTCGACGTACTGCAACTGTTAGCTTTGTCTCGATCTTGGGTTACTTGACTCACGTAGACGCAGCCGTAGCCGGTGGCCTCTGGTCGGATCAGCGAGCCACCCCAGGACAGACCCTTGCCTGTCAATACGCCCTCCCAATTCTTGGTCTGCTTCTTGTACTGGCCGAACATCCAGCCGATTTCTCGTGGGCTCACACCGATGTCACCAGCTGCAAGTCTATTAGCTCCGTCTGTCTCCTAGGCTGTAGTGCTTCACTCACCTGGTACATCAATGTTGGCGCCAATATGCTTCCCCAGCTCACTCATGAAAGCCACACAGAACTTTCTGATCTCGTTGTCACTCTTTCCCTTGGGGTCGAAGTCGGCACCACCCTTTCCGCCACCCATGCTCAGGCCCGTCAGCGCATTCTTGAAGATCTGCTCGAAACCCAAGAACTTGAGCACTGAAAGGTTGACAGTAGGGTGGAATCTGAGACCGCCCTTGTATGGTCCTAGGGCAGAGTTGAACTGGACCCGGTAGCCTCTGTTGACTTGGACTTGGCCTTTGTCATCTTCCCATGTTACTCGAAACTGGATGATTCTCTCAGGGATAGCGGAGATCTCGAGGGCTTTCTTGTACTCTGGGTTCTTCTCGAAGAGGGAGGAGTTCTCAAGCGTCGAAGCCAGCTCCTTGTATGCTTGCTCGAACTCTGGTTCAGAGGGTAGGTTCGACATCGTGAGGGTATTCAGGTCCTAGATCTAGCTGAGATAAAGTTATGCTGTACCGACAATGCAGAAGGATAAGTAGAAGTTTGAGATGGACACAACAGAAATAAGTATGCTTTGAAGGAATCTACTACAGTAGCTGGAGTGCGTCTAGCCGGTTAATGAGAGATATGGGGCTGTCGAAAGCACGACTTGGCCCATCAACATCGGACTCGCCTGGCAACTGCGCGAGTTCGAAAACATGACGAACATGACATCGTTCGGCGCCGTGCTTTGCAGATGCCAGAACCGTGATACGTACGAGCAACACCATTTTCGGCGGCCTGGAAGCGACCCTTCTCGTATCTTGATAGGCGTGGCACCCAGCCGCAACTGCTCGGACCAAAGTGTTCGTCACAGAATCAGCAACAAATTATGGTCAAGCTTCGGTTGGGATCGACCGATAAGTGATAGAGCTTGGTACCTTGTCCTTATTGGATGATAAGCTCAGATAAGATTCTGGTCGGGCTACATGGGTTCGAACGACGATGCCGAGCAGACTCCATGATCTTCGGTGGGATGCAGCATTAGCAGACACGCTAGGGATCGAAGGGCGCCCTCCGATATCGTCCGCCCGATGTGTAAACTGCATGTCACTCATCCTGGTCGCGTGCTGATGCGCCCGAATAATGCCAGAGGAGGAGCGAACCTCATATCCAATAGATGAGCTACAACTCCTATGGTTCTGATTCCGATGATGTCTTAAGATTAACAATAACATCCGAGCGGTCGCCTTCGGAATGCCAAGCAAATTCTCGATCACATCCGTCCGCTCCGAACAAGACCTCAAAGACGCCACAACACTTTTCTACGAGTACACAAAATGGCTCGATCACGACTTGACGTTTCAGAACTTTGACGCTGAGATGGCAGGTATGCCGGGAAAGTATGCTCCTCCAGGTGGCGACCTCTTTCTGGCAAGGGGTTCTGGAGGTAATGCTGTTGGCTGTGTGGCAGTCAGACCACTTACGAACACCATATGCGAGATGAAGAGGCTTTGGGTAACAGATACTGCAAAGGGCACCGGCCTCGGAAAATCTCTTGTAGTTGCCGCGGTCGATACTGGCAAAAGGCTCGGATACTGCAAGATGCGCCTTGATACTTTGCCTCGCATGACAGCGGCTGTTAACATGTATCGCTCTCTCGGCTTTGTTGACATAGAGCCCTACTACGAGACACCCATTGCCGGCACCCACTTTCTCGAGCTCGACCTGACCAAGCTTGGGAGTACAAGCGATCTTGAGACTCAATGGAGTACCTCAAAGTGATAATCAATCGATCATCCCGCCACTCGGGCACCACTAGCATTCTGCTTGCTTCAAAATCTGAAGTCGAATTTCTTGTGCCATGTCGACTTGAACTTGCTCATGCCACAGGGTTCCGCGCTTCCCATCTGACAATGGCATTGAGCGCAGCAGTGACCTTCATGCCAATTCTGGCATCAAGCTCATAAGAGCCCCAATTCTTTGCCTGCTCTACCTGCTTTCGTGCCTCCGCAACCAAGACTCTATCATGTTCAATATCCATATCGGTCGGCTTCTGTGAGTTTGCCGTTGGCCCAGCAAGCGTAGTACCATGGCGCAATATGTACTCACTCCGCTGTTGCCACGAATTGACAGCATGTTCATAATGAGCCGCAGGTGCAGCCCATGTATCCATATTTGGGCCGGAAAAGGCCGACTTGTCGTGAATGAAAACGGTCTTTTCAAGGATGGCTTGAGCTTCTTTGTGCTGGCGTAGATTGCGGTAGATTGTAGCCCGGAGAAGTGCGCTGATGCTCTTTTCGTCCAGACCTTGGTTTCCCCAGGTCGAACTTCGCTCTGCCATGTCCAAGTTTTGCAAGCTCTTCTTCAATTGTGCTTCGTTCATCTTCTTGTAGCCACTCCACAAGAAAATCGATTCTTCAATGGGAGGTACTCCAACGGCTTCGAGGAAGGAGCAGCCCCAGGCTTGCGAATTTGTGGTCCATTTGTTGACCTTCCTCTGCACGAAGCGATCAAACGGCAGCTGCTTCCCCATCATCTTTTTCTTGCCGACGTACGACGGCGCTTTCTTGATGTGTTCTTCAGCCAGTGCTTCAAATTTCTTCGCACCTGCTGCGTCGCCTTCAGCAGCTAGATCGCGTGATCTCTGCAGGTATGCTGCACCTGCAACGAAGAAGTAGAGTGCTTGTGACCAGGCGTTGAGCTCAACACATTCCATGAATGATTGCGCGCATAGTTCGTATCGATGCGAGTTTTGTGAGTTTATGCTCTTCTCAAACACTTGCAATGCTTCCAGCTGCTTCATTTCACTTTTTCCTGCGTTCTCGAGAAGCGACAAACCTTCGTCGAGGTTACGGCTAGCCGCTGCCATGCGAGCTTCTTCGACCATCCAGAGGTGACTGTTGGGATACCTCTTGCGCATCTCCGCCAGAAGACCTCTTAGTCGTTCGACAGGGTAGCCCTCAACCTGATCCATCACAGCCACTGCAGGATCAGGATCAGAGTAAATGTCGCAGAAGCCGATAAGACCGTTGTACCAGCCAAACAAGACTAATGCTGCCATGCCGCCATTGACATTCTGAAACTTGCTTGCTTGCCACAGCATTCGCATACCCTTCTCACGATTTCCTCTGAAACCGATGATGGCCAATAACTTGGCGAATGCTGGTGGAATGACAGAAATCATCAGCGAGATGATGCCGAACATCAAATTCGTACCGGAGTGTATAAAGATGTCAATGTTGCTCTTGAAAACCTGATCGTCGGGATCAATCTCAATCAGACCGTATTTGCTTCCTCCTGTACCAACGCGAGATAGTGGAGGCCGGGTTCCAGCTTCCGATACTGTGGGCGATACACCCGAGGGATTCTCGTTGACTCCAAGGTGTTTCATTTTCTCGTTCAGCGGGCCAGCAGTGCCCACGTTACCTTCGTACTTCTTGGAGGCAGACTGCTGCGTGTTGGACTCGTCAGCCTCGAAGAAGTCGTCACTACTCGAGCCTGCTGTGGCCGTCGTAGCAGTTCGCAACGCAGATGGTCTGGTGGGCTGAGTGGGTTTCTTGGGCTCGACAATTGCTGGTGCATTGGATTTTGAAGACTCGAACGAACGCAAACTCTCCTTGGAAGCTACCCTGGAGCCCTGCAGACTTTGAACACCACCGCGAGCTGCCATGTACTTCTGCTCCATAGCCATAAGACTCTCCAGTGTCGTGTACGCTTTTCTCATCTTGTAGAAGCCTTTGATCGATTCCGTCAAGCTCTCATTCAGCACACCTACGACAGCACTCATTATTTGTGCTTCAGCTTGACACAGCAGGAATTCAGAGCCTCGATCATAGATGGAAGATTGATAGGCGCTGTCATCACTCTGTGCCCTGTAGTAATTGTTGTAAGCACTGTTTTCAGCCTCATAGAGCAAATCAGTGGCTTCCTTCATGACATCCTGCTCGAAGCCAAGCGAGGCTTTCATGAAGCCGAGAGTTCCCTGGGACAGCTTGTGGAAGGCCGAGTCGCCTCCCTTGAGTGCTTCTTGGGCACCTGTGATGTCGTCGTTCATGATCTTTTCGGCGGCACGCAGTGCTATGTCCATATTCTGTGCTTCCGCCGTGAGGTCGAGCCTCTCAGTGGACATGGCCGACTTGCCCCGAGTCAGCCATCGTCCGAATGCTGACATCTTAAAGTTGAAGATGTGTCTCTCCCAACGATGAGTTTATGGCCGATCTGAAATGCTTGGAGGCCAAATACGAAAAACTTGGGTGCTATAGCCCGCGAGACCTCCCCGGATAACTCGATATCAGGGCTTTTGGGACGATGACGCTGCTAAATTCGAGCTCGAAGCAACCAAAGATACGCTTAATTCAGAGTGTTGATTCGGAAAGGACGAAGACTTTACAAGATCGTGTTCCAGGTTTGGGGACTACCAGAGGGTCAACTTGTACGTCGATAAATGACATTTGCATGTGCCTGGCGGAGGGGCTGGATCTGGGCCACAATACAGATCAACGTCATAAATTCTGCTTAACTCAAGCTGATGGGCTTGGGACTTGGGACTTCCATCACTGATGGACAGATGTTGTGGAGTGCACCGGGCAATGCAAGGGTCTGCTGAAAGGATTACGGTCCTTCCGAGAAGTGCCCTGCACGAGTTGGATGTTAGTGGTGGTAAGTGGCTAGTGCCGCCAAGCACCAGGCGGCTCATAGCAGTCGTGACACCCGCAGCCTGAGCGTTCCGCGGTCCAGTGGCTCCCCCTACGTCTCACGAATTCACGTTGTAATCGCTCGTACTCGCTGTCTGCATTAACGACCGGATCTTCTTCGTCGTCACTACCGTAACCAGACTTCCTACTCCACACTACCAAGCACGTCTACTACTTCGATCTGAGACATTCTACGGTCGAAAGACGCACTGCCACTCATCGCCCCCAACGAGCCAACGAGCATACCACATCGCAAAGATGTCATCAGGCGGCTCATCATCAGCGCCAACTGCAAAATTGGAGCCCACGAAATCGAACGAGCCGGAGCCAGGCAAAGCGTCGAAGCCGGTAGAAAAGGCACCTGCGTTGCTGGAAGAGGACGATGAGTTCGAGGACTTCCCAGTAGAAGGTATGCTCTTACGGTATCACAGGTAGATTGCCCAGGCTGACGATCATGTTTTGCAGATTGGTCGCAAGAAGACGCAACAGTGCCTGGAGGGACGACGCATTTGTGGGAAGAGAGTTGGGACGATGACGATGAGAACGATGATTTCAGCAAAGCATTGAGAGAAGAGTTGAAGAAGTCACAAAGCGAGAAGTAGGGACGTGGCACTAAAACAGCAAGCATAACGGCGTTCTACCAGGAAACAGGAATTCATGAACTTCACAAGCGGGCAGGAACAGCGGCTGCAGCAGTGGCTTGGAGCAAAGAGATATAGAATTGTCCAAAGCGGAGATCCTGAACTCGCACAACTGGCTACCTCAGACGCAGCATTTACAACCTTGATTTGCCGATTGCTTGCTGATCAATCGTGGTGGTCGTCTTGTCTCACTGGGCTCACTTACTAGACAGAGCAACAACACCAGGCAGGTCTTTGCCCTCGAGCAATTCCAAACTGGCACCGCCACCAGTCGAGACATGGCTCAACTTGTCCTCGACACCGTACTTGGCAGCAACTGTAGCTGTGTCACCACCGCCGATGATCACAATCTTGCCGTTGCCAGCAGCCTCTACAGCAGCATCCAAGGTAGCCTTGGTACCGGCTGCGAACTTGTCGAACTCGAAGACACCAGCGGGACCGTTCCACAGGATGGTGGACGATTCGTCGATAGCTTGTTTGTAGAGCTTGATACTCTCCTCGCCGCAATCGAGACCCATCCAGCCATCTGGGATGCCTTCGGCATCTGTAGCTTTACCAGTATTGGCGTCCTTGGCAAACTTGTCTGCCGTGATGTAGTCCACCGGCAGAACAACCTTGACATTGTTCTTCTTGGCCTTCTCCATGAGGCTGGCGCATTTCTCGCTGCCTGCCTGGTCAAACAAACTGGCACCGATCTTGACGTTCTCGAGAGTCTTCTTGAAGGTGAAGGACATGCCACCACAGATGATGAGAGTGTTGACCTTGTCAAGCAGGTTGTCAATGAGCTGAATCTTGTCTGAGACTTTGGCACCGCCCAGAATGGCAAGGAACGGTCGCTTGGGGTTCTCGAGAGCCTGAGCGAAGTAGTCCAGCTCCTTCTTCATGAGGTAGCCGGAAGCCTTTTGCGGCAGGTCGACGCCAACCATGGAACTGTGAGCTCGGTGGGCTGTACCAAAGGCATCGTTGATGTACACATCTCCAAGTGCAGTCAGGCCCTTTCGGAACTTCTCGACATCGGCCTTGTCGGCCTTGGTCTTGTTGCCCTCCTTGTCTTTGCTGCTACCCTCCTCTTCTGCGTGGAATCGTAGGTTCTCCAGCAAGATGACCTGGCCACCACTAGCCTTGTTGACGGTCTCTTCCACCTGTGATCCGACACAGTCATCGCAGAAGACGACGTCCTTACCGAGTCTCTTCTCAAGCACTGGCACAACAGGCTTCAAGCTGTATTTCTCGTTGCGCTGTCCGTCAGGTCGACCGAGGTGGGACATGAGGATGACTGCTTTGGCGCCGTTGTCGACAGCATATTTGATGGTGGGAACGGCGCCATCGATTCTTTGGGGGTTCGTGATGTTCTTGTCCGAGTCTAGAGGGACATTGAAATCGACCTGAGAAGTTAGAATGATGTATTATAGCCGCATGTTCCTGCTTCTGCGTACTCGGATGAGGACTCGCTTGTCCTTGAGGTCAACGTCGGTGATAGCAAGCTTGTTAGACAGAGACATGATGAAATGCGTATGCGAAATTGGTTATGAAGCGCGAGAGTAAGGCTTATCAGCAAGACGGCGAAGGGTGCTGGAACAACTTAATGTTTCTTCCTCTGGAGCGTGTGTTGATGGTGGGGGGAAATGTTGAAGATCACGTCTGACGTCGAAGGTTCATGTGCAGCTTGCCGTGCGGGAGAAGCAGGAACATCCATGGCCTCTGGACCCGACGCTCCTGCCATTCAACGCTCGACATGATGGCGCCAGCTTACACGAATTCCTACCTAGCTACCAGGACGTTCTTGCAGTAGTGATCGCGATAGTGTTCGCCTCGTTCGTCCATTCAAGTTCAGAGGTAGAGGTAGTCGTTCTGTTGTGCTTGACAAGCAATACCACAGCTACTGCATACACTCTTCCATATGTCGTAGTTCCTTGAGCTCGTCACCATCATGCAACCTGGTGTTGAGGAACAAGCAGGTCATTGAGCATAAGATTTGACAACCAATGCCAATAACAGGTTCGTAGCTCAAGATATATTGTCGGTGAGCACAAGAAGCCAGGAGCCAGGAGCCAGGAGCCAGAAGCCCGAAGCCGTCGAGCACCCTTGCAATCGCTTAAGCGTGCGGCTAGGCAACAGAGTTTGGGGATCCGCCCGCTTAAGCGCAGGCCACTCTTCCATATCCAGCAACCACCTTGTGACTGGCTGAAGGGCAAGGCCACCTGATTTGGCCAGATGCTGACGATCATGGTAGGCGCAGTTGACCTCCAACATTGGTATGTCAAGTCTTGTTTGGACCTCGAATGCAGTCTGAACAACACATCCGGACGATCTCCAATCTCTGCACAGCACCCATACATTTGGTCGTCGAGCGTCCAAACCGAAGGGATCACGGAAGTCAGGTCCGTAGTCATATCCTATTCACGCCACTGTGTCACGAATCGGGGTTCATTCTGGCGTCACGATATCGGATAAGGCGACGACGGGGTCACTAACTAAACATCACTTCGATCGGGCATCCTTCGCACCTTCCTTTCACCATGTTAGAAAACCGGCGTCGCGGGTTGCTGCAAAAGGTCAACTCTAAGTACATCTATGGCAGAATTGTACGGTGTGAGCCTTAGACAACTTGATGTACCTATGCTTACCACTTCAAGCCATTACTACACGCCTTAATATTCTTACTCGAGATGGTCATCGTCGGCCGTCTCGTCGCAAAATTCAACAGCTACTATGACAAGAGGCCGCTGCTCACCACCATGGTGACCAATGCTGTATGTACATGCAAACCCAGGGGCCATTAACCGCAAACTAATCGACTGTCCAGGTGTTAGGTGGAATTGCAGACACAGTCGCCCAAACGATAACAGCCTACAAGACCCGGACAGCCATGCTCCCACTCGTCAACCAGAGATCTTTGATATCAGATGGCATCGAACTCGACGACGTAAACGAGAAACCTGCCCGCTTTTCTCCTGACCTTCATCCTCACTCGTCCGGTCCACAACCCTTCGACTTCGAACGTCTCACAAGGTTCATGTCGTATGGTTTCATAATGACGCCGTTACAGTTCCAGTGGTTCGGTCTACTCACACGCCTCTTCCCCCTAACGGCCGCCTCCAAGACCGTGCCAGCCTTGCAGCGGGTGGCTATGGACCAGCTCGCTTTTGCGCCCTTCGGTCTGTGCTGTTTCTTCACTTTCATGACTGTGGCAGAAGGAGGAGGAAAGAAACAGGTGGTCAAGAAGTTCCAGGACATCTACATACCAACGCTACGAGCCAATTATGTCCTGTGGCCGGCTGTACAAATACTGAACTTCCGGGTTATGCCGTTAAGGTTTCAAATTCCGTTCGTCAGTACCATTGGTATTGCTTGGACGGCATATCTCAGTCTGTCAAACTCGGCCGAGGATGAGGCCATGTAAGAGCATCGATTGGGAGTTTGTCTAGCATTTACAGGTCGGGTCAATGGTACAACACTGGGCGTATGGGGAAGATTGAAGACAAGACTGGATACCCATGATACGAGATGGGCCGAGCAATGCTCTCGGAATGCGCTCACGATGTGTTTTTTTCTAGAGTGAATTATGATCTCAGGATCGATTTATACCTTGATTTGGTCTCGCTGTCTACACCCAGATTATAGTGTATATGGTCTCACAATCTCGCAGATTACTGTACGGTGAAACGAGTGTCCTGATCATTTGCAGGAGGTCGAGACACAGATAATATGACAAAGAAAGACAAGTATCATGATGCTTGTTTGTGCACCCGAGCAAACTTGCTGCTCGCTGTCCCTTGTACCCTTCCTCGAGCACCCGCATGATCTATGTATGGTGGTGTACAGATGGGAGAAAACATCCCGTTTACGCTCGTGCCTGCCTTTTCGTGCTTACCCAGCAACCGCGGAAGCCATCGTGGACCGCCTTGCGCCGACATCGTGTACTGATCGACTCAAAACAATGTAGCTGGAGCTTGCTAAGCCCACCCCTCCTCGGACACAGTGTTGTGGCGCCTATTCGCTGGTACCCGCCTTCCACCCCCCTGCTGTTGTGTCGCAGTGTGAATCTCCACGTTCCTGCTACGAGCGGGCGCCACCCTGTCAGTTGCTCCTTCACTCTGCGCATTCGCCTTGCCACGTCTCGGCTGGGAGGGTGGCGTGAAAAACTGTTCCCTGCTACTCTCCTTGGAACCTCCATTGATTGACTCCTGTGTCGATTGTCGGGAGAGTCGATGTGCTCCTGATTGACGTGGGAGTCGACTACGACTGACGGCGGTATCGCTCGTCGCAGCCGAGCTAGTATGTGCTCTGTTGAGGGTCGGTAGTGCAGGCGAGCTTTCGCGGACGTACGTCGTGGACCCATCACGACTGACCGGTCGAATGCCGGTTGCTCCATTCATATAGCCTATGCCATTACGCTGCCGGCGAGGTGTCTGTGTTACCCGGTCCGTGCCATCGAAATAATTAATGGAGGGTCTCGAGAGCTGTGGTGAGGTCGGCATGATCGCACGATCCATCAGATGTGGTGGTGTTGTGCCGGAACTCTGTCGCCGGATCATGTTAGGTCTTCGGCCGTTCCTGCTGGGGTTGTTGATGTTGACTCGATGGTCGCTGTAGTTCGAAATGTTGTCCATCTCTTCACAAGATCTGATCAGCTCCCTTGCCATGCTCTGAACCAGCAGAGATGGGTCGGAGGTCTGAAGGTCGCTAACAACATCGTAGACACCATGCTGATCGAGCAGGAATGACCCGCTTTCCGTCGCGTCCCGTATACTGCTGATGATGTGCAGGAGGTTGAGTCTGATGGCTGGTTTGCTGTGGTGTAATTTTTGTGCAATGCTCTCAAATAGCTCGGGGCTGGACGCCATCTGTCCCGCAAGTGGCGGCGAGAGTCGTAACAGCTTCTTTAACGGCTCCAGTAAGTTTTCGAAGGACACGGATTTGCTTGTCGTCAACGCTTTCACTACGGCTTTTGTGAAATTCCAGTTGTCCAGTAGCTGCTCTTGTACTCGAGCAGTCTCTTCTTGCAGCCACACGAATATTGAGTCGAGCGCGGTGCCTTGCCAATACGCATCGGACAGCAATGACACGTAGAATGCGAGGCCTTTGTTTTGCCACAACTCTCGCCGAGCCGCCTTTCCAGCCTGTACCATGTCGCACAAGATTGGGAGTGCAAACTGGCGCACAGGAGTTTTGTCCTGCTTGGCAATATTGACCAAGACGGGAATAATGCCAGCCAAAGCTGCGTCGCCCTGTCTTCGCTTTGACACACGACACAAGTTGTAGATCGTTCCAAGAATTTGGTTCGACAACTCTCGGAAGTGCGGCGACTTCATGTTATCGCTGAGCAATTCGACCAGGACGTCAATGGCATTCGAGTTTGATAGGGTCTCCCACCTTGCTTCCAGCATCGACAGGTTCTTGATGAACTTCAACATTGTAATCTGATGCGTCGGCGACATCTTCTTCAGGTTCTTCAGAAGCCTATGCAGCACCGACCGCTCGGCCACCTTCTCCTTGACATAGTTCTCCGCTTGGGAGAAAATAAAGAAGATGCTTGCTATCCTACCTTCACAAAGCTCTGCAAGTTCTCTTTGCTCGCCTGAATCTGCTGGCTCATTCAGGACTCGAACCAGCACAAGCGACAAAGGATCGAGTACGGAGTTTCGGGACAGAATACGACAGAAGTCATTTCGAGGAGTTGAGCCTTGTAGCTCAAAGACACTCCAGATACCATTGACACCGATGAGGACTAGCTCTCGATCATCGTCATAGTCGTCCTCGAGGAAATAGACAAGCGTGTTCAAACCTCCAGCACTCACAAACATCTGGAGAATGAGGGTCGACGTTTGATACATCTGTCGAACGAAGGTGGCAGCTTCAAGTCGTATTTCCCTTGGGAATTGTTTTGATGCGAATGTGAGAATTTTTGGTATGCCGCCAACGAAGCACAGATTTTCCTGCACATCCTCATCACCATGAATAATGGTGTTGATGATTCTGAGCAAGTTTAGTACGATATCAAACCTCAGACTCACACAGTCCTCCAGTATCTCAAGCATAGGCAACAAGCCGTGAGCGCTGACAATTACACTTTTGGTCTCGGAGAAATGCTCAAAGCAATTGATCAGCTCTTCCGAGATTTGATAGAGCGCATCTTCCTCGTCACCCGCTATCTTTAGCTGGCCAACCAGGACCTCGACTTCGTTCCGCATCCGAGCATGTTTATCGCGAGCTATGTTGGACTCAAGATCACCCTCGGGTAGGCCCTCTTCTAGCTGCGCGAACGGATCATCTTCCTCACCGTCATCCCCTAGCCAGGAAAGACTCGAGATTTTCGAGTTTAGAGTGAAAGGATCGGACCCTGACGACGTGTCCCTCTCACTGGGTGCTTTAGTGTTGTTTGGCTGACTGAAAACGTCCGAGAAATCTTCATCTTCCTCGTTTTCCGCAAATTTCTGTATCTCTACCGAAGATCTTGTTCTCCGCATTGGGTTTCGATCCCGGTTCTGCTTTGGTCGTCTAGCAGTCCCCATGCCATTAGAGATTTTCATGCTCTGCATCAGATCTGTTACGCTAGGAGAGTCTAGGACCTTGGAAGGTGCGTCCAGCTGTGTCCGCAATGCGCTCAATTTGTCGTCTATCTCAAACTCATTGTCTTCTATAATATCCGAAAAGTCCTCGATCGAACTCTCCCGATACACTGTCTTCGGGTTGACTTGGTTCGACGATATTCCAGTCGCAGGCTTAGGCTTTGACGGTTTTGATGCTGTACTACGCGTTGACATGGGTAGGGATGCTTTTCTGGTCGTAGGCACAGGGTTGAGTTTCGCTTTGGGCGCTTCTGATTTGTTTCTGATATGCTTGTAAACCGGTTTCGTTGCCTTCGGAGCTAGCTTCACAGTTTTGGAGTCGTCGCTTTCTGGAATGCGCTGGGCTGGCTTTACCGTTGCCACATTCTCATCATGTCGGTCGTTCTGTTGGAGTAAAGAAGAGTCCAAGGAGGCAAACGCTTTCAGTCGTTCGGAAGAAAGCATGCCTCCAAAGTTATCCACGGGCTTCAGGTGTGGCATCTGAAGAGCATTTGGGGAAATAGTTGTATCAAAGTCGTTGTCCCAGTTGTCGCTATCATCATCGTCCTGGGAGCGGAACTTTTCAGCCGCAACCTTTGACCTAGCATTCAAGGGCGCTTGCTTCGTCGGCGATTTGAGTGGCCTGAGAACATCTCGTGCACCTGGCACAGGACTGTCTGAGGAGGATGTAGACGAGTTCTTCCGTATCGTGTGGCTGTTTGGTGAATCTCTCAGAGCCTCGTTCCACTGCTGCACACTTTTTACTGCTTCCTGGTAGTCTGTGGCATTCTTGGTCACTTCTGAATCCGACCTTCTAGCATTCATTATCCACGGATGTTTCAGGAGCTTTCTGGCGGAAACTCGAAGATTTGGATCCTTTTGGAAGCACTGCATAAGGAAGTCTATTACAACAGGTGAAGCACCCTGTGGGAGAGGCGGATGGTCATCGTTGACAATCCTGAACAAAGCTGGCATTGGTTGCAGATTGTAATAAGGTGGCCGTCCATCCAGCAGCTCGATCACAGTGCAGCCCAAACTCCAAATATCCGAGGCGGTAGTAGCACCAGTCAACTCGATGACTTCAGGAGCCATCCAGTAGGGGGTGCCAACGACGCTTGACTCAGTCAAACCCGTAGTACGACTAGCCACGCCAAAATCAGCCAGCTTGACCAGGCCATTTTTCGTACTCAAGATGTTGGCTCCCTTGATGTCTCTGTGTATGACACCTTGATCGTGCAAGTACAATAGACCGTGCAAGGTTTGCGACATGTAAAGAGCGACGAGGCTCTCGGGGAAACGACCGAAGTTCTTGGCTATGGAATGCAGAGACCCATTTTCGCAGTATTCCAGTATGATGTTCAGCGTTTCTGGAGTTTTGACGAAACCGTGGTACTTGACGATATTTGGATGGTCCAGATTCTTGAGCAGATCTATCTCTAGCATAATCACCCTAAGCTCGCTCTTCGGAAGATCTGCTAGCTTGATCTGTTTGACGGCAACGGTCTCCCCTGTGCCCCAGTTGAGTGCACGATAGACGGAGCCAAAGGCACCCTTGCCCAGGCAGTCGCCCAACTGAAAGTCTTTGAGTTCTGCCACATCTTGAGCTTTTGGTTTCTCTTCTTTCTTGGTAGGGCTGCCTGGCACTTTCGAAGCCTTCGTCCGTGCTGCTGTTGCTTCTGGGGCTCGAGCAAGAGGGGCATCGGCACTAGTATCTGCGGTTCGAACGGGCATGTTTGGAAAGGTCGAGGTCGGAGTGGTAGAGACTAATTAGCAATTCTTTGGTTTTCTCATTGTATCTCTCGCACTACGAGCTCTTCCACTGTTCACAATCCGTTGGAAGGCCTCGAGATGTTGTTCTTGCACATGGGGTGCTTTTTGGCGTCTTCTGATTTGCCTGAACGTAATTCGACGTATCACGTGGGTATAGACGCTGTCTCGGCTGGCAATAGACTCATAGCATGTTCAATTGTAGTACTGACGGCTGTAAGCTCCTGGGTGTCGAGTGATGAACGGACGTGTGCGCTTGATGTTGAACCAAATTGTTTAGGTACCTATTCGGGATAAGATGCGCTTGTGCAGGGCCCCGAAATTAACCCTCCTAGCGTGGTACCCCCGGGCCTAAGGCCACGCTGCCGAGCGTGGCAAGCCCGCAAGTGACGACAGAAAGGTTAAGACAGGAGGCTACTTTGCATTTGCTCGTGGGTCACGATTAGGCCAAGGTAAACAGGGTGTGCTTCTGGATTTCAGAATATTTTTCTGTCTTGCCGTTGCACTTCTTTCGTACAATTGTCTGTGTCGAGCTAGATCTCGCATGCCTGTTCTCAGATGCCCCATTGGATCCGCTACAGCACGATCGTTGCGATGGTTCTCATGAAACCTGTTGACAACGCGCTCTTGGTATGCTGTGTCCATAGCGCTGCGAGAAGATGCTAGTCGAGCTCACACGTACGAAACTGCGGTACAACAGCCCATTCAACTGATTCTTGACTGTTGTGCTGCACTATATAGGTGAGATCGAGAAGAATTCGTGCACAAGGCACACCGAACCTTTCGTACATCACTACCAACGCCTCTGTCTTTCGGTGGTTGAAGTAATACAAGTCAACTAATGTCGTACGCAGCTCATCAGGCTCGGCGTAACCAACAAACCTTGAAGGCTGCTAACCTGAAGTAATACAAGTCAACTAATGCGTCGTACGCAGCTGGTCGGACTCGGTGTAACCAACAACCCTTGAAGGCTGCTAACCTGAAGTTTTGGTATCATCGCAAAGCGGGGATTAACGCCTAATACCCATCGTAATGAGTCAACCATTGTATAAGGATGCGACAAGGGTGATGAGAAGGAGGCCGCTCGACGCTCGACCTTTGCTCGAAACCACACTGTAAGCTGCAATAGCCTGACTGCCGGTGAATCTGGAAACGTGCCACACTCGAAGCAGTATCAAAAGTGACTAGCAGGCTCAAAGATGGTTACATTCAACGAGGTTCAGGCATCGAATTCTCGAATAGCTACAACACTACCAGCTGGGCTTGTAGGTGTGTTCATCGGTGGCACTAGTGGTATCGGTAAGTATACATTGAAGCAATTTGCGCGACACACCAAACAACCACGAGTCTACATCATTGGACGGTCGGAAGACGCGGGCGATCGTATAAGAAAGGAATGAGAAACCCTCAACCCGGACGGCTCTTTCGCCTTTATCAGGTCAGACACTAGTCTTATCCAGAACGTTGATGAGCTATGCGGCAAAATTAAAGCCAGAGAAAAGGAAGTCAACCTGCTGTTCATGACCATAGGGACTTTGGATTTCTACTCGAGTGAGCACTCTCAAAGTAAGGTTTCGTCATTGCTAACATGTGGTTCAGACACTTCGGAAGGCCTTCCTCGGTGGAACGCTCTGGTACATTTCGCGAGAGCTCGGTTCATCCAGAACTTCCTGCCAGAATTGCAAGCTGCAAAAACACTGAAGCGGGCCGTCAGTGTATTCGCTGCCACAAAGGAAGGTGCCTTCGATCCTGGCGACATCAACGGCGAACGGGCTGGGCTTAGTGGCGGTCGGGGCCACGCCGCTTCAATGGTCACGATGGGCATGGAAGTTCTTGCTCCAAGGGCCCCTGATGTTTCCTTTATCCATGACTATCCTGGTCCAGTCAAGTCTGGGATAGGTCGAGAGATGGCTGGCCTACTTGGTGTCGTAGTGCGAACAATGGCAACGGCCATAGGTCCACTGTTCAACATCCCACACGATGAGAGCGGTGCATACCATCTGTTCTTCGCAACTAGCGCAAGATACCTCCAAAGTCAGGTGCGGCGTCTGCATCAGCGGTGACTCTTGATGAGAATGTGTCTGTTGCGCGAGGGATTGACGGTGACATCGGCAGCGGTGTGTACAGTATAGTATTGACGAAAAGGGCGAATGTGCAGGGTCCAAGGTAGAGCAGCTGTTGGGCAACATGCGCAAGGACGGTACTCCGGAAAAGCTATGGAAGCACACTGAAAGTGAATGGAAGCGGATCACCGGGTCGATAGAGGCTTCATTTTGAGGAAGCACGTCAGATGAAATAGCGGCGCCTCAGTGTCAGCAGTATTGCGCTGCAGTATATCCCAATTAGTTTTGTATGATACATGTTCTAGTCAGATCTAGGGTCTGCCTAGCCTATATGAATGGCAGGTAGCAGATGGCACCACACAAGCACAACCTGAAATGTCGAGGAGGTGCCTACGTGCCTCGACCGCGTACTTGACGCGGGGCGCGTGTGCGTGTGGTGGAGATTGCGGATCGATGATGCGCGTCATCCAGTGATGCAACGTGATTGGTAGAGTGCTTGTCTCTAGCTGAGAACGATGTGACCAGTGTTTTAAGGGTTCAGGCGGGCTATGGTCGGCTCGAATGCTTGGCTCTCTCGCGTCCTGTAGTTGCGGAATAACTGGAAGCCCGGGCGCAGACGATTCATCTCCCATAAGCTTCTCACGCTCCGTTACAGGTCTTTCCACACAACCACCGTCTCCCCTCTCTTGTCCTGTTATGTTGATAATTGTGTGATCGCATATATCTCCTGCCCTTCTCAGGGATATAATCTACACCTCAAGACGACAATTTAGCTATTGTACGTCATGGGCCTGCCGTAAGTCACTTTTCTGCGCCTGGCTTCGTCTGAGCGGGCGCGTATGCCTGGCTCCACCACAAACAAACAGAAGTCGCGATACTAACAGAGGTGCGGCACAGATTCTACCGCAATCCAGACGACGTCGATGCAGAAAACGCAGCCGCCAAACTCGATCGCGCTGCTGCACACAGGCGATCCGCAATCCGTCGAGAACCTTCAAGTCGTCCAGCTCGCGAACAGTCATCCTCCACAGGCCTTGCCAATCCAACACGAAACCGACATGAGCTCTCGAGTCGACAAGCTCGAATGCGAGCCAATTACGAGAGATCAGAAGCTGATGCACATTCTGCGATCGAGGCAGAATTAGAACGGCTGCGACGACAGGGGTCAGAGACTAGCAATCGGCTCCAGGCAGAGCGCGCGCGGAGGCAACTCATACGACATCTCGAGAATGGTTTGAGCATTGCTCTCACCTCGGCTCCAAACGATGTTCTCCTCACGCCGATCGAGAACGAGCCTGCCACGCATGGCTTGTCCACGGTCGATCAGATTCTACTTCCGCGCCCGACCAGAGAATCCAATCTCCGCTTTGAAGTGGCTGCTAACTCCTCACCGCATTCAACATCATCCCAGCAGCCGCCATTGTTCATGCCCAGTCCGCCCCATTCGCTGAGTGGAGCCTTTAGGAGTCGTCCTGTTGATGGCCCGTTGGACAGCTGGGAAACGACGCCGCCTCTCACCCAGGACTTTGCGCCTGCTCGCGCCACGCGAGCGGCACCGAGCGGCTCCAGAAGCCCGACAGACCCACTGGCCGAAGCCAACAGGACCGTTGTTGAGGACGATAGACACGGCTTAGAGACACCACCTCCAGAGTCATGGGAGAACTCGTACCCGCCCCTTCGCAGGGTCCCTCACATGTCGCCAAGACCTCTGCCATGGACGACAATAGATGGTCTTGGTGACCGGCGCCGCAGTCCAAGTTCACCATCGGAGGATCCTGAAGAGGAGAATTGGACTAATCTGCGCGCATCCCTCAATAACGGTGACTCGGCGCCCAGTACATCGACCTCTTTCGCATCAATGGCCGACCTCGTGAGCACTTCCAGATCACCATCACACAGATCTGCTAACACGCAAAACACATCAACTAGTTTTGGGGAGATAGGCGCATCGACCGACGACACTTGCGACCTTCCGCCCGGTATCACGGAGGAGGATGTTCGGCAGATCCGCGAGCGACATCGACGCACTGCTGGGCGTGTGGGTGCTTCTCGGACACGCCCACCGGGTTCAGACTACAGCGGAACATCTCGACCCCGAGATTCGCCGATGTCGATCCTACTTCACGAGGCTAGGGCGGCTAGGACATCAGGGCAGTGGCGGCGGGAACGAGATGAGCTCTTCGTGTTGCAGGCCATCGCTGAGAGACAGCAGAGCCATGAGCGGGTCCCTGACGATTGGTGGGCACTAGCTGGCCTGCATTCATGAAAAGAGTGAGGCCTCAGGAAGGTTATTGCGTCTGATCAGGACCAAACTGTACGATATTACGATGGGCATTTATGGCCTTACAAAGTGGGAACGACTAATCTACAAAATGCATGCGGTGGCGTTTGGAAATGGCTAGCGACAAGTCCCGTGGAAAGGGCAGACATGGGAACCAGGAGGCACTTGGGCGAGGAGGAGTCTTGTGCGTACAAGTCAGGTAGGACTGTGTGGCGCAGAGGCCTATATGGCTGAAAAGCCAGTGAATGATCTTGTACTACCATTCACCAATAACCAGTTTTGTGTCGTGGGGAAGCTGCGTGCTCACAACATAGCTTTCGTCCGTGTGTGATGGTTGTTGGCCTCCTGCTTAGGGTTGCCAGCCCCAAGAAATGCTTCCAAGGCTTTACCACCATCTTTTGTTAGCACAGGATCAAGCGAGAAATGCCATTTTCACGACCCGGGGCATTGCTTTGGTGACGGACTGCGCATATTCCCATGCATCTACCAGCTGATGAGCAGTAATTATGTCTTCAGTTCGCGGCCCAAACTGCGGTGAGGTGGACGTTGAATGGACTGTGAAAGTATGTTCAATCCAGTCGCCACATTGCTAGGGTATGGATGCAGCCGACGAGTAGCCCGCCTGCCCGACAAGTGCGCGCTGTTGCATAGCACCTCTCCGTTGTCTTGCATACGAGTATGCTGTTCTTTGCCTGATGACCTTGACGTGTGGATAAACAATTTGCTGGCAAGGTTCGTATGCCCAACAACCGAGCAGGCGTGGAGGCGTGGAGAAGACAACGCTCGTTAATCCTGTACGGCTCAGCCCTGCTTTACCTTCTCCCACACGAGGCAAGGAGGCAAGAATATGCTTGCCACTGAATACCGCCTCTATTCACGAGAGTGACATTCCGACATGGCCACATTCTTTGACGTGTTTCAGGTTGCGTTAGAGGAGGATCTGTTGCAAGGTGTATCCATGATGCCGTCATTGGCCGGGAAAAGACGTCGGAGAATTCAACCTCGAGCCTGAGAAGTTCCACTTGTGCGTACATGTGACAAGAGGGATTTCGCCCCTCTTCTTGATGATCACTACAACGTGTTGGCAATGCATCCACTGCGGGTTGGACCGCTGCGCAGATGCAATTCGTCTCTGAGCAGTTGTCGGTAAGTTCGAGAATGGAGAAGAGGGGAGACTGTAGGAGCGGTGAGAGCACCGATTCTCTGCCCTGCTTCGCTGCTTCCAGGTGGTCACCAGCTCGACCTATCACAGCATGTGACGAGCATGGCCGGTGCTCAGACTGGCCTGGCTAGCTTGCATGAAGGCGTGCATCATGCATGAGAAGTTGTTTATCGGGTTGTTGACGTTCAGGCGAAAATTTTCAGGCTTCGGAAGCCCTTCAAAATGGCAGCTGCAAAGAGTACTGGTGATTGTCACATTGCTGTCGACGTCCAAAATTGTCTGTGCCGCATTGCAGAAATCAATTGTGTATCTGAGCGAAAATGCAGCCCTCACGAGCAGCGATAGGCGTCTGAGCTGCAAGGGGCGTACCCCACATCCACCAATTGAAGGTCGAGGCAGGCTGTGGATGCCCGGAAAGGTTGCGAGTTGCTGGGGCTATCAACCATTTGGCGTCGGATGTTCTGCACCCTCCCAAGCAAGCTCTCTTTCCATTGCACCATACAAGCCCGCGTGATCCAGGAGAGCTGCAAGTGACAGACGAGGTCGTCGTCGATTCCTCCTATTCCCCTGCGACTCTACCATTCCAGTCTTTCTTGCTCTTCCAACGAGCTGCCGTGATTATTGTTAGCCTGGAGAAGACCGATCAAATGATATCGCACGGATTTTCGAGTCGAAGTACCATCAGCAGCAATGGCCGCCACCTACGTCGCACAGCGGGCCAGAGACGGGCGCGAGAGCGAGTCCTGTCGACCAAGGATCCTGAAGTCGACGACTGGCTGGGCTGAGAGAGAGCAATTTCAGGCTGCAACTTCATCCGAGGTGCGAATCGCAGGCACTTATCATGTTGGAGGAAGGCGCGATGTGCTGCACACCGCCAACCCGTTTCCTCCAACTAAACCAACACCAACCTTCCGGGTATGCATAACACTCTTCTGGCTTGCACGTTCGTGGCTAGAACCCCTCTTACCGCCCTGCATATCACCCATTTCATCACCTTGACCTTGTTCGAGTCCACTCTGCGCTACTGCACTTCTGAACCATAACTGCATTGACTAACCTCCTTCCCTCCAGGACATATATACTCACCTGGACATCTACCAAAGAGCATCCGTGCTGGTCGCGGCGCTTTTGCAGTCTATCGCACAGACCCCTTCGGCATATGGGAGCTTACCACCAGAAAGCAGCCACGATGAGGTGTCGTTAGCTTACCCCGAGGATGAGAGTGCAGCACGTGCATGCATCCCATCGGACTCGACGGCACCCCATAGCAGCCGGCGTGCACAGGCATCGTCGGCAAGCACTCCTTCCAGCGATATGGACTTCAACGTCGACTTCGGAAGCTCCTCGGGCTTCAAGCAACATGGGAAGAAGAAGAAAGCCGCCGCAGCCAAGTTCGACCCGTGGGCTGACAACGACGAGGAGAAGAAAGACGATGCGGGTGCCAATGGAGGAGGTGGAGACGATGGGCTAGGGGGTGGTAATGGTGGTGATGCCAGCGGTGCCGGCGGTGGAGGCGATGACAACAACGGCGGTGGCAACGACGATGATGACGACTGGGGCTTCAGCACGGGTAAGAAGAACAAAAAGAAGAGCAAGAAGAAGCAGGAGGAGGAAGAAGAGGAAGAACGAAAGCGACAAGAGGAGGAAGAAGCTAACGCTGCAGCTGCTGGCAATGCTGACCCGCTGAGCTGGGCCGACGACGCCAATGGCGAGACTGAAGACTGGACTACATCGTGGGGAGGGGCGAAGAAAAAGGACAAGAAGAAGAAGGTAGTCCATCAACCCTTCACCCCGTATCACTGATGGTCATACATGCTAACCACGTGCAGGGCGATGCACCTCCTGCTGTTCCCGATGCTCCGTCCGCAACCAATGCATTCCAGGACATTGATCTCGATGACTCTGCTCCAAAACTAGATTTCAGCTTTGACGCCACGGGCGACACAAAGAAGCCCGCCAACGCTGGTGCTGGCTTCAGCAATTGGGGCAAGTCGTGGGATTTCGATGGTGCAGCTAAGACAGAGGAGAAGAAGGAGGAAGCCTCTGACCTTGGCAATAATAACCCTTGGGGCTTCGGCGGCTCGAAGGCTAAGAAGAAGACCACAAACATGTCTAGCTTCGACTTCGGCGACTTCGGTTCATCTAACCAGGACGATCTCAACTTCGATGCCGGCAATGATGCAGCTGATACGAAACCCGCCGACGATGCCTGGGGCTTCGGCAGTACAGGCAAGAAGGACAAGAAGAAGAAAGGTGCCATCGAAGAGGTACCGGAGGAACCACCCGCAGAGTCCGGAGAAAAGGAAGAAGACAACTGGGGCGGATTGGCCGGTGCCAAAAAGTCTACCAAGAACAAGAAGAAGAATGCTTTCGACGATGCCTTCGCCGCCACGACTGAAACCGATAACGCTGCCGAGCCATCGTTTGATTGGGGCTTTGGCAAAGACAAGCAAAATCCCATCGGCGAAGTCGACGACACACCAGCTGTCAAGGAGGATGAAGGCGAAGATTGGATGTCAGGGGCCTGGGGTGCTGGCGGGAAAAAGAAGAACAAGAAGAAGACTGACGATCTATCAGCCTCCGTTGATTTGGCCTCGAACGCTGATGCGAAGACCACCACCAGTGACCAACCTGCTGATGATGGTTGGGGGTTTTCTACCGGAAAGAAAGACAAGAAGAAAGGCAAAAAGGGCTTTTTTGATGACGAGCCACCACCTCCTCCAGAAGCGCCCGAACCGCCGCCGCCAATGGAGGTCAAAGAACCCCTCGTTGCATGGGATTTTGGGCTTAGTGCCAAGGACAAAAAGAAGAAGCAGAAACAGATGCAACTTGAAGGCACCTGGATGGACCGTATCACTCAGGAGATGGTCGATGCCGCAGAAGCCGAAGTTGCAGCCGCCGTGGTGGTAGATCCTGAACCCGTGCACGACCCCGAGCCCGAGTTCGGGTTTGAGCCTGTGCCACCGCCACCACCGTTCGAAGAAAAGGTACCATGGGACCATGGGTTGTCTGCCAAAGAAAAGCGCAAGAAGCAGAAAGACATGGTGTTGGATGGCACCTGGGATTCCCGTGTTACTCAGGAAGACATCGACGCAGAAAAAGCGGCTGCAGATGCCGTGCTAGTCGATGGGGTCGTTGACCCAGAGCCAGAAGCAGTAATTGTAGTCGGTGATGCAGAAGCAGACTCCCCCCCACTGGAAGAACTTGAGCCATGGGACTACATGCTTACCTCCAAGGAGAAGAAGAAGAAGGAGAAGGATCTGCGTGCAAAGGGTGAGTGGGACGACCGGCTTACGCAAGACAAGATCAATCAGATGATTTTCGACCGTGATAATGCGGCACCAGCGCCTCCGATAGAAGTCGTTCCAGAGTTTGAACCTGAGCCGGAGCCCGTGGCTGTCCTCGAATCGGAGCCTGCAGCCGAACCTGCAGTTCCTTTAGAGGATCTAGTACCTTGGGATCACGGCTTGACGGGGGTGAAGAAGCGAAAGAAGGAGAAGGATATGAGACTGGATGGGACCTGGGACGACCGACTCACTCAGGACAAGATCGATCAGATGATATTCGACCGAGACAACGCAGCAATAGCACCCCCTGAGGAAATGGTGCCAGAACCGGAGCCCGCAGTTGTTGCTGAACCTGAACCTGAACCTGAACCCACGGTCCCTCTGGAGGACCTGATACCCTGGGACCAGGGTTTGACAGGTGCCAAGAAACGGAAGAAGGAGAAGGACATGAGGCTAGACGGGACATGGGAAGATCGTCTTACACAAGAGAAGATCGATCAGATGTTCGCAGATCGAGATGCTGCCGCTGCAGTGACAGCTCCTATGGATGACCCCGAAGTAGTACCCGAGCCTGAGCCTGAGCCCGCACCAGAGCCCGCGGTAGCTACCGAATCCCTTGAAGAACTCGAGCAGCTAGTGCCATGGGATCACAATCTCAGTAGCAAAGACAAAAAGAAAAAGGAGAAATCGATGCGGCTGGAGGGTACATGGGATGGTCGATTGACCCAAGAGTCGATTGACGACAGGATTGCTGCTGTAAGGGCTGCAGCTCCTGCGTACTCCGACCCCGAACCTGTTCAAGAACATGAGTCAGAAGCTGTCGTTGAAGAGAGACTCCCATGGGATCACGGGCTGAGCAAACTCGAGAAAAAGAAGAAGGAAAAGCAGATGAGGGCCGATGGCACTTGGGAAGATAGGTTGACGCAGGAGCGCATAGACGATGAGGCTGCCGGGGCTACTTTTGCCGCTGCTGAGCCCGAGCCCGAGCCCGAGCCCGAGCCAGTGCTTGAAGAGCCGATGCCAGAGCTTGAGGCCGAGCCGCGTGTCCCATGGGACTTTGGTTTGTCTTCGAAGGACAAGAAGAAGAGGGAAAAGCAGATGAAGCTGGAAGGTAGCTGGGACAACCGATTGACCCAAGAGAAGATCGACGAGGAAGAAGCTGCAAAGGCTGTACAGCCAGAGCCAGAGCCGGAGCCAGAGCCAGTGGCCGAAGAGCCTGTTGACAATGGCTGGAGCTTCGGATGGGGGGCGTCGAAGGCAAAACCCAAGAAGAAATCTCTGCTTGATCCTGAACCCGAAAAGAGTGAAGAAAAGGCAGAAGATAATTTGAGTGGTGGTGGTTGGGGGTTCGGCTTTGGTAAGGACAAGAAGAAGAAAGGCACAACTCCCGCCGTGGAAGAGCCCGAACCTATTCCTGAGCCCGAGCCGGCTAAAGAAGAGAATGGGGACGACATCTGGAGCTTCGGTGCGACCACCAAAGATAAGAAGAAGAAAGACAAAGGCGCGAAGAAAAGCGATCTCTTCGACCCCCCAGTAGAGGAACATGTGCCCGAGCCTGCGCCTGCTGCTGAAGATGATATGTGGGCATCTCTTTCTAAGCCGGAAAAGAAGAGTACGAAGAAGGGCAAGAAGGGCATAGATGAACTACCACCACCGGCCCCGACGCCACCGGCCCTTGGACTCACGCCTGAACCAGAAACAGAGCCAGCGGCATTGCCTTCAGTCGACGACTTCAACTGGGATGGTCTGGACAATGGCAAGAAATCCAACAAATCACTGACCGAAGACCCTCCTGCGAAGAAAAGTTCTAGTAGCATGTGGGGTTTTGGTTCTAGCAGCTCAACGGCCAAGACTAAAAAGGAGAAGGAGAAAGAAGCCAAAGCAAAGCAAGAGGAGGATGAACGCTTGCAACGCGAGGCTGAGGAGGCCGAAGCAGATGCTAAGTCCAGCAAGAAGACAAAGGCTGGCAAATCGGCCAAGACGACATCCAAGCTCGACGAAAAGAAAGGCGATGATTTGATGGATCTGCTCGAGGAGCCCGTACCCACTCCTGCTTCGACCTCTTCAAAACTGAAAAAGACCTCTACGAGAGGTAGCGACAAAAAGCTTGAGGAAGTGCCGGAGGAAGAAAGCAAACCCCAGAGTGACTATTTCGGCTTCTGGGGCGGAAGCTCGAAGAAGACAACTGGCAAGAAGGGCACGGACGACACCAAGGAAATTAAGTCCAAGGTCTTGACCAATGAGGAGGATGCACTACTGGCCGAGCTAAACGAAGATGAGATTCAAGCGATCCTCGACGACGCGCCAGCACCTTCTTCCCCCAAGGTCACCAAGACCATGAGCAATGGCAAATCAAAAGTGAAGTCCTCCATTGCTGATCGCGCCAAAGCGTTCGAATCAAAGAAAGAAGATGTCGCAAAGAAATCGAAAGTGATAAATGAGGAGGCGGAGGCTGAAGTCGCGCTAAACCCGAAAGAGGCTAAGAAGGCTGCCAAGGCATCAGCCAAATCCTCGAAGTCCAAGGTTGACCAGCCACCTTCACCACCACCCGCGGCAGACCAAAAGAAGTCAAAAGACTCTATTCCAGGAGGATTTCCGGGGGCATTTGGCGAAGACGACGATCTGCTGGTCGACGAACCATCCGTACCTGAGCTCGAGCCCATGAGCGTGAAAGCTAAGAAAAGCAGCAAGGTTGAAAAGGTGGAAAAGGTCGAAAAGAAATCGAGCAAAGCAGCCAGTAGCAAGAAAAAGTCACTCGCCTTCGAAGAAAGTGCCAAAACTATTCCAGGACCGCAAGCCTTCAACGACGACGCTGATTTTTTCGGCGAACCAGGGAAACTGCCAACGCCTCCGCCAGAGTCTGAGAAACCGAAGAAAGAAAGACCACGCGTGGAGAGATCTGCGACAACTTCCTGGGGCTTTTGGGGTGCTTCTGCTCCAACTCCAAAGAAGCCGACGAGATCCAAAACCGTTGAAGACGTATCACCGCCGACCACTAAGAAGGCCAAGTCCCCTCCAACTCTCACCCGGTCAAAGTCGACCAGGTCGTCAAGGGACAAGGCAGCCCAAGACAGCAAGGACTTTGAGAAAGCCTCAAAGACATCGGGCTCGGACAAGGAGGGTAGTGGTAAGCAAAGTGATCGGCCCAAGCCGTCACGTGGTATGAGCTTTACAAGTTTCTTGACAGGTGCAGCTCCTCCCTCGGCCATGCGAAATGGGGGCACCTTGAAAAGGTCAAACACAACCGGATCCAGGTCTTCCTCGAGACGACAATCAATGGTTGACAGTGGTTTACTTTCACCACCACCCGAAGATGAGAATCCTATCACAGGTAAGGCTGCTAAGTTGATGGGTTTTGCCAGTGGTAAACCCAAACGCCGATCGTCCACAAGGGAAAAGAGCAAGGCTCATGCCGACCCGTACCCAATTGATGACGATGACATGGTGATGGTTCACGACACCGACAAGGAGGCTGGCACACATAAACCAAAATCAAAGAACAAGGTTGTCACCTCGGCAAAGAGAAGCTCTACGAAGCCCCGGAGTAAGACTATCTCAGGCGACGAGGATGTCGTGATGGTCGACTCACCCGTAGGAATGGATTCTGCAAACGAGGATTCCGAGAGACCACAACTTCAGCGAAGTAATACAGGCAAGAGATCCTTCTTCGGCAGCTTCTTTGGCAGCGGACCAAAGGCTCTGGTTGAAAACTTGCGATCGGCTCCAGCTACTGACAACGAGGACAATGTGCCCCCATCCAGATCAAGAGGCAATTCACATAGGAGATCTCGAGTCATCAGTCCCGCAGATGGGTTCACAACAGATGCGCCCGCCGAGACAGACGCTGACGTGGCAACGAAAGATGCCGAGCGCAAGGCAAAAAGAGCTGCAGCAAAGAGAGCCGAAGAAGAGGAGCGTCTTGCGCGAGAGCAACGCCGTCGCGAGCGGCGTGAACGTGAGAAGGCAGATCTGGAAGCGAGAAGGGAGCGAGCTCGTGAGCAGGCTAGGAAGGAGAGAGAAGCCGAAGATCAGCGCAAGGAAGAAAGACGAGCGCGGCGGCGTGAGAAAGAAGCTGCTGAGCGGGCTCGCATAGCGCAAGAGGAAGCCGAGATGGAGGCTGCCGCGGAGAAAAGGAGAGAAGAAAGGCGGCGTCTTCGAGAGCAGCTCGAGGCTGAGGCAGGCGTCAATGCCACTACGAAGGATGATCGTCGTCGCGCATATGCTGGGGAAGAGGAAGTAAGGACACGACGAAAGGGCGATCGCACCAAGTCGCGACCAAAAGAATCCTCTGGCAGACGTTCGACCGCTCTAATGGCTGAGTACCACGAATCCAGGTCAGGCAGTGGTCGGGGTGTTAAGCCGCCCGAGAACAAGACCAGCTCCTGGATCGACTCACAGAAAGACGAGCCTCCAGAGCTGCCGCCTATCGAACCAACAGTTCTCGATGCCAGTGGACAGGCCCCACGTCCGGTCGAAGAGACAGGTTCTGGCTCTCGGCGGCATCACAAGGATAAATACGCTGGCATGAATGAGGATGAAATTGCTATCGCACGGGCGAAGCGGCGCGAACGGAAGAACCTCGAGAAAGAGAAGAGCACGAGCGGTGGCAGTGACGACAAGACGCAGAAGAGATCGTCTAAGCGCCAAAGCAGAATTGTCGAGGAAGATTTCTACGCCAATAATGCTGACCTAGTCAAGGCTTTCGATGGTCGTCCACAGCAGGTTAAGAGAAGCAGTTTCCTTGGAAAGTTCTTCTAGTGCAAATCTTGGAACTTGGAAAGGCTCATGGAGCTCGCTGGTCGAGCAGCAGTCACGAGTAGGAGGCGGCATTCACGATTTACGACTTTTGAAGCGTTCAGCGATCCATGGGGAACGGCAGAGAATATGATCTCGAGGACGGCAATACTGGACCATTGTATAGTATGTTACAGACCATCTATAGTGAGGGCATGCCTTGGCCCTGCTCGACGGACTTGCATAGGGACGGAGGAACTTCTGGGCTGTCAATTGATGACACGTTGGATATACCTCTTCTATGACTGTGGTAATTGTACTTGATGGTTTGAGGGTTGCCTAGGATTGTCATAGGTTTCAGGAGAGGACAGCACGGGCGAGCGTGCATAGGAGAGCACGTTGGATGGATGCTGTGCTTGTTTTGGAGGCCTTGCTTATTTCCATTCCGACGATATAGATACCCTTTTGTTGACGTATTTATTTAGCTAGGCGAACGAATGCTTGATAATATCCTTTACTTCGGACCCGGTGACACTTCTTAGAGATATGAGGGTGTCACCAGAACGTGGAGGATGGGCGTAAAGCTCGGCTGGTCCCATGTAGTAAGTAAGTGGTAGACTGTGTCCTGCTGCTTGGCGCGCGAGACGCTCGTACTTCGTCGTAGTCGTAGGTGTAGGTGATCGAGACGAGCACAATAGGGGCTATTCATCGACATCCACGCGTGTTGTGTTGGTAAATGCATTTTGAAGAGGTTTTGATGTAGATAGCCTTGCGTACACTCCAAAGTCCATCCGTCTGCTGGAGCCACAGTACTAACTAAGCATTTCAATAAACGAGGAACACACAATCAACCTACCTACCACTTTCTGGCCTAAAGAAAAGCTATATGGGGTATCATAAATCTCCGCAGATCTTCTTCCAAATACAAACAAAAAGCCCCCGACCACAGCTGTACATGTATCCGCAAGCTCGCTGTCATCGTCTCGCACGTAAGTCTTCCGTGCACGCACCGAGGAACAACTGTCGCCAAATGCAGCTAACAAACACTCGTTGACAGACATGGGATCGACCCAGTCGTCTATGCATGTTAGGCTTGGACATTTGTACCACGCCCGACGTCGATGTCTTTCCAACCCTTTGGACCTTCGTACTCGTATGCACCGGGCACCCTGCTAAGCACAGTACCTAGCCCGCGATGCACTTCAATCTGGAATGGCTCGAACGGGAGCTTCTCGCCATCGACGGAGAAATAGCCCGTCTTGCCAGACGAACCTGAAACCTTCTTAAGTATACTCTGCATTGTGCTTGGTTTCTGTGAACTGGTCGCGCTAACATCTGCGACAGCGTGGTCTTGCTCGGACATCTCTGTCATTGGACGCCCGAATCTAGGTATAACGCGGACAGCTGAGATCTTCCGCACTCGCACCACATCTTCATCGAAGAATGTGCCGTCGGCAACGGAGAGAAGTAACTTTACTGCTTTGGTTCGACTGATGTCTCCGTCAATGTTTACCAGGTCCATCATGCCGTCATTCGGCAGACTTGCTGGGAAGAAAGGCGCATCTGCGGCCATCCAGCACATGTTGCCGCAGTAGAAATTGCCCAAGTTGGGATAAGCTTCCAGTCGTGTCCAGCCAGAGGTCTCGTCCTTAGGCAGCGGGTCGTTGACAGTGCCATGCTTCAGTGGTGGAAGGCCTAGTCCAGCTTGTGCCTCCATCTCCTTGTCCAGGATGGCGTCTGAGTGGGATTGCTTGTGTTTCAAGCTAGCCATTTCTTGAGCATAATGCTTCTTGATGGCTTGTTTGTCCTCGATCTCGGTCTTGACCGCATAGTCAATGGGATACAGAGTCTTGCCGAGAAGTCTGACTAGAAAGCCGAAGGTGAATCGGAAATCACCCATCCAGCGAATGTTCTCTGTCCCGAGATCACTTTCAGCCACTATACCCAAGCTCTGAGACAGGAAGGACAAAGTACGCTTGTCGCCTTGTGTGATGCTTGCGAGATCAAGGGGAGTCCGCACCCCTTTGACGATGGACAGCGCCGCTACGCTAGGCTCGCCGGTACCGAACAAGTTCCAGGACATGGCGTTACCAGTGCCGCAGGGCAGCTGAACCACAGCTATCCTGCGCAATGCCTCGGCGGCGTTTCTCTTTCGCGCCAGGCCATTGAAGCACTCCATCGGCAGGCCATCGCCAGAAGCGCAAGCCAGCACATCGTAGGCACCAATATCCAGGGTCTCGGCTATTTCAACAGCGTGACCTCGCCGGGTTGTTGTCTGTACGTCGACTGTGCAGCCAGCTGCTTCGAAGACAGGAGCGATGTGCTTTTTGTACAGAGATTGTGCCTTTCCAGCGCCGCCAAACGGATTGATCAGCACCTTGATCCTGGCTCTTTTCAGCGCTGCGCCGTATGCACGCTCCAGCAGACGATCAGTCCATCGTTGCGCTAGATCTAATGCGGTCGACACGGGATATATCAGCGTGCGGACGAGCAAACGAGCGTTTTTCTTGGAGGACTTTGGCCTGACATATTTGATGGTGATTGTACTGGCCGATAGCTCAGCGTCGAGGATATGGTGGAAAGGTATGTTGCTGGCAAGCTCAGACTTTTGTAACAGGCCGCAAAGATAGGTCCTGTCGGCATCGTCGAATGCATCGCCTGCAACAATAACGCTATCGGCCCCTAGGGTAAGACTCGCGTTCTCTCCAACCCGCAGTGTAGACTCGAGGATGGTATCGCGGCCGTCTTCTGGAATTGCCGCCGTGTCGCTGAAGGGGTCAGTACTATAGCCTGACGGCTGTGGAGGCATGATGTTGGTCAAAGTGATCAACACATTACAGAACGAAGGTCAAATAATGGATGTAGCAATTCAGCGGATACGCCTCTAGAACATATCACGCAGCGAGCGACATGGCCAGTCTTTCAGAGTTGGCGAGATCCGGATGGAACCTCGACGGAAATGACCTTCCAGTTGTCAAAGCATGATACGTCGGATGCCTGAGCAGCTAGATTTCTACCTACTGTAGCACTGTACACGGATGTGCAGGAAGTATCATGTGGACCTGCAGACGCGTGCCTTCGGAGTCGGACTTCCGAAAAACTTTCAGCTGATGCGCTCACCGTGACATCCTGGTTGACGCTACGGACGATCATAGAGCCTCTTGCGCCTTGACAGTGCTTGCTGTTGTTGACTGATCGACGTCTCAACCTGCACGTTGGCATTATTGTCCCAGCCGCTGAGTGTGTGAACTAATGGCAGCAGGTAGATCACAGTAGGTAGTTCATTGGGCTGAGGAGCTCCTGCCGCGTACCCTTACCCAATCTATATATGATTACTTTGAAAAAGGCATTTGTCCTTCATCAAACGCCAACGCCCAATATGTGTACAATCAGTTCTATTGGCTCCTCAACGCCATTGCTGTAAAGTCTCCCTCCAATACACCCATCTTATAGCTGGATATCGTTGTCGAGTAGGCGTACCTCTTCGCCGGGCTTGAAAGCAGGTAGCCCAATGTAAGGGCATCCGTCACACCTGAAAGCATCACCCAAACTGCAGTTTCCGCAGCTTCCAACCTTGCCAGGTACTGTGAAATCGACCTCGGCCAGGTCATCGGCCTGTAGTTTGATGGAACTTAGCGCCGCATCAGCGTTGTCCCGCTTAGCTTTGTCTTCTGCCTCCAGACGTTGCGCCAGGCCACATGTGCAGTCTTTGCAGGCCCTGCGTCGCTTGGCTTTTGGTTTGCACTCGGTTGCTACAGCTTGTTAGCTTGTGTTGTATCAACAACCTGGCTACACTTACGAATCTTGACGGGGCCCTTCAGATCTTCTTCATCGAGAAGGGTGTCCTCGTCAATAAGCTCATCATCAGAGTCTTCCACTAAGTCGTTCAGGGCCCCATCATCGAAGCCAACACCAGCAGGAATGGTGTTTGTCGTGTCCTCGCTCTTCCGTTTACTGTCCAGTGGCAGAGAGACCGAGCCGTCATGGTTTGTGCTTAGCCCGCCTGCTGCTTGTGCAACACTGTTGGCTTTGTTGCCATTTTTCCGCCCTAGTTTCAACGGAACTGCTACCTGCGAGAGATCCTGCTTGACAAATCCTTTTCCTGCCTCGTACGAGAGTCCTGCAAGAATGGCCTCGTTTTTCTCCGCGCCAGCACTTGCCCCCAGCTGTTCGTCTTGACTTCTTAGAACACCACCAGTTTTCAAGGACTTGACGAGTAATTCGAAAACAGTTCGACCAAGCAGCGACTGGCTTTCTCTCCGTGTGTTGTCTGCGTCCGAAAGCACCATGATCAGATCGTAGGTGGCTTCGGGCAGTGACACAAGACCCATGTTCAATCTGTCCAGCATCTGCATGTCGGTGGATTGGCGATCATGCATTCCCATTACTTGCGTCAATTTCTCTTGGTGTGAAGATAGAGAGGGCGGCGAAAGTAGCAGGGTGCGTTGTGACGGGGTGGGTGCGCTCGGCGCTGGCGTAGCCTTCGTCGGCATTGTGAAGTCGTCAGACAGGTCCATGGCGAAAGAGGGAGACATGGTGGCAGTATTCTGTGATGTTGCTGAAAGTACGTCTCAAATACTCGGAATACGTCGTAAGTAAAGCCTCGATATCACCTGAGACTCGGGCTTCAAATTCATTTTTTGATCACTATGACCCATGCGGGGCAAAACGGGTACGTACGCGCCACGCATTTCTCGGAGTGCTTACCAATCATATGCTTCACATTCCGCCAAACAGTTGCTGCCTGTAGATCTGTACTTATCCAACCTGTTTTGACATTTCCCATGCACTTAGGCAGGTACCTGATGACTTGCAGGTTCAAGCACATGGTTGTCATTGTTCGACCCTTGGGAGCCTCAGAAACACATAAAGACACCTCAGGAAGCTACACGAAAGGTGAACACGAGCTCTCAAACGACTAGCATTCCGCACAGAGCCGCCTGTGACGATGCAATGATGCGCCGCCCTCTTCACTTCTCGAGACGCCTGTCAACGGCTGCAGCAGAAATGATAATGCTCAAGACAGCTAATGACCTAACTGCCGCATCCGATACACGTTAAGCAGCGCTTCAAGAGCATTTAGCTGTGGTTATCTCTGTTTCTCTGATGTGTCTACTCTTGCACATCGGGCCGGTTTTTGACATGTTTTACTCACACTAGGTGAGATAGGCGAGCACCACTACGGTATCGGTGTCATTACGTGATAAATTTGCTGAGAGGGTTTATGCCACCTTCCAAGCATGCTGACTTCGTACCTTGATGATCTACCACTCCATTAATCGAGGTAGCACGACCGATGAGTGGCTAACATTCGATATGGTAAGTGCTCTTGTGAGCCCGACTCTGAGCCAGGAACGGAGTCAAGCGTGGCAAGCTAGTGCCCCGCATTCGCCTTGTCGGCATCTGACAATCAATCGGAAATCGCCTTTTGGTTCCGCAGAAGCCGCTAATGGTAGAAGATTGGAGTTGTCCCTGACGCTCGCTAACGTCTGTCGCATGACCTAACCTCTTCTAACAACATACTAGGCATCGTTGAGACTATTTAATTGGTGTCATCAGCTAGAGAATGCTTACACGCCTACATAGTGACTGTCCTTACCCCAATGGCAGGAAATGTAGATATGAACTGTCACCTCCCGGTCTGTGCATGGAACCCAGACAAAGCTGCACATCCCCGCTTCAGGATAAGGTCTCCTAATCTTGCAAGATAACAACTATCATACTTTGTCTAAGAGGGATGCTACTCATCTCTACCACGCTACGCAGGAAGTCTGTGGATTGAGTGATCATCGCACCGTCAGCTGATAGAGTAGAGAACCTTTTTTGGCTGGATTTCTAGCCGTTTCCCTCACTCGTGATCGACTTGGTCCGAGCTTCATCCTACCTGCCGTAGAACCCTTGATCACGGCACCTCCCTGTTGACACCACGTCTACCTCACCATAATTCCCTCTCTACTTCGCAATCGACTACAATTCATTACAACCACTTTGTCTACTAATATTGCAAGTTGATCATACTTGCAGCATCATCCCTGCAACCCTGCAAATCATCTCTGCAACAGTAAGTCATTAATGCGGCTGTTACCCCTCACGTGAGCACTCTACAGAGACGTCAGTCCATACAGCAGTCCATACAAGCTGCTCTCCTAGACATGCTACGGCTTCCCCGTGACCAACCAGACTGACACGTGGCCAGTGACTAGAACTGTCAAGAACAACGACCGAAATCACGCTGGTATCGCCGACGGCACTGCCGTACCTGAAGATCGTCTTCCTCGCTACTTCGCCAAGTCTGGTCACGTCGACGCTGATCCCAAGGGTGTCAAGAAGCAAGGAGGTGGCCGAGGCAACTGGTAGGTCCAGCCGCTTGGTCTGTGATCTGTGTCACACTAACCACTGCAGGGGCACTCTTACCGACGAAGCCGACGACTCCGGTTACGCCTTTGCCAATCAGCGACGTCGATCAAACAGCAGCACCCAGGCATTGAACGACTTCAAGACCAAGTTCGAGGCAGTTGATCAAGAGCCAGTCTTTGAAGAAGAGCTTCACGGACCTACTGAAGACGATCTCGAACAAGCTTCGACTCTCAGCAAGGAAGATTCCAACTCCAGCAGCTACTCTGGAAGCGTTGACCTTGATGAAGGTGTAAAGAGAATGTAATACTGTACAACATGACGAAGAAACGGATGAATGGATGAACCTGCGAGCTCTGTTTGCTGAGGGCTGATGCTTCGACAACATGTTCTACAAGGTGGCATTGGCTTGAGCTCAGAGATGTGGATCGCATGTGGACACGGCGAGCTTTGCATGTCGAAATGGCTACACTAGGTCATGTCGTGACATACTCGGACCATTACAACAGGATGCTGGGATGGCTCTTATGTATTAGCACACAAGCCTACAGGCAATCCGTGATTTCATAGCACAGCTGCTATGAAACTCTTCCATAACAGCACCAATAACAAAATGCTATTGGTGCACACATGACTTGTACCGGCATCAGTGAACCTGGACCGTTCTCCACTAAAAAGTCGAGCATGGAAGAGCTTCCGACACCGCCGTTCAGACATATCGATAGTGGTGCGTTGTGACAGAAAGATTTAATCGGGCAGTCTTGTGCCTTATTGAGGTCTCATAGGGTATCTGGCGGCAGATGGACGTAGCCAGGATGTGACCCGACGCCGGGTATCACCTCACAAATTTCTGGATGGCAAAGTCAACTCTTGGCGTCATAAGACTCGCTGAAAATCCCCATCTCTCCGTATGACATCTCCACCCCATCATATAATCTCGCATTTAGCACTTCCACGCCTTCTGGAGTGGTGGGAATCGAAGCACTAGCAAGACATGTTGCAGTGAGCACCCCCCCTCTGCGAATGTTCGTCCTAGTCCGGTCAAATGGTTGGACAGATCTCCGAAGCAGATCTCATGGCACGGAGCGTCTTGCTCGCTTTGATATCACGTGGGTCCTGGTGTGGGTGTTCGAGGACAGCGTCTCGCGGAGCGGGCTGGGTCTGATGAAGTTCTCATCCCGCTGCTGTCCTCGCAGGCGATCGTGCCGATCATGCGGCATCATGCGCAAACCGTGGCAGGCACCAAGGGTCTTCGAGCTAGCTACAAATCTAACGTAGCGTCGGAGCTCAAGCTGCGATAGTCTGCGGGACTCGAGCGTAACGGCGAGAATATTCTTAGTCCGAACAAGGCAGGTCGTGAGGCGGGCCGAGCTTTGCTGAGCTGGCCGGAGCAATCTTTGAAGAATGTTAGAACGGATCGACGATAAGGTCGGGCAAGTAAGGCTTCAACGTTAGGGAAGCATGCATTTCGGCTGGCTTCTATTGACTACTTGACTCTTATCACCAGCGCTTTTTCAGTTTTGATGTTTTGTTTTGTATCTCCGCCCTAGTAATCTGCGACACCCTCCGATCCTGCTTTCGAAGGCAGTTGTTGTGTTGACTTTAGTTCGGTGTCTAAACTCTAGCATGGCACGAGTTTTCCACCACCCGGTAGGGATATTGTCTTGCCGTTCCACATCGCATTGGCTGGAGCCGAGCTGTTGTAGGTAATGTTGTATCCGTTGCTGGCTATGTTGGAAAGGCTGCTATCAGCATTGGTGAAGTTCATCAGCTGCGTAGTGGCAGTCAAGGTCCAATTGGAGGTTTTGTCCAAGCTGACGCCAAAGTATGCTTCTCCATATCCGGCAAGTGCTTCGCCGGTCCATGTGGAATATTGCGACAAGGCAAGACTGATGGATGAGCCGTTGTACGCCACGAGCGAGCCAGACACATCTGATCCTTCCACGTTTATCGCTGCCTCCGCAGGCAGCAACATGCTGTTTTCGGGGTATCCTGCAAAATAGTCAAAGTCTTGGGTGACTTGAGAGTAATTGGCGACAGCAAGAATATTTGAGGCGGTGTTGTTGATTTGAGAAGAGATGATAGATGCGGTGGCAATGATGTTGCCGAACCATAACGCGGGCATAGTCTCTCCGAGCACTGTGAGCTTCGAGTTGTCAAAAGTGACACTGGCTCCAGCTTGGCGTACCATTGAGGAGAAGATGACAGTCCCAGCCAGAAGGCCCGCGGTTACATCAGAGTTCTTCCAAATCGAGGTTTGAGGACCATCAGAAAACGTTACCGGTGAGTGTGAGGCATGGCCAACAACATTCGTCATGTTGCACAGACCGAGAGCGTAGCATAAAGCTGAGCCGACGCCATCGGTGTGCGCAATCGCATTGTTGACATGAACATATCCTGCAGGACTGTCACCACTGAAGGATGAACAGCGGTTACCGCCTGAGTAATGACGGATGTTGGTGGCGTAGATAGTCGCGTTGCCAGATGCGTACAATCCATGGGAAGTTGGGCCAGAGCTATATAGCCAAGTGTTCTCGACGTTTACAACTGTGTCACTGCCGAAAGCGAAGATGTTGGCCGCTCCATTGTGAGTTGTAACGTTGACATTGGAGATTGAAACAGTTGAAGCATTGGCTATGTTTATGGCCGCATTCAGGCCTTCAATGGAGAGTCAGTTGTTTGGCAATGGCTTGCAGAAGCGAGGCACTCACCGTAAAAGCTTGCTTGGAAAAGGTTGGAGCTGTACCCATGCTTGACCACCGTAGTAGAGTCAAGCCCCACTTCTGATTGATTTGCTATGACCAGAACACTTGTATCATTTGCATTCACCGAAAACACCCGGTGGGAGATATTCAGAGACTTTCCGCTGTAGCTTGATTTACCGACAATTGGACCTGTCTGGTAGAGGGCTGGCGTTATGTTGTAGTCTGCAAGAATCGCATTATCTGCTTTCCAATCTGCTGGGTTGATGACATCGCTAGGATCTGTGATTGTGAAAGTCCCCAGCACGAGTGGTGCGAACAACGAGGCTGCAATCTTCCACGCCATTGTACTTTCCCCTTAACACCAGTCTATTCTAGGGCGATGGATTCCAGAATCTAAGCTTGCTCTTCGACTCAATCAACTAGAAGAAGCGAGCGCAGACTTGCCTTCTCGCGATATCAAGTCATATTATATAGACTTTCGGTTTCGGGCAGCTTCCCAAAGTCCACAAGAATTGCCCATGGAGGTTTCGCGGGGAGCGGATCAAAAGGCTGGGGAGGGTGGGGCTGTGTACGTCCGGTGCAAGACCCATGTCATGGCCAAGCTCTTTGGATCCTCGTCGATAGCGATGGCTGCCACCTGTGTTTGTGTAGCTCTTGCCTAAATCGGCACCTCGTCTATTTCGGCTGGTATAAAGCATACGTAAGACGCGACGCGTGTAGCTGTGAAGCATGCAGGTAGACGCTGTCCTCATCGCTATGTGGAGAGAACAAGCAACGTTACCATGGATACTAGCGCTGGTGAAGCTTGGAGTGGCATGAGCGGCTTCTTCGCGAGGAGACAGAAGGACAAGGGGAGGTTCCCTTAAGTCGACTGCGCGCTACTCCCTATCGTCGACCACATCTCATCCCTTAGTGGCGATGGTAGATTCCTTTTGCGAAAGACCGTCTCGAAGTGCTCTGTGCAGCACACACTGGTGCATGGAGGATCTCTAACGACAAATGCTGACCTGACGTATGGCATTGATTCTGATCGCCAATAGCAACAGCAAAACTGGCCTTGTCCATTCAGTCAATATTTCAGGTCGGCTAGGATTTGTTAGTCTGCGATTGACTTTGACCTTTGCTGCAGAATAGGTTATAGACTCGAGACCTTTCTCCGCCACATCCCGGGACTGGATGGCAAGATCGATTCTGGATGTTCGTGGGAGTTGTCCTGGACTTCAACGCACGGCTCCGATCAAACCAAGTCAACACCCATGCCGCACATGGTCAAGCTCGGACCCTCGTGTGGCTCTTCGGTGCAGTCAAGCTGGCCTGCATCGAGGGTGAGTGCCGGTGCAGGGATGGGTAGCCGTGCATAAGTCACAGTCTTGTCTGCGACAGTGTGGAAATGGAAACCATAAATCGTCGAGCTCGCTTACCTGCTGCATATCCACAGCTGTGCGTAGATACGTGAAGAGTGCCTCCGACGCCAAGCAAAATCTCTTGAGCGGTGCTGTCCGGCTCAGCTGGAAGCTCGTCAACTGAGGAAGCGCACTTCATAAAAGCGAAAGCTATTCCCTTTCTGGTCTAGCACCGCCTGACAGGGCGTTCTTTTGGTGCCTGTGTTGAGCAGAAGCTAGAACATGAGTTCACATCCTTTCTTATGGCTAGTGCGAATGGTAAGACTGACCGCACAGTACAATGCCGTGCACCTTGTACGTAGCAAAGCTACAGGTTGGGCCAAACTGGAGAATCCAGTCACCACAGGAATTCAGGCTGCAAGCCAGCCTAGCATTTGCAGGTGTTGGCCAACGTAGATATTCAGCTCCAGGAAGGGAGCACAGAAGTCTAGCATCATTGTATAATTGCTTTTGAGTCGTGTAGTACTTGTTTTCATCACCGAATTTGATTGTTGGGTTACATTGTGCTGCACGTCTTCCTCGAGTGCTGGCTCGGCTGGGTATAACAGTGATTCTACGGTCGGGCTCGTAAGTGCGGTCAGGAGCTATGTGCTCCACCGCAGGTTTGTCGAGAGAAGCGCCATGAAATGCAATTCCATCGAAAAGTAATCATTCCATTCAGCGCAGTAGGCGAGGGAGAAGCTGCTACAAACCTTTTCTAGACACTGACCAAATACGAGACGATGATGTACAGCGGCTGTCCATAGATCTCTCGCAGCTCGACGTTGGCGAACAAGCTACATCCACCGACCATCGCCTGCCTGAGCATCCTCCCTCCTTGATCCTCCACCATGCAGAAGACCGTGCGCATCAATCTCCAAGCTCGCAAGAACCTGCTCAAGCAAGCCCAGAAGAAAAAACTCGCTCAAACCAAACAGGAATGGGATCAATACCACCTGCAGAAACAGGTCACCGAGCGCGTAGCCCGGCAGTATGTGAAAGAAGAACGAGCCAACCGTCGTGAGGACTGGATTCTCGGGCCTCTGGCGCCCAACCGAAACGTTGGCGTCAACAAAGGTACTTTTGGCACAGTCGATTCCGAGCTGATCCAGACGTCGGCCGTCCCCACGTCAGTCAGGGCGCAGCCGAAAAGAGTCGGCTACGATGCCGTCGATTACGAAGGACAGGACAAGAAGCTGGCTTTCACCGGCGATACCATTGTTGGAAACGTGGTCGCTGGTGATCGCGTCGTGGTTGTACATGGCCCTGAGAGGATCAGGGGCACGATTGGCAATGTCCTGAGTGTGGACTACGATAGGGAAGAGCTAAGAATAGACAATGTCAATGTGGTAAGTACTCGCTGCTCCCATTCAACCCTGTTCAATACTGACGCAGCTGGCATAGGCCGACATCAGAATCCCTCCCACTGCTCCTCAACCACCCACCACCAAAGGAAACCCCGAGCCCGCCCTCTATAACAGTATGGAGATGCCCATACCGATGACTCACGTCCGCCTGGTTGCCAAGATGGTCAAGGACGATGGCACCGTTGCAGATGTCATCGTCCGCCATATCCACGCTGGAGCTCCCTACGGCCAGCGATCCCTCGGCTCCAACATTCCCGCCCACACGAGATATGTCACTGGCAGTGGCAAAGACCAGCCAGATGGAAAGGATGTCCCCATCCCCTGGCCTACAGATCACCCCGAGGAAATCTTCAGGCACTACGAAGGTGACACCGTTCGAAGAGACGTGCAAGATCCTACTTGGGCCCCAGGTATGCGAACTGAGCCCTTGGGTTATCAGTTCGATGTCAGGGACAATGCGAAGAAAGCGCGCGACGTGTCAGCACCCTACGCCTTGGGCTTGGCCAACGGGCAAGAGGCGGATGGCGTACAGAGAGCTGGCCTGCACGGCTTCATCTCTCAGGCTAAGCTGGATGAAAGGCGGACAAGAATTGCCCGAGGCATCCTAGACGAGCTAAGGTCCAAGTCGAAGACGTCGACCGCTTTCCACGACGACAACGAATGGGTCAAGAGAAAGATGCTCGAGGATGCGAGAGCGATTTGGTGGCGTGACAGGAAGATCATGAGCCCGGCGGCCGAGGCGGCCGAGAGGGCTTTGCAGGAAAAGAAGCGGCTGAGGGAAGAGCAGATCAGCAAGACGACAGGTATGCCGGCGCCTAGTGTGGCGGCACAGGTCGCCTTACAACCGATGAGCTTGCCAGCGGAGACCATCGATCTAGTCAAGAGCATGCAAGCAGCGAGTCTGAGGTCGATGTACAAGAAGCCAGACGCCAAGTTCAGAAAGAGGTTAGAGCACATGGAGAGGGAGAGGTTGGAGAGGCAGGCAATGATGCAGCGGATGGCGATCTGAGCCTGAGGCCGCACGACAAAAACAACTGTACACTTCTTGGGTTCTGCCAGTCCATGCCTTGTCGTTTGCTCGCTACGCCCCAGTCCCGCGAGGAGCCCCACACCCTCACGACCTCGCCTGTACTGTACAGCACATGTTTCGTATATACAATAGCTACCTACCTAGCTAGTTAACTGGAACCGACACACCCTGTACCACTTACCACATGGCCACACCGCACCCTTCTCACCCGAGGCAGACTGTTAACCCCCCTCAAACAGCACTTTCACCCCCGCCATCATATTGCTCGTCGGTCGCGGCTTCTGCTTCCTATCCGTGACGAGGTCGTGTCTTCTTGACCCCGCCTGGACTGCCGATGCCAGTGGCTAATTTGTATCTTCTGCTCTTAGACGTACCTAGCTAGCTGTGTAGAGCTGCAGTACTGCATGCTCGGGTGAGGCTGAGGGTAAGGGTCTTCGCCCCACACGATAGGAAATCGCGTCTGATGGATTCGTTCATTCATGCATTCGCCTAGGTCACGACAGGACCAACGTATTCTATCTGCTTGCTCCACGCCTTGGCCTTCGCGACCGCGAGATCCTGCCCGTCTGAAGAGTTCCGAGTCACCCTGGTCAAGTCCACGTCTTCCAGCCCTCCTTTCCACTGCACCAGGAACCGTCCGGCAAAGTACCGTAGTATCTTCCCGCTGAGACTGAGTGTTTTGACGCGTGCCCAAGATTCGATGTAGATGCTCCTCATTGCCCCGCCTGCTTCCGTGCCTGGGTTGATGGGCGCGAGACCGAAGAACATGAGTACCATGGAGGCAAGAATGAGGATCACAGCTGTGGCGGGACCGTTCGTGAGAATGAGGTCAGGGTAGGGCGTCGTGGCAGCGCCACCACCGCCCGGTTTGCTTCGGGCGCCATTGGACGTGCTCTTCTGGTCACGGTGTGTGCCGCGTAGTGCCTGCATGCAGCCCCAGAGGCACTTCAGACAGCTGACTGGCGTAGTATACAGCGGCTGATGTATCTCCCTGGCTCTGTGAACAGTGGCGATATCCCAGCTGGACCGTGACGACGAGCGCTGTCCCATCCAGTGCTCAAACTTCTTCGCCCGCTCCGCACTGAACGCATCCCCACTGCTCACCACCCACGTCCGCTTGTCGAACCGGCTGTCCAGGTAGTCAGGTCCTAAGTTCTCGAGGATCGAGAGCATCTCAGATGTATGCCCACCCGACCCCAGCACAACGAGCAGGTGCCCTTTCCTCCTCTTTTGTTTGCTCCCATCTTGGCTGGTCTTTTTCTCCGGCTTCGGTCGGTGCAGGATGATGGCTAGACGAAAGATCGCATAGAGCAGCAACGAAACCAGAGCATACGAGCCAGCGATTAGCAGAAGTGCGTAGCGATACCAGATGACGGTGCGAGTGAGACGTCGGGTACCGCGGATGAAGGTTAGTTTGAGGCCGTCCATGCTGTTCTGATGGGAGCTGAAGGCGCACGAGGTTCGCGCCGTCGACGGGCAACGAGCTGCTGCTCGCAAACAGTGAAGCTGGGACAGTGGGATGTTTAGCAACGGAAGGTGGGCATTGTGCGGGAGGGTTCAGCCCCGATTGGGGAAGTCAGCACAGAAACCACAACTGGACTCATACACAATTACGTCCCATTCGAGAATCGATGGTCGATGCCTCCTGTCATCTGTAGTCTTCAAGCTTATGTAACGCACACGTACTGGAGGCGGCATGCTTGTACAAAGAATAAACCACGGCAGGTCCTGTTGCCAAGAATCCAATTCCAGGGTAGGTAGACCTGGGCCGACGAGGATAGAACTACAAAGAGGGTACAGGCACGGAATCTATTACAGTCAAAGATTTTCATTGAAGCTTCCGAGACTAAAGAGCGTTCATGAGCCCATCGTCCTCGATCGAGCCTGCTGGAGTTTCGATCCCTGGCTTTTGCGAAAGTAGAGGCGCTTTTTCTTTTTGAGTCGAGAATCGTGCACCGACACAACTCACAGAGTGCGCCAATGGCAAAGTCCACCAACACGTGGTTTTCCTGTAGAGCAAAGAGTTATCCTTCTTGTTGTCCCTGTGGCTATGCAATGACCAGCAAGTGTAAAGAGCTCGCCTAACGACCTTTCTCCTTCCGCGTATGCACGTTGTAAGATTATCGTCAATTGTTTCCCTCCCATAAATATTGAACAACATCCGCTCCGTCTCGCAAGTCCTCCTGGCCCCATCTGTGCGCCTCGTTATACATTCAAAACCTGTCACATGCCCTGTGTGCGCCTTGGATGTTCTATAAAATCCGGGTATCACTGCTTGAAGCGAATGTAGCCGCACGGTCGAAAGCTTCTCTTCGCATTCTCCCTGCAGCATGTCGTGACCAGCACGACCGGTATGACCGATATCATGGTCGTTCAGGTCTTAATTTTCCTCGATCCTCCCATCATCACCACATCATCTTCATCAGACGATCCTTCATCGTCTCCGTCGTCGTCGCCGTAGTAGTCGATCTGTTCTTCGAGCGGCTTGCCTGTTGCTATTGGAGCCTTCTGCCTGCCGTGTTCGGTAATAGTGTCGGCTGTTCGCATGAACTCGGGTTCGCTGTCGGCGACATAAGGGTCTTTGATATAGTGCTCCTTGTACTCTGCCGACAGAAAGCTCTCTTCCGGAGGCGAAGAAGCTCCCGATGTCGCCACGAAGCTTGGATTCGATACGCTCTGTGTCACGCTACTGGTAGTGAAGTCCTCCACGGAGGATGGATTGGTGCTCATCATGGGTCTGCTGTTTGGTGCGTCTAGATCAAGGGGTAACTGAACCGCCTCTTGCGGCAGAGACGTTCTACCTTGTTCTTTGAAAATCAAGTCGTCTGGAGAAGGAGGACACGCGGCCACGTTGGATCCTTCCTTGATCCTCTCGCTCATTGCAGCCTTGTCAGCTTGTTGCTGTGCTTCCTTGATGTGTCGACGATCATTAATCGCCTGAGCCTCTGCAAATGCCGTGGCAGATGACGTTGGAGCCTGGCGATATTGGTCAGGCGGAGCTATGGTCGAAGAAGATGCTGCTGTGGAAGGGGGGGACGCTATCGTGGAAGGAGGAGTTGGCTCAGGTCGTTGGTTCTTGGCATGAAGAGCTTCTGGAGCCTCAATAGTGCCAGCGGCTTGAATATTAGACGTCTCTAACGTAGGCGCAGCCCGTTGCTCGTTGTCCGAAGAAAGGCGACTGACCGAGGGTGAGCGAGAGCCACAAGGGCTGCGCCGATCACGACTTGCAAGCCTTGTCAGTATCCTGGTTGTGCCTTCCCATAACCCTCCTACCCTTGCTTTGCGCATTGAGTCGTAGCTGTGAGATATTTCGGACTCTCGCGGAACGCCAGAGGGCGTTTGTGGTTTGATGGGGTATGCTTTGATGGTGGCCTCAGAATTAGCCGTAGATAAAGCAGACACTGCGCGCTCCGGAAGCTTGGGCCTCTGCTCAGCGACGGGCCTGACCTGCGGTGAGGCAAGTGGTGTGTATTGAGGTCTGGGAGTATCACTGGCGAAATACGACGGCAGCTCTTGGTCTTCAGGACTAGCCGTCTGGCTCTGCGCAAGAGGGTGACCAGAGTGTTCCCTTGAGCGGTGCAAAGCAGTGATTACCTCGTCATCAGGTTGCTGGCTAATTCGACGTGTGTCTCTACCTCTCTCGGCTTTGCCCACTGTGCTCGTGGTCGAACCTGTGGGGGAATTGACCGAGTCACTCGACGTACTCGCTGTTGTACTCACGCTTGTGCTTTGGCCTCGCTTTCTACCACCAGTGATAGATTTAGTGAAACTGACCACGCCGCGTACGGTAGCTCGAGCCATTTCCGTCAAAACACTCCGTTTCACAACGGCAGCTGAGATTTCCTTCTCGTTCGGTTCGGTGATCTTCTTGTTACCCGTCTCGAGGACTTCGGGTGACTTCAAAAATCGGTCTTGATCCGTAAGATTCTCCAAAACCCATGGGTGTTGCTTGGCCTCCGCTATGGTAATGCGCTTGGCGGGATCCTTTATCAATAGCTTGCCGATCAGGTCTCTCAAGCTTTCAGGAATACTTTCGAATTTGAGCTCATAGTCAAAGCGCTTGTTACTGTTGATGGAGTAATTGGGACGAACTACGAGTGAAGAGCTCGTCGTGTCCACTGGAACGAATCGTGTTTTTGGCAGGACCGGGTCAGTAGTGCAAACAGCTTCGTGCAGTCCCATACTCTCGGAAGGCCAGAAAGGTAGACGCGCATATATCATGGCATAAAGTGTAATGCCGAGCGCCCATAAGTCAATCGCACCTGTGATCTTTGGGACTTTGCCACCGAACGGAGACAAATCCTCATAGCACAGCTCAGGCGCCCAGAAGCCTGGTGTCCCAACGGAGCGCGCAAGTTCTCTTTCATCGTCCAAGGGCCTGGCGTCCTTTTCCTGAATCTTGTCTGCCGATTCTGCTTCTTCCTCAGTGACTGGCTGGCCAAAATAGGAGACACCAAAATCGGAGATTTTTACATTCTTGTCACTACCCACCAGCAGATTAGCAGGTTTGATGTCGCGGTGGATGATGCCTATAGCGTGAAGAAATTCCAAGCCGAGCAGAGTGTCGCGAAACGCTGTTCTAGCTTCCTCCTGCGTCAAGGCAGGAACATACGAAGTTTCTTCGTCATCGAGTTCGAATTCAACTTCAGAGGACATGTGCGACACTGCAGTGGCAACGCTGGGCTTCCGTTCGAATTTGTATGACGAGTCATCAACGTATGGCCCATACATACTTCCAGCAAGAGAATGAGAAGCGTGAGGTGAGTAGTCGTCCTGAGAGTGAGTACGGCTGGCAGCCATCCAATCTGACTGTGAAGCCGATTGCGCAAGTGAACGTGCTTGCGAGATTGAACGATGCAAGCCGTCGTCTTCTTCGTCGATCTCGTCCTCATACTGATAGTGAGCAACGCTCGAATCGTAAGGCTGATTGTTGTTGCGATTGTTCTCGAGTCCTTCGTGTCTGATAGCAGCCATTTTCACGTGCCACTTGTCTTGCTCTGAAGGCTCGAGCGTAAGGCTGACGTTCTTGCGCTCTGACTCAAACCTAGCGTTGTGAATCCTCAAAATGATCGGCGGGGCAGGTTTCCGCCATTTGATTTCACCATGCTCTACATACTCGAGCACGAGATAGACCTTGTTTTTGTTAGGATCATCGATAACTTCAAGCAGACTAACAACGTTAGGATGCCGCGCTTTCTTGAGGATGGCGACCTCTCGCTTGGTCTGATCTTGGGGTGCACCCAGGCGGCCGAGTCGACGTTGTTTAGAGTATCTGGGCACAATCTTGATGGCGACGAGCAGATTGTTCTCGATATCCCGACCGAGCTTGACTTTGCCATGCTCGCCTCGGCCCAGCTCTTGTATGATCTCATATGTGTTGACAATCTTGTTGCCAGTCATCATATCATGGTCCACTTCGGCAGTATGAGTCTCCTTGGGTATCTGTAAGTGATGGAGCTGAGGACTGGCTGGCCTTTGAGGCTCACTCTCGAGAGGATTGCGTTGGTAGATGGCAGTGGGCGAGAATAGGCCCGGGCTTACCATTGGCGTATTGTCGGCTGTGCGTGCAGAGCCAGACTTGGCCGACTTGCTGGCTGCCGACAAGTCGGCAGAGGGCAGCACCTGGGAAGGGTACGAAGATTTGGAGCGCAGTGCTGGGGACGGTCGACGAGGGTGCGGAGGACCTAACGAGAGCGCAGCGAAAGATTGATCTGGGAAGCCAGGGTGCTCGCCGGTGCCATTTGCGGGCTTTCTAGCACTAAGAGTGGCAACAGATTGTGACATTGACGCTGACTTGGAGTGGCGTCGATGTGTAAGAGGAGAGCCGTTGACTTTGTTGGACGCCGTGCGCCGCAGAGAAGTGCCTGTATCTTCATCTTCCTCCTGGCCCTCCTGTTCGGTGAGGGTGTGCAAAGAACCATGAGGTGAGGGTGCCGGTTGGTTGGGCATTCTTATAGGCATGCGGGAAGATTGTTGGCGCGTGGGACGTGCGAAGTAACCATATTGGGCGTGCTCGGGCGAGACATGAGTAGTCGGCGATGCAGCAACAGGCGGTGTCGCGGTGCTGGGAGACTTGCCCAGTGTTGCCGATGTCGGGTGGGGTGTGTCTAATGTGTAAGAAGCGAGATGCGAGCGCAGCGGTGTACTATCGACGGTGGACTCGTTGGATTGGCCTCTGGACAGAGTGCCTTGCTCACTGGCCAGAGGCATGACAGCATCAGCACTCGGCAGTCCTCCGCCGCGGCTCGACTCGGCAGCATCATGTTCGGGGATTGGAGCATGGCAATTCATGGTGCTGTGTTCGCCCTCTGCAAGCACCAGACTTCTGCCCCGGTTGGGGACCAGCAAGAGAGCGCTCGCCTAGCAGGCTTCGAGGATTGTTCATAAGTTGTTTCTTCCCCGTGCAACTTCTTCAGCGCATACAGTGTAGCACTCTCAGGTCGCTGCATCCACCAGAGGCGCTGCCAGACTGCCAGACTAGTTGTCGAGGTCCGCCACAGCCAGACCCGTCGAAGATAGCCCAAAATCTCCTCAACGCTTTCCACCACCACGGCTGGATCGAATATCTGCAGAGCTTTGTCACAGGAGCTGGTAGTCGTCTTCGCTTGGTCAAGGCTGATGTCAGTGATGAGATGAAGCGTTTGACATGGACGTCGTTGGGATATCGCAACAAATTGGCCTGCAGCGAGCGATTGAGAAAAGGTGCACAAACAGCCAACCAAGTGAGAGGAAAGAGGAAGACAGATGGTGGTGTTGGTATGGTCACAATTACGCTGGTCAGAGATTCTGTCGTCAAGCGGAAGAGAAAGCGGGTGAGATGCCTGAACTGCAGTGCATGAGAGCGTAGTGCAGCGCAGTAGACGGCCCTCATGGCTTGGTGTGCTCTCGCAAAGTGGCATGCGCAGTTCACCACAAGCCTTCGGTGGCCTGCGCCAGCCTAACAGCGAACAGCGGTTGAGGCCACATGCGTTCCACTCTGCCACATCAACCAGTCACAGGTGTGCAAGCCAAAGGTTTAGTAGCCTCACCCTGGCGATTGCATGCACGATCGCACGCTACGCCAGACGGTGCAGCCACCATTTACTAGCTCCCTTCTCACTCATTTGATGCATATCTGCGTCACTACTTGCCGTTCAACCTGTGCCCGTACCGACTATTGTATGAACTTTCATGAGTACCCTTTGTGGTGACAACATTGCTACGAGAACCAGAAGAAGGACACGAGGAGCACTCTGTTGTTCTACGACCAATGTTTACAGCCAGACCTCAGAAGGAATGTAGTTTGACCGCGTGCATCGAGAGGAGTGTGAAACAATTCTGCTCTGCGTGCCGATTGGCAATTATGTTGAGTGTTACACAACCTCACAGCTGCAAAGCCGTTCGAAAGCAGCCTCAAGGTCGAATTAACAGGATTCCGCTGTTGCAGCTGAGCTACTGGATGTCTCGTCGTGCATGTGCAGACATCGATCACAAGGTGCAGCCGATGCTGGCAAGCTTACCAATAGGTAGTGCTGCACGAGGCATCTGGGTGTGCATACTTGCACCCATGCCTACCAATATCTGTGGACATACACCAAGAGTGCACCACGAAAAGATGGGGTGAGGAAAGGCTCTATCTCTGCACTCGACCACTTGCAATACGCCGCACAACTGCTGTTGAGTCAAAGTAGAACATTCTCGTTGGTCATTGATGCGGCTATCAACCCCGTCCTCACCTAAGCATCGTCATCGTGGTCTTTCGGTTACGAGCACTACCACGACGCACTCTTGTAGACAGTGGGGTAGACAGTGGTTCTGTATGCTCGCTTTTTCACATCGTTTTGAGTGAACAGTTCCAACATCTTTGAGCTCAAAGTGTATGAGGTGCTCAAAATTTCACATGCAAACAATTTCAAAAGTGCAAGACCAGCACGCCGATCTGAATCTTGGATGTTCATCACTCGCAGGAAGCCTCTGGCGTATTCCCAGCAAAAGTATAACTTAGCGGCAGGCGCCCCCGTCGCGTCCACTTCGCTCCGGCACTAACACCCGGTGCTGGCCCTAACCACGCAAACACCCTTTCGCTAGCCGAAAGAAAAATGCCCTAACCATGCTTCACTACCTGCTACTTGAGCTTACGCACATCTCCTGCGGTCTGGCCTACTTGTACCAGAACGGGCTACCTACACCAACGCCAGAATCATCAACATCATCATGCACGGCAACCGGAGTGTAGCCCGGTGGCCAATCTCAGCTGGCTTGCTTCATAAGACATGAGCGACGTGGTCGTGTTCAGCTGTCAACACAGACTGGGAACTCGACATCAATGTGATACGAATCTATCATGCCGGCATACTGTCTTTGTTGCACGGCATGGACCCCCCGCACATTGGGGAGCAAGTAGAAAATGACTTGTCACAGAGCAAGGATCTTCCAGATCGCGTCAAACACTAGAGCACAGTACAATCATTTGGTCAGGCACACCCTTCTGGCTGCCTATCGCGTGTGTTCACCCCTGAGTCCCTTGCAGACTCAAGTGCAGCATTGTCATACGTGGTACTCTCAGGAAGTGTTCGTAAGCATTAGCGTGTCTAGAATAGGTATTGATCGTTTAACCAATTGGATAAGAGATATTCTTGCTAAAGTAGGATCAGCCTCGTTACTGTGGCATCAAAGCACGACGAGGCATACTGTCTTATTGGTTGAAAAACCGTGGGTACGCTAATGCTTAACGAA